>OZ020172.1:7192609-7388680 GCA_963971145.1 Sussaba pulchella
AATTTTAGAGGGTGGTTACATACATACACACACACACACACACACACACACATACATCCGGACGTTTTTTCCGAATGTGTTTTCTGGATGTTTTAGGACATTCTGAACCTATTGACATCAAAATCTCGAAAAAAAAATTTCGGACCATCACAAAGCTTCCTTTATGAGGAAGCAATATAAGAAAGCAATGTGCAAGGTTCAACTTTTCTTTTGTCTCTTATGAATAAATATTCAAATTTTCATTTCACAATTTACACGCTTACAAGGTTAACCCTTAGTCTGGAAACGTTTTTTTGGCACCTTTAGCCTGTAAACGTATGTCGTTTTTGTCCTGACGTTTTTTTAAACTGTTAAAGTGCTGCAAAAAATCTGAAAGAATTTACGAAGGTTCTTCAAACCTTGAATTTGAAGTCTCAATTATGAAATTGTGAGAAATACATTTTTTGAATATATTTTTTATAGAAAATATAAGGCGACTAAGGACAAAGTCATTAGTTTACTTACAAAATCATAAGATTATGAAATATAATGATATCGAAAAGATTCAAAATGGATATTAAAAGGGCATAATGTGGCTTTTATAAAAAAGATATGGCATTTAATTATTTTTCAATTAAATGCTTAATTTTGCTATCTCAAAACTGGCAACAAATTAGCCCGATATTTTGTAGAAAAAACAGTGAAAAATGTAGAATTATTGAAAAATTGTAAATGGAATCAATAATAATTCAATGTTCATGTATTTTGCTTCCTCATAAAGGAAGCTTTGTGACGGTCCGAAATTTTTTTTTCGAGATTTTGATGTCAATAGGCTTAGAATGTCCTAAAACATCCAGAAAACACATTTGGAAAAAATGTCCGGATGTATGTGCGTGTGTGTGTGTGTGTGTGTGTGTGTGTGTGTGTGTGTGTATGTATGTAACCACCCTCTAAAATTCAAACGTTCATAACTCGAGAACGGTTCAAGCTACCGTACTCAAATTTTGCACACATGTGATGCCTTCTAATGTCTATGTAATCTGTAAGTTTCGCAATTATTGACGCACTTGTTCGGCTTCGACAGCGTTTTGGATTTTTCAAAAAATGTCTGTAGCCACGCTAGCGTTCGCAATTTTCGACGTATTCGGCTCAATAGCTTTTTACATATAGAATTGAGTACAAGGACGGTTGGTATTGCATTTGAGCCGAATCCATCAATAACTTTAGATTTTATGATTTTTTGAATTTTTCAAAAAATCAACTTTTTTGCTCTATTTGTCGTTAACTTCAACCAATCGAACCATAATTCTCTGCAAGTATAGGATGTCATTGTGCTATAATACATATCAAATTTGGCCGAGATCGGACGAACGGATCGAGTTCTAGAGCAATTAGAAATTTCTAAGTTCCAACCCCTGCAAATCCAAAAACGCTAGACGGAACGTGCTCAAATTCATACACACGCCCAAACTAAGCGTCAGCTTAAGTTGTTTCTAGATTCGATAGCAATTAAACAACGCGCTCGAATTTTGGGACACATTGAATTTTTATATACGTTCGAGTCGGTTTTGATACGGTTGGAAGGATCTACGGACATCCTGTATAAAACAAGCTGCAAGCTGAAACTTGCAATTTGCTTCCCCTGAATTTTCGGTAGTGAACGTAACTTCCTTTATGAGGAAGCCGAAGATAAAAAAAAATAAAATAAAAGAAATCGAGAGATGCTTCCTCATAGAAGGATTTCGTGCACTACCGAAAATTCAGGGGAAGCAAATTGCAAGTTTTTTTTATCATAGAGAAGTGGAAAATTAAATAATATAATTATTGATTTCAATACCACGGCACAAAATTTTCTCTTAAAACTGTACAAAAAAATTTTTGTAATTTTTTTTTCGTCGTCGCATATTTTAATGGCACCCTTACGGTCCCAATGACCACTTTAAAACAGAGACCGAAAAAAATTACTCACAGTTTTGATCAACGTTCTCTGGAGACCTGGGTCTTTTACGTCCTGAGCAAAATTCAATGACCTGGTGTAAAGTTCAGAGGGGGGCTGCAGCTCTGAAACTTGGCAGGTAGGTCCTTGGGGTACCTAACTTTTTTTTACAGAAGCATAGTAGCGGCCTCTTTTGCCATTTTCGAAAGTTACAACTATATGTGATTTTTGCACGGACGAAAACGGCCCAGGTTTCCAGGTTTCCATCGTTATTGTTATTATTATCGTTATTATTTTTATTATTGTCTCAACACATAAATTTAATTCTCAAGAAATGTTGATGACATTGCTCGTTTCTGCTCTAGATCTGCTCTAGATTTTTGCTGCAAAAGGCAAACAGCGTTCTTTGCCAAACCATTCATCAGCGTCGACCTTTCGGTGGAACAATCGTCTTTATTTCGATGCTCGTCTCTATCCATATCGCCCCGATTGTCAGCTGATTATATCGAGCCAGCTCGTGATTAGTGAATGTCGTCATTACCGATGACAAATACTTGAAAAACGTGGGAAAACGCGGGAATGTTCGTTCCGGTGAAATAATCGCCCCTGATCGCCTTCGATCTGTCAAGCTGGCTTTAGCTTTAACTACTGTATGCGACAGCTCTGACCATGGTTTTTGGTAGAATAAGAAATAAATCACTTGATAAATCAATATCTCCGGTATGGCAGCCCCTACCGGATTAATTTTGGTCCCGATGAAAATATAAGGGAATAACGCATCGAACTGCAGAGAAACATTGACAATGACGCTTTACATTCATAAGATGTAAGCTGCATTACCACTAAAATTGGCTAGAAGTATTCCCGTTTCCTGCAAGTATACTACCGTCACGTCTCGTGGGTCGGCCGGTAAGGTACGTAAATATACTTGTTCCTAGACGCTATTAAATTTCGTGATAATACTGACAGGAGAGAGATCGAATGGTCAGATTGGTCGAGATATCGACGGGGTGAATATTTTATTCTATTACGCCGGAATTACCGGCTTGACGAGCATTATGACGAGAGCACACGAAAATTGACACACGCGTGAGTTGACGAGATTATGATGAGAGATAACAGTTCCGCACAATCGTTCCGTAGAAGCGCAGTATTAATGTTACGACGTCAAAAGTAACGACCAAATATTCTGAATGATCGGAGAGCTTTCGACCTGCTGGTTTGACAATTCCTTTACCGACAATATTTCGGAGGAAGCGCCTAATTTTTAATGCGATAGCAATCATGCAACGTTTCACGCGTATGGATATCGATCCAACCTCGGCTACTACGTTCGAGTGTACAAAAATACGGATATCGTCACCCTGCTCGAATTAGATTTGTTCATTGCCCGTTCAAAGGCCAGATCGAACGGTCTGTACAGTGCATAGGCTTTTCAATCGAGAGCAGTACGACGTTCCTTACTGCCGAAAAAGATAAGTGTAGCAATGCGGTATACGATCTCGGTTGTTTTTCATCTGACACTCATTGCAAAAATATGTTTCGCGGGTTTATCTCTCAAAACCTCTGAACTGGATGAATCGCTCGTCGAAGCAACGGTAATTATGTTTCTTTCTGATCGGGTTGCTATTAATACAATGAAAAACCCAACGTGACGTCGAATGATTCGCTTTCAGATGGAAATCCTGGAATCGTGTTACACGGAGCGTTTCAGTACCGTGGGAGTTGCTGGACCATCGGCTGGGAGTATCATCAAAAGTATATCATCAAGAAAAACCGTTATTCCGACCACATCAATTGACGAGACTTCAGAGTCGGTGCCTCATGATTCGGTCGATTGTGGATCTCGGTACCGACTGCAGGTTTTCGTGGTAACGGTAACTGGTCCGACGACTCTGCTGAAGACTTTTCTACGAATTATGAAATCGAAGTGGTGGAACCACATGGCTTCGTTCCTTCTAATTGACATTACGGGGACTGAAAACGGATGTTCAAATGCCGCTAGAGTGTTGCGGAGAGCGTGGAGAATGAATCTACTCAATTCGAAATTCATGTGCCGCCATAAAACGAGAGGGAGGTTGATTTACACTTTCAATCCTTACACCGGTCGAGCCCCCGGCGTGTGGCAGCGAGAGGATACACGCAAAGGAATAAACGATCATCCTTGGACCTTGTTGGTGCGAGAATATGACAGTAATGAGTCAAGTTGTGACAGATTGGATTTCGACAAGACGTCAGATCTCGGCGATCACGGAATTCGCGCCGTACTCGTGGGTTCCGAACGGTGGTGGTACGCGGATTCGATTAAGAAATCAATACTACATTATCGAATGCAAAATATTACCGCTCAGCTTCTCATGGATTCCTTAAACGCAACGTGGTATCTAAGGAACTTCCCAGTACGCCAGTCCGGTACGCGGCTTATTTTTCCATGTCAATACGCCTATGCTAATTACACAAAAGCCGTAACTACCAGGGACATATCCTTCGGCTTCGCCCCTATAAATGACCTCTCACGATGTGAATCGACTTATCCAGTTAACCAAATGGATATCGCCGTCGTTACTGCGTATCGCGGCCATAAGTCACAACTGGACAAACTTATTTCCGTCCTCGACAAAAGATCACGTTACAGCGTGCTCGCTGTATTAACGATCACGCTATTGTTCTTTAAATTTTGCTTGCCACAACCTCTGATCCCGGCAATTTTGAATCTCGTCTTGCTGATTTGTAATGCGGGCGTCCGACGAATACCCCGGAAGACTGCACCGAGGATTTATCTAGCGAGCTTATTCATATTAGTCGTGACTATTCAGGGAATTTATTCGGGAAAATTAGCGTCGCTGCTGACAAAGAATGTGCGCCCACCAACCGTCAATTCTTTCGAAGACCTCGTTCGCTCGGATCACACGATATATGTCGGAATTCGTTGGTTTTCGATTTTCAACCACTCAGCGTTTGAAGGACGTCTCGTACCTGAGTGTCGCCGTCCTCTCACTCGGAGCGTATATTCCACTACCCCAATAGTGCTTTCGCATCGGAAAGGATCATGCTCATCGACGCGGCAAGAATATATAATCGCCACTTGTCCCGTGATTCCGTGGGCACTGACTATGGGGCCTATGACATTCGTCCCAGTTGGCCGCTCGATGAACGAGTCAACATGGTGTACGGAAGTCTTGCGGCGAGTGGTATCCAGGATCTTCTGTACGCCAGAGAAATCCAAAGTAAAATGAGAATTTTAGAATCCTACGAGCGTCAAGACCGGGAACCAGAACTGAAACCACTAAGTATGAAACACCTGGGATTTGCGTTTAAAATTCTTGCAATCGGTTTGGGATGTGCTACGATGGTTTTTATAGTTGAAGTAGCAACCAAGAGATGGGAGTAAATAATTTTCTTCAGTCTGAAATACACGATACATCTCGACTCGTTATTTGCCACCGGCCATATACCATTTGTACAAGTATGTTTGGGTAGGCCGGAGTGGGGTGGAATTTCGTGGGAATTACAAAGAAATTGTTTTATTTTGACGAAAGATGATAAATCGATGTTTTATTTGTTATGAGAATATTAACTCGTTATCGTTTTTATTTCACACGCGTGATCATGTTTGTCACATTCACATTCTTATATTCATCTTTCATACCAACTTTATATTATTATCATTTTATTTTGAGTTCATCATTTATTTATTAATGAAATCATTCATTCCCAACAATCAATATTATATCATTCACACACATAATTCTCTTTATTCATTTACACGCCATTTATTCCATCACACCAATTATAATTCTATTTATTTGAATTCAGCGGGTACACTATATTATTTTTCATCCATAAATTCCAACCGTACAATAGATTCGACACGCATTCCCATCACTCTATTTATATTACGCATCGTCGCCTTTGTCCTTCTTACATTGCCGTGGTCTTCATTATATTATCAGTCCTGTTATATTTATTTTCGGTGCTCGCGTTCACGATCGTTATTCGTAAGACCGGGTCCAATAAATCGTACTTAAATTCATGGTCCAGATTATCCCGAGTCATTACACACCTCTTTCCCGTTATAACATCGTACTTCACGTTATTATTCTCCACCATCATATCGCACCGATTGGTGTTTATTTTATTTCACTTTAAATTCATTTGAGATCAACCCACCACACTTCGTCGGGCGTTATTGGTCGAACTTGATCCACCACACTCTGTTGGGTGTTTTTGATTTAATTAAAGTCCATTTACCATCGGTTTGTCGTGGCCTCTTCAATGGACTTCAATCGTAACTCCACTCTAACTTCATTTATTTATATTGGTTTTATACTTCATATAATAATAACGGGATAATGTTAATACGCTTTAGCAACGTTGTTCGGCGTTTTTGGAGCCGTGATGCTTGGGCGACGGCGTGCGTCGGGCGACTCTCGAAAATTTCAAAAAAACAAATAAAAATATTAGGAACCCGTTGCCCACTTCAATTTTATGAAAAAAGTTTTTTAATTTCAATAGAGTATCCGGGAAAAAATTTTTATCCAAATGAAAGGGGACAAATAGCAGTTACTTCTTGATAAAAATAATATGGTGAAGGGAGGGGGGGGGGGAAAGGAGGGGTTTGAAAAATCTTTAAAAAAATGAGTGAGGTCGTAGGATATAAAGGATACTGAAAAAAAATCATCGTCGACATCGGGGGATAGGAGGGTTTCAGTTCGGTGAATTGGAAAATTTTTCCCCATATATTCATACCATAGTTGAATACATAATCAATGTTGAATTAAGAAAGAAAAGTAAATATTCTTAGATTCGACATGCGTATTCTATTGGATCGTTCTTGTCACCGTAGCTTAACCTAAAATGCAATAAATGTCACGTGTTATCAACCCATATGTACATTAATTAATTCTTTCGAGTTCTGTACGTAACGAAGCTTACATGTGATATTAAAATACATTATATTGTTGGTAGCCTTCAGGAGGTACAGACAATGCGAAAAAGCTGTAAGCTCCCCATACCAATGTGTCATTAGAATATGCATGACAATTACATAATGTAACGTGAATAAATAGGAATAAAAAGGGAGTTCTATGGACGATATTCAATAGAGGTGTAAGAAAATTTTAACATATCTATGTATCTAAATATTAACATATCTATGCCTTGTCAATCTTACAAATGGAAAAGTACAACAATTGATTCTCCAACGCCTGAAAAATTCCCAACCAAAACGAAAAATGCAAATGCAATCTGTTCCGTTTTAATTGTAAGATTGTTTCTTTACCCAGAAATCTCTACCCAACCATGTGTTCTGCGCTAATCATTTTCGAGAGATCCCTCACGGTTAACCTGGAGATTACATTATCGAAGCCAAAGTCTACTCGAAAAATCCAACATTTTGTTGAAATATCTAAAATTTAATTGAAAAATCTACAATTTTATTTACTCAACGAAGCAACGACGAGAATGAAGAATCTTAAAAGAATCGTAAATCATTCACGTAGGTACGTCGTGAGGTACTTCGATACCTTCAAAGTGGTCGATTGAAAGAATTCGAAACACGTCGGAGGCTGTACGAAACGATATATTATCCTTACTTGTCGGAATCACCCAAAACAATGTTAACATGTATGTAATATAATATAATATTTTGTGATATATGTATTGTTAGGTACTGATTACAAATATGATAACATATTCGCTGGACGAAACCCAACTGGTGGTCTCACTTTTGTGTCAAGGCGGTCAAGGCGTTAGCCCTCTACACGGGGACGGAGATCTAGCTCAATCAAGAACGCATTACGGTTTTTGGTTTTACCTGCCCGAGTAAAAATATTCCACTGGCTAAAGTATGGCTAGCATCTGGCAGCTCGTTGCCCGCTTCCGCGGGGTTTGGGCAGGGTTTGGGAGCTGTGTGGCTACGCGCTGTATTTTAAAGCAACACTTAGGAGCCGCGTCGTGTGTCTGGCAAGTGTATGGCAGTGCCAGACGGTACAGATTCGCTTCCCGAGTAAAAATATTCCACTGGCTAAGGTATGGCTAGCATCTGGCAGCTCGTTGCCCGCTTCCGCGGGGTTTGGGCAGGGTTTGGGAGCTGTGTGGCTACGCGCTGTATTTTAAAGCAACACTTAGGAGCCGCGTCGTGTGTCTGGCAAGTGTATGGCAGTGCCAGACGGTACAGATTCGCTTGCATCCGTGAGCGCGTATGGTGTATGGCTAGTGTATGGCAGAGCCAGAGAGGCGCGTATGGTGTATGGCTGGTGTGTGGCTGGTGTATGGCAGAGCCAGAGAGGCGCGTACGGTGTATGGCTGGTGTGTGGCTGGTGTACGGCAGAGCCAGGCAGGCGCGTATGGTGAATGGCTGGTGTGTGGCTGGTGTATGGCAGAGCCAGAGAGGCGCGTACGGTGTATGGCTGGTGTGTGGCTGGTGTATGGCAGAGCCAGGCAGGCGCGTATGGTGAATGGCTGGTGTGTGGCTGGTGTATGGCAGAGCCAGAGAGGCGCGTACGGTGTATGGCTGGTGTGTGGCTGGTGTATGGCAGAGCCAGGCAGGCGCGTATGGTGTATGGCTGGTGTGTGGCTGGTGTATGGCAGAGCCAGAGAGGCGCGTACGGTGTATGGCTGGCGTGTGGCTGGTGTATGGCAGAGCTATAACCGAACTCATACAAAAATAGAAATACTCTTGACGAAAATGCGAGAGAAGAACAATAGTTTTGTTCAATGCTCTATAATATCATATCTAGATATTACAATACTATCGAAATAAATAGACAGCGGCTGCAAAAAGAATCGACGGTGTAATTTGGGAGCATATAACAAGGCATACGGAGTATAGTAATATAAACGGTTTGACATACGAAATAATAGTATCAGCTGTCGTTGACGTTACTAGTGAACACTGGCAACTGTCAATTAAGGTTCTTTCCATTTATTTCGTTTTCTTTCTTTTCAAGTATTTTTTTCACATGCTCACGCTGTTGAGAAATATATTGAAAATTCATTTTCCCACGTGAAATTGTCTTACAACCAGACACAATGTCATTGGCATTTTTGTAATTCATGATACTTATCGTACTGAAAGGTCAGCTCTCGAATAACCCCCTAACATTTCCCTATAGCCGTTGGTCCAGATAAGCAGAAGTTTACGAGAAAATCGACTTTGAAATATTCCGAGCAGCTCATGACGACAAAAAAAGATATAATTTCCAACAAACCGCGTAGCTCAGTGGGTAACGAGCCAGACTAGTAATCGGAGGGTCCCCTGTTCAATCCCTGCCGGGGGAATTTTTTTTTTTTTTTTTTTTTTTTTTTTATTTTACTTTTCTGTTATATGAATGTGTTTGTTATTCTCTGACAAATAATAATTATAACGAGAACAATAACACAAAGTATCGCAACTTTGAACTTCGCTGCTGTTTGGGCCCGCCAGACCCTCGCCATACCTTTCCCAAGCACGGGCCAGACCACTAGCCAGACCCTTCCCATACAGCAGCCAGCTATCTGGCTGCTGTATGGGATCGTCCGCTGAGGGCAACCCTTGCCATACCCCTGCGCCAGACCCACGCCAGTGTCTTCCCATGCATCCCCCATACACCTGAGCCAGACAGTAGCGAGACTCTAGCCATACCCAAGCCAGTGGGCATATTTTTACTCGGGTTGCACCCGTGAGTGCGTATGGTGTATGGCTAGTGTATGGCAGAGCCAGAGAGGCGCGTATGGTGTATGGCTGGTGTGTGGCTGGTGTATGGCGGAGCCAGAGAGGCGCGTACGGTGTATGGCTGGTGTGTGGCTGGTGTATGGCGGAGCCAGAGAGGCGCGTACGGTGTATGGCTGGTGTGTGGCTGGTGTATGGCAGAGCCAGAGAGGCGCGTACGGTGTATGGCTGGTGTGTGGCTGGTGTATGGCAGAGCCAGGCAGGCGCGTGTAGTGTATGGCTGGTGTGTGGCTGGTGTATGGCAGAGCCAGAGAGGCGCGTACGGTGTATGGCTAGCGTGTGGCTGGTGACCATGGTGACTCGTTGGTAGTGGATGGGTCGACTACAGATGTTTCTGTTGCGGATGGTCGTCTCTGGCTCTGTAGACGGGTTGGCCTCATCACCCAATGCTGAGGGTCGTGCAGTTGAAGGAAGGTTCAAAAAGTTTTATGACACAGCACCCAATCTTTTAATGCTTTCAAACGTCAAGTACAATTTGATTTGATTCACAACAGATGTTTACCCTCTTCACGGTTTACAATATTTGTATATAATCGTTTTCAATGGTCACACGTTTATTTATGAGTTTTCCTTAATTAAAGTAAACAACGAGTGAAAAACCACTTAGTATTTTAAATAAGAATAAATACTAAATAACTAGGGGGCCTATGGTTAGTGATGTCTATAGATAGTAGTGCTCATGGGTGGTTGTTCCCATGGTTAGCAGTGCCTATGGTTAGTAATCCCCACAGCTATTCATGTTAATTTTGTGTGATTCGTTACGAGCCGCACAAGTAACTTCCCGATTTGCGAGCGAATTCTTTACATTACGTTTTTTTCAAAAAACTTAGAAACTAAAAAATAACTACCAAATTGGATCAAAATCTAATCAGCTCTAAGTTGCAGCAGAAAACATCGATCGCATCATCGATCAGTTTCATTGCATTATTATTTTTCGAGAAAACATTAAAGAAGAGTGTTTTGAATAATGTTTTTTTTTTTAAACCGAAAAACTACAGCACCAAATTGGACCATCATCCAATCAGCTTTAAGTTACAGCAAAACACATCGATTGCATCAACAATAAGTCCGATCAAGTTATTATTTTTAAGGAAAACGTTAACGAAAATTTTGCCGAATTATTATTTTTTTTAAATAACAAACGACTTGACCGAATTGGACCAAAGTCTTATCAGCTCTAAGTTACAGCGGGACACATCGATTGCATCATCGATCGGTCTGATAGCATTGTTAGTTTTAGAGAAAACGTTAACGAAAGAATTTTTGAATTATGTTTTTTTTCTTAAACTAGAAAACTACTCGACCGTATTGGACCAAAATTTAATCAGCTCTAACTAAGTTTCATCCAGAAACATCGATAGCATCATTGATGATTCCGATCGCATCATTAGTTTTAAAGAAAACGTTAACGAAAAATTGATCACATACCTACGTACGTATGTACTTTAACGTGGACCTTATTTGGGGTGTTGTTGAATTTCGACAAGTGCACCCCCCCCCCCCCCCCCCCAGATAAGTTCGAAATAAATTTTTTAAAAATGTGCAAAAATCCAGCCTAGTGGTTCAATGCGAAGACACTGTAAGGTCGCTTTGTTTCCAATTTTAGTAACTCGGGATTTTCAGACTATTTCAGTAATTATTTTTTCGAGTTGACCCTAAGCAGGGAAAAAATTCTTGATTCACATGAATCTATTGTTAATTGGTATATCTACGTGTGAAATTTCTCACAAGGCGTTATCACAACCCTTACGCTCCCCACCCCTCTTCTCTTATACGCGACGGCAAATTGATTAAAATCGACAACCTGTTTTTAGCCGCTTGGTCCGTTACAGTATTTTACCCATTGAAAGGCAGTCCTATTTGCATCATAAGTTTGTGGAGAAAAAAATTCTATATGTAGGAAATAGTACACTATGACACTAGTACGAAAAATTTTCTCTAACGAGTGTGAGTTTGCAGGACGAGCCGAAGGCGAGTGATGCAATCACACGAGCCCAGAAAACTTTTTTCGTACGAGTATCGTACGAATTTTTCTGTCACAAGGTGCGTAAATGCGGTTTGACGCGAACGACGTGAGTATTATAAGTGAGCATTTTAATAACTTGGGATTTTCAGACTACTTCAGTCATTGTTTTTTCGAGTCGTCCCTAAGCGGGGAAAAAATTCTTTATTCACATAAATCTATTGTTAATTGGTATATCGAGGTGTAACATTTTTGACAAGGCGTTATCACAACCCTTACGCTCCCCACCCCCTTTCTATTATACACGACGGAAAATTGATTAAAATCGACTACCTGTTTTTAGCCGTTCGGTCCGCTACAGTATTTTACCCATTGAAAGGCAGTCTATTTGCAACACACGTTTGTGGGAAAAAATTCTACATGTAGGAAATAGTACATTATGACACTAGTACGAACAAATTTTTTCTGACGAGTGTGAGTTTGCATTGTAGATATACCAATTAAGAATAGATTTATGTGAATCAAGAATTTTTCCCCTGCTTAGAGACAACTCGAAATTACTGAAATAGTCAAAAAATCCCAAGTTACCAAAATTGGAAACAAAACGAGCTTACAGGCACGTCTTCGCATTGAACCACAGGGCTGGGATTTTGCACATATTTTTTTTATTTATTTCGAACCTATGTGGGGGGGGGGGGGGGGGGTGCACTTGTCGAAATTCAACAACACCCCAAATAAAGTCCACCCTAATGTACATACGCACACAGACTCACACACACTCGAACATTTTGCTCAAAATGGGATAAAAAGCCCCCAATGACCTCGAAACGTAAAGATTTGACGAAAAATTTCGATTTTCGGGGTCCATTCCAACAACTTCCCTATAATCCGGAAGTTAAAAAACTATTCAGTAATTAGAATAAATAACGGATTAAGAATCACTAAGAATTTTTGTTTTTTGGAAAACATTTTGCCCATCTCTGCTTCCATCCCTCGATTGAGGCTTCGACGATAAAAATTATGGTTGCACATCCCAAACCAGCAGCGAGGATTTTAAATGCAAAGCCCAAATGTTCCAAAGTCAGTGGTTCCAATTCAGGTTCCCGGTCTTGAAGCTCATACGATTCCAAACTATTCATCCTTGTTCTGAGGTTTGAAGCATCCCGAATATTCTTGATACCACTAGCCGTGAGTCTGCCATTTATTGTGTTGACCCTTTCCACGAGAGGCCAATCTTCTCGAATCACATAAGCAAAGTAGCCGACGTTCATGGAGTCCCGGGATAGGTGCAGCTTTCTTGTCGCTGCAAGTTCGATGAGTAGGCTCTTTGGGCCTACACAAGCAGCTGTGGCGTCATTCACTACATACTTCTCGCAGCGGCCGGGCGACGTTTCAACGAGACGCCCTTTAAACGTTGTGTCGTCGAGGAACTCCAACCAGCCTTTCCTGCCATATATCGTATAATCAGAGCGAGCGAGGTCTTCAAAAGAATTGACGGTTGGCAGGCCTACATTTTCTTTCAGTAGCGACGCTAATTTCCCGGAATAAATTCCTTGAATAGTTACAACAAATATAAATAAGCTCGCTAGGTAAATCCTTGGAGCCGCCTGTTGGGGTATTTCTTGTAGTGCTGCATTACAAACGAGACGCACAAGATTCAAAATCGCTAGGATGAGAGGTACTCGCAACCAACATATGAAAAACAGGAGAGTCATGATCAATACACCGAGCACGCCGAAACGTGAACTTTTGTCAAGGACGGAAATAAGCTTGTCCAGTTGAGATTTATGGCCCCGATACTGAGTTACCACGGCGAGCTCAATTTGTTGCACTGCATCGGTTGAGTAACAAGGTTCCATAGTGGTGAAGTTCACGAAAATATCACTATTGCCGCTCTCTATCCCTTTCTCGAGCGCAGCCTCGAGTCTGCTCAGTCCAACGGAGGATACAGAGATTACCGACAGGTTACTCGTTGCATTTAGGAAATCTATGATAAGCTGAGCGGTATCATCATCCTCTCGACGATTTGATCGCGGTTTTTTGGTGGGATCGAAGGATTTTCCCTCTTCCATGCGAAAACCATGTGCGCGGATTTCGTAACCGCCAAGATCTATCGTCTTGTCATAATCCATTCCGTCACAACTTGACTTATCTTTGTCATACTCTCGCACGAACAAGGTCCAAACATGATCGTTTATTCCTTTGTATGTATTCTCTTGCTGCCAAGGTCCAGGTGCTATACTCGTATAGGGATTAAAAGTGTAAATCAACCTCCCCCTCGTACGATGGAGGCACATGAACTTCGAATTGATTATATTTATTTTCCATGCTTCCCACAACATTCCATAGGCGCTTGAACATCCATGTTCATCCTCAACTAAATTAACAAGAAGGAAGAAAGCCATGTGGTCCCACCATTTTGAGATCTTCACTTGTCCGAGAGTTGTCACCAGAGTACTTAGATTAGTTACCGTCACCACGAAAACCGGCAGCTTGTACCGAGTCGTGCAGTCAAACGAATTATTTGGTACGGACCGTGAAGTCGCGTCGATCAATGTGGTCGGAATAACGGTTTCTTTCGATGATATCCCTTTAATGATACTTTCAGCCGACGGTCCAGCAATCCCCAAGGTACTGAAACGGTCTGTGTAACATGATTCCAGGATGTCGATCTGAAAGCGGATGTTTAGAGATGATATTCTACACGCATAAAATAAACAAATACAAAAATTTGAAAAGCTCCCGGCTGCAGCAGTTGCTTTACATAATAAATTGTCTTACATAAAAATTCACAAATGATGAAATAATGCTCGCCCTTATCTTAGTCCATTAAAAGTTTCAATTATGATCATTAATTTTTATGAATTCTTCATAATTTTTATGAAGCCTTCAATGCAGTCGTGCGACGTTATTTATCGAGCAGCGATATAAGATGCAGTAAAGATGTTTGACGGAATGGTAGAAAACATCCCCCGAATGAATCGAAGGCTTCATAAGAATCATGAGGAATTCATAAAAATAGAAGGTCATAATCGAATCCATTAACATAAACTAAGATAATGGCGAGGATTATTTCAACAGTTCTGAATTTTTATATAAGACAATTTATTATTTAAAGCAACTGCTGCAGCCGGGAGTTTTTCAAATTTTTCAATTTGTTTAATTTCATACTTCTTTAATTGATTGATTATATAAGTTAACTTCCGTAGCTGGAAAGGTTTCAAGTTTTAAGCTTTATTTCATTCTTTTTCCAACCCAGATGGAAAACGAAAACTGTCCTTTGCGGCAAAAGGTTTCCGAATCGAGTGACACCTTCGAGATTATGATTTTTTCACGAGTTTCGGGGAAAAGTGATAATAAGTCAGCAAAATTTTTTCCCAGTCATTTTTCTCTGTTCTCATATTTATTTTCATATCCTTTGGACGAATCTTCTCATCGAGACGTAAATGAGCGAGAAAAATGAAGCGACGGCTCAACTTCTTGAGCAGCGAAGACCAAAGACAATATTGTAAAAGATATTCTATATCAAATTAATTTATTATATCATAAAATTCAATGTATCAAGATTTTGAAAAGTCTTGATGAGCTTTAGGACATGCTGCGCATTAGGGTGGTTCTTAATTTGGTGATGTCGGAATTTCTTTGGTATTGTTTCTAAAAAGTAATCAACATAGATAGAAAAAAAAAATTGGTGGCAATCGGGAATTTGTCCGAAACGTCTAACCCACCCCTACGGGCAATCGAATTTTATATAGAAAATATGCACGCATTTGGAATTTTGTTGGGAAATCTTTTTATCACTCCAAAACTATACATGATAAAAAAAAATTATCTCATCGTTTTGTGAGAAATTAAATGCTCTACAAAAAAGGTGTCTTGTTTAATTTCCGTGAATCTAATATTCATTGCGTAGTTAGCGAAAAACTGGCTTTATTTTTTTCAAATATCGATCATTATGTATGTTTACCAGGTAGCCAGGTGACCAGGTTTTCGAACCTGGTAAACATACAGCGAGTGCTCCACATTCCTCAATCGGATATTAATCAAAAAAATGAAAATAAAAATAGCTGTTACTTCACGGTATTTAGGAATCCCATAATATAAAAAATACAAAAATTCGTTTTTCTTATTCGCAATTCGGGAAAATTTTGAAAAATAAAAAAGGGTGCAAAGTCGAACCTTGCACATTGCTTCCTCATAATTTTTTGAATTCGACAAAGCTTCCTCTATGAGGAACTGTGTCGATCAATTTTGGCTTCCTCATAGAGAAAGCTTTGTCGAATTCAAAAAATTATGAGGAAGCAATGTGCAAGGTTCGACTTTGCACCCTTGTTCTTCTATAAAATCGGTTCGTAAATCGATCTAGTAAAGAATAAATACATAGTGAATTCCATGTCAAATTAAAAAAATTGAAAGTCGCATCAAATGTAAACGCCTAGATGGATTTTGCCCAAATTCGATACGAAACATCTTTTGATGATAGTGCGACTTTGTACCAAGTTTTGATCCGATATCTCAAAAACTGTGGAAGCTAGAGCACTTACGTTCATTTTTGAAAAATTTCAAAATGACATAAAATATGAATAGCTCGATGGATTTCGCCCAAATTCAATCCGAAACGTCTCTTGATAATAGTGCAGCTACGTACCAAATTTTAGTCCGATATCTAGAAAATTGTGACAGCTAGAATGCACACACCATTTTTTTACACCTTTTAAAATTTCTTAAAACAAAAGCACTGCATGGATTTTTTTCCAATTTAGTGACGAGCATCACCCTGTGGTCGTACAACATTATACTAAATTTGAGGTCGATATCTCTAAAATTGTGGAAACTAGAGACCAAAAATAATTTTTTGAATTTTTTAAAAATCGCGTAAAAACGAAAAAACTGTATGGATTTTTCTAAAAATTGAATCATGCTATGCGCCGTGAACCCTCTACATGTGTGACAAATTCCAGCTTGATATCTTGAGCCGTTCTCAAGTTATGAACGCTCAACCAATGTTACATACATACATACACACACACACACACACACACACACACACACACACACACACACACACACACACACACACACACACACACACACACACACACACACACACACACACACACACACACACACACACACACACACACACACACACACACACACACACACACACACACACACACACACACACACACACACACACACACACACACACACACACACACACACACACACACACACACACACATACATCCGGACATTTTTTCCAGTTGTGTTTTTTAGATGTTTTGGGACATTCTGAACACGTTTTCATGAACATCTCGAAAAAAAATTTTGTCACGAAAACAAAGCTTCCTCTATGAGGAAGCAATAATGAGTGTCTTTCCTTGAGAAAAAAAATATTTTTGCATATTTTGCCCTGAAACGGACGTTCGACTTGTTCAATGCAATCGACATTAATTTTTTTCTAGAAGGCCATAAAAAGATGCACATTTTCGTTTTTCACAAATGTAAATACGTCAAATCCGGCTATTTGAATGGAAAAATGTTAAAAAATCGTAATCAACGAGAAAAACGTCAGAAAATTTTTAAAAAATTTCGACATTCGTTGAATATTTTTCAATAACGTAACTCGATTTTTCAAAATTATTGGTGGAATTTTTTTTTTTTAACTAGCTGAATCGACATGGATCGCCTCATATGTATGTATTACACGAAAAAAATAAAGCCAGTTTTTTTGCTAGGTAGGGGAGACCGGTATCGGTTGTAACACGGTGTTAATTGTTACAACGAAGATTACGCCACCATCCCGTGGAAAATGTCGAAACTGTTTAGAAATCCCTATAGCAACGTCTCATTTGGTTCTGTTAATCAACGTTTCGCAAAATTCCATGCGCTCTTTCCTGGAGTTTTGTCCGTTTTATGGCTTTTCGCTCCCGTAAGTAAATATTTCCCTCCCACTATGTTTTGGTCTAGCATCTGAAAAATGATTGTTTTTTATAATTGGACTAATCTGTATTGATCTATGATGGTTTGACTAAATTATGTTAATTAGGATTTGTATATGACGACGCGTAGGATAATATTTAATTTATTTACGGAAAAATGTCGCAGGTGTCAATTGTAACACGTCGATCGGTGTCGATTGTAACACTATTGAAATCCTATCAATTATTTCTCATTCATTCTCATTCATTCATTTTCATTTTTTTTTCTCATTTCCAGTCCTTACACAATTCCCTACCTCCTTTCAGGTGCGCATGACATAGTGGCGAGCAGTGTGCTGCTTAAAATGGTAAAACCGAGAGATCGAAAGACGGAAAGAGGCATCATCCCACAATGTATTTATGAAGAAGCTGCGAAAAAAATGATTGACGAAGGTAAATCGGTGAGGCGGGTGGCAGAAGATTATGGAATGTGTCACGTCAGTTTGAATCGCTCCGTCAATGCGCTGCGCGCGGACTTAGTACCGAAAGTTGCATATCACCCCCACAACAAGATATTCAGCACCGAACAAGAGCAGTCACTTGTTAACTACAGCGAAACGGCTGCAAATTTATACTGCGATCTCACTACAAAGAATTAGAGGAAGTTAACTTACCAATTCGCGATACAAAATAATCAAAAAGTTCATGAGAAAAGGAATTCAAAGGAAATGGCTAGCGAAGATTGGCTTGTGGCATTTCTACGACGTCATCCGAAACTTTCATTACGTTCGTCTCAACCAACCAGCTTAGCACGTGCCATGAATTTCAACGAAGCGAATGTAAATACATTTTTTGACAATTTATTGACAGTATTGGACAGAAACCACTTCGAGCCCGAAAATATATACAACATTGATGAAACCGGGGTTACTACGGTTCAAAAGCCGAGTAAAATTGTTGCAAAAAAAGGAACGAAACAAGTAGGTTATATCACGTCCCAAGAAAGACAAACGCTCGTGACAATGTGTTTCGCCCGTTAACGCTATTGACAACGCAATTCCACCTATGTTTGTGTTCCCGAGGATCAAATTTCACGATCATTTTATCCGAGATGGGCCAGTAGGATGCACAGGAGCTAAAAACAAATCTGGGTGGATGCAAGGAGAGGAATTTTTAACTTTTATGAAACACTTTGCTAAACATGTTAAGCCAAGTGAATCAAACCAAGTTCTAGTGATTCTTGACAACCACAGTTCACACTTGTTCTTCCCGGTTATAGATTTTTGTAAGGCTTACTTCATAACGCTGTTATCCTTCCCGCCACATACCTCACACACACTGCAGCCACTCGATAGAGGTATTTTCAGTCCTTTCAAGAACTATTTCAACAACCGATCTGATCAGTGGATGAAGAATAATCCTGGCAAGCGTATGACGATTTACGATTTACCAGGTGTGGTGAGAGACTCACTTCAAATCACCCCAAGCAACGTTCAGTCTGGCTTTTCCTGCACCGCCATATGGCATTTTAATAGAAACATATTCAATGACATCGATTTTGCTCCGTCAACTGTAACCGATAGACCTCCCGAAAATGACGAGAACGGCCACAAACCGCAAAATAAAAAACATGAAAACCGAACATCACGTACGGAAAACCTCGGCAATATATCTTACTTAAATATCGACAGCAGCAATGAAGAAAATGAAAACGAACCAGTGCAGGAGAGAAGAGATGAGAAAGAGACAGGTGTGGAGTCTAGACCGACTCATGCTAAAGAGGATAACCAACCCAGCCGAGAACCCAGTTCATCGTCTCCTGCTAAAGCAATTGCACGGACACCAGACGCAATTAAATCTTTTCCCAAGGCTGATTTCACGAAACCACGAAAGCAAGGTCGAGCCAAAGGCAAAACAGCGATATTGACGGACACCCCGGAAAATAAATTATTAGAAGAAACTTACAACACAACCAAAAAAGTAGCTGTCAAGCGTAATACAACCTCAAGCGCAAGCTCTAGCAAAGTCACCAAACCCAAGAAAAAGAAATTAACTAAAAAACCGGCCAAATCGATTGACCCAGACTTGTCAGAGGAAGACACGTTATGTTTAATTTGCTTAGAGTTATATTTCCAAAGCAACGAAGAATGGCTTCAATGCCCTGAATGCAAAAAATGGGCACACATTGGTTGCACCGATGGTAGTGCATTCTTTATCTGTGATGACTGTTGATAGGATTGATAAATTGTTTTATCCGTTGTTGAATTTCCGTTATTTATTTTATTGCAGAGATATAAATAGGTTCAGTTGCAGTGAGATTAAAAATATTTGTCGCTTTTTGTTGAAAAAATAATAATAACAATGTAGTATTTTACCGAAGTTACTGTGACCTTTGAAACCTATTTTCGAGGAGTAAATAAATATTTCCCGTACAATTATGCCATATTGCTTCTGTGTTACAATCGACAACAACGCTGTTACAATCGACACCGGTAAGGTGTTGATTGTAACATGTGTAGCAATGCGCGATATTGATTTTTATTAATGGTACCGAACCTGTTTTCGAACTGAAAAATGGGATTAGCTAAAGTAAAGATCAACAAACATTGCTGAAAAAAATTATTTGTAAATGAAAATTGTTCAGCGACAAAAAAAATGTTTCCCAAAAATTGTTACAACCGACACCGGTCTCCCCTACGTAATAAATATTAGATTTATGAAAATTTTATAAGAATTCCTTTTTGTAGAGCATTAAATTTCCTACAACTCAGTCGAATACATTTTTTTTTATCACGTATAAGTTTTGAAGTAATGAAAAATTTCCCCCAACAAAATTCCAAATTCATGCGTATTTCCATATAAAAATTCGATTGCTCGGTGGGGTGGGTTAAACTTATTCGACAGATTCCCGATTGCCACTAATTTCTTTCCTATTTATGTTGATTATTTCTGAAGAACAATACCGAAGAAATTCCGACGGGTAGGTCTCGAAATCCAGAATCTCATTCTGCCGAAAACGTATATATAGATATAGTGGCGTAGCTCGCTTCACGCGTTGTACCGCGTGAAGATGGTTTTCGGCCGAATGAGATTCGGGATTTCGAGACCTACCCATCAAAGCTAGGGTCGGCCCAGGAGGTGGGTACGGTCCCCCTTACGGAACCCCTTTGGATCGCCCCATCGGGCCATCAACTCCCCGACCGGGAGAGATACATTTCCGCCGGCCCTGAGCGTGAAGACAATGGGATTAGCGTTATTTGAAAAGTTCGAAAACGGTCACGTTTTTAACATTCATTATCTCTACGAGTTTATATCCGATTATCGATATTATAATCCAAGAACAATCTATATAATTCAGAGAACCGATGTACAAAAAGCGGTTAGAAAAGAATCAGCTGTTTGGACGGTTAGTGCCCTCAATGGATCGCGGCTATCTTCTCGCCATACCGAAGGACCACAAAACTCCCGTTTCCAGCCGGAAGTTAAAAAATTAAAGGAACGGAAAATTTTTCCATTTTTTACGTGATTTTTGCGTGGCTGTAACTTTGCGAAAAATTGTCGTATGAAGATGAATAACAAAGCATTTTGAAGCTCGATATGTCTAGTTTTGAAATCTTATAATGACATTGAGGTTAAAAACCCACAAACATTTTTACCCTCACCAATATTTGCAAAGTACTGGTAAATTTTCTAAATAACCAGAAAAAGCGAGTTTGAGCTACTTTTTCAAGTGGATGCAAAAAGTAATAAACAATTTTTTTTTCCAAAACAATAATAATAGCGCATACGCAATTCATTTTACTTCCCAAATTGACGGTCGATTTGCTATAGGACTACTGGTTCATGATAGAGTGATGATCAAACGAAAAAAAAAGTCTTTTCATTCACCGGCCGATATCTCAGCGACAAATTATCGTATAGAAAAAAATCAAATCAAAAGATAAAAATAAATGGCTAAAAAAAATGTCCATCATAAGATCTCAAAACTAAACATGTCAAGCCTCTGAATGCTTTTTAATTCATCTCAACACGACAATTTTTTGTAAAGTTGCAGCCACGCTAAAATCATGTAAATCATGGAAAAATGTTTCGTTACTTTAATTTTTTTGATGCGTGTAATTCGCTTATATGACTAGTAAACTTATTAGTAAAAATCAAAATTACCGTTGCTTCGACGAGCGATTCATTCAGCATGGAGGTCTTGATTGATAAACCCGCGAAACATGTTTTCGCAGTGACGACCAGAAAAAGAATGATGAATGCAGAAGACTGCATCGAGAGAAATTATATTGCTTCAATAAACACGTACGTCTCCCTGTACCCGATTAGATAGACCACGTAATTCAAGAACCAGTCGATATGACAGTTTGACAGAGAATGAACAAATTTACCCGAGCGGGTCTTCGATATCTCTAATTTCTCACGCCCCAACGCCTTTACTGAAGCCGGATCGATATTCATTTGCGTAAAACGTTGCATGATTGTTATCGCATAATGAATAAGAAGTTCCGGACATATCGTCGGTATTATAAATGTCAAAGCAGCAGGTCAACAACTATGCGAAGCGTCGCAATTTTTTCGTTATTACTTTTACGTCGTATCATTCCGACCTAATCCATCGAGCGCTTGTGCGTTGCTTTGTTGTTCGAAATGGAATAGCATTACTGTCACATTTCGGGAAATGTCTTTGCAATGGTAATCTTTATATAATAAAAAAATAACAAATCAACTAGAATCTAGTCAACTCACAGTTGACTTGCGTCTGGGGAACAAATAAATGCTTATATGATGGGCTTATTGATCAAACCTAATAAAACATTCCTCGTACTCACTCTGGACTCTCACACTGGATTCTTCGTACAGTCAGATCTTTCTAATTAGAACCCCCGAATCCCCGCACTCCTACATTTCTCCGCCGGCCGTGATGGTATAAACAAACGACAGGAGACAAAGGTTATTCCGTGTGAAGTTGCACACCCGACTATTTTTATCATTGAACGTTTGACCTTTCGCTTGTAAAACATTGTAGGCTTGGAACATTTTCAGATACGGCTCTGCTAGCAGGCGGAGTTTAGATTCTTTCTGTAACCCCTGCAATCGGATTAGAGAAATTCAGATGCTCGTCGAAAACAAGTGATGGACCATAATTCCCATCAAGAACATAAATAATAAAATTTTGAATCTTACTGCAAAACAATAATTTCTATCAAATTTCTGTACCTTAAAGTACTCGATAGAAAAAGCAAGTTATAAATTGTCTAGATTTTTTTCGGCTGTCCATTTTTTAAACTTCATTTTTTTTTAAAGTTCAGAAAGCAAATACATTTGGAATGCAATATTCTTAATTTGATCGAAACCTTATCAAAATTTGCGTTTTAAAGTATCCTCTCAAGCAGTAACATAAACGAGAAAAATTCCAAAATTGCACGACTCTTTTTTCACTTTCAATTGCTAGAATCAGTTCCCTGATTTCTCGCAATTCCCCATAGTGGCATATTTTTCGGGAATTTTGTTCATTTGTCTACATTAACGGCATTCGACCGTCGTCAAATATTTACAATTTTGTTGACATCCGTTTATCGTTCCGTTACACTTTATTGGGTGAATAAAATTTTGCATCGTTTCGATAAACTTTTGTCTGAGATTCTCAATACAAGTGCAATACACAATTAATTAATTGTGATGCATATTCTCATAGTATAGGGGTAATATGAGGGAAATTGTACGGGGTTGGTATAGGGAGCATACAACTTTTTAGCATTGTCTGTACCTTCTGATGGTGCATATACTCATCAACTCGTGCTTGGCCTGAGAGTAGATGTAAACATCGAAATACACGTAACTGCGTGTAATTATACGTAACATGCGTATGCGTGTGTGCGTGTAATTATACGTAACATGGATTGCGTTACAATGTCAGTTGTAGCGACGGGAGGGTTCAAGTGAAATAGACATTTCAAATACGCGAACATTGATTTCCCTTCACAAATTCATCTCATCAAACACAGTGACTTAATTCATAACAATAATAAAAATAGTGAACGGATATGACGTTAATTCCAATTAAAATGCAAACCGTCATCCTATGATATTGGTAGAAGGGAAACACAGCATCATAGCTGTTTTTCGATCAGAAACTAGTTCGGGCTTCTGAGCAGGGTTTGGTGCAGCCTTGGGGTTGCGTGCTGGAACCCTATTCGAGTTATATCTACTGTGAATCGTCTACTTCTACCCACCTCGGATAGGACAATAAAAGGTACGCGACATTCTAATCACGCAGCTTCTTTAATCTTGAATTCTGAATGCAGCGGGGGAAGGGAGGTAAGTTCTGATTATTGTAATAAGGCAAATAAACGTGCCAACCTAACAGCGTTCGTTCCGTGATCTAATAGATGAATTCATCGCGTCTTCAAATACGTTTTCGAGATCTCGCGAGCGATGTACTGGATGTTTTACAAGGATGGGCACATCATCTGAGTGCAAGTATACTAGAAACACAGATTTCAATACGATTGAAGAATAAGATACATCTCTACATTTTATTCGTTGCGGGCCAGAGGACAAATTCATTGTCTTTCAGTGTTTCGATGGGATTGAGGACTCTCATGCCCATGAACGCGCTTAAACCAGGTGAATTTGAAAAATGATTATAAACTTCATATGGTGAAAAAAAATTAATTTGCTGATTTGACTTTTTTTTTAACTTCTCAACTATAAAAAACAATTTTTTTTTTCTAATCTCAACATTATTTTTTACGGACTTAAATGTACTACTGATCAAAACCATGGCCATTTCTCTGGTCGACATCATAACTTCACCAATCGGCAAAAATGAAATCCATCTATCAAAGTTATGTTATTGTCTGATGAAGAGAGTTTTCGTTCTTTTAAAAATTAAGTAACTACACTACTTTGAACTTTAATATGCATATGGGATAACAAAAAATTGTTCGATAATTTATAAGTAACTGCCGAATCGAAGAATTAAAAAAACCTCTGGTCAGACTCTAGAGGAATAAATATCAATATTTCAAAAGAACTTGAAAATTATTAATAGTTATCATAACATTAATAGTTATCGTGGAAACTCTGTCTAAAGTTTATTCTCAGAAAGCTTGGAAATAATATTAAATTTTTTTCAAATGGTCGAAATGTTATCAAGAAATGTAGAATCAACTATTTTGTTTATTCAAGATCGTCCAACTTTTATAATAATTTTTTTAATTTATTCGGTTTTTGGCAGACGTAGAAGTATCTGAGCCGTTGGAATACAAGATAGTTTTCCCATTTATTTTTGACTCGTGTTAAATATATTCTTAGTCGAAATACTCTCATACCAAGTGAATTCCTTACTTGAGGTAGAGATCCTGTCGTATGCTATACGTGCGATTAGGCTATAAGCCCGCATAAACAAAAACCGGCCTCTTCTTTTGTACATCAAAACATTTGATAAAGAAGTCATTGATCAATGTTTCTTCACGTCAATACCAGAGCACGCGGGTATAAATAATACAAATGCGCTAAATATAAACGTTCGTGAATGGGTGAGTGAAAGGAAGGGAGAGAAAAAAAAACAGCTGAAAGAAATAGAAAAAAATCGCTCAGGCCTAATGTAAACGCAAAAAAACAATGTTGTCGTATGAGTCTTGAATTTTTCGAATGTTTTTCGAGCACGCATACTTCGTATACTTCGGGATATCCGCCTTAAATAAGAGTTTCACTAACTACGCATGTCCGATGAAGAAAAATTTCAAATTAATCAAAAACGGCATGGAAATGTATCTCGTATTTTAAGTTAACCAAGATACCCAGCCACAATGTATTAGTTGTAACAGATTGCTCCGGCTCTCCATCTCCAGAGCGAGAGGGCAGGGGTGTAATCTATCGGCGGCGTTATACACATGTCAGCGGATTGGCCGTTATACTGGTTGCCATGACAGTTCGAATGGACCAAGCGATATAGGTATGCGTGCGCTGATCGGCCGTTATACGTCGCGCTCGTGTTCGGGGCACTGGTTCCAAGAATTTACAGATCGATCACCCTAGTCGCAGGACTGTCGTAAACGCGAGTGCACGTTTCATAACCTTCTGTCCGTCTAACAAATATAAACTATAACGGATAATAATTCGCAACTGCTCGCGGGCGCAAGTCTAGTGCACGACAAGTTAACTGGTACCGATTTGATTTAATTTAATTCAATGGTCATTTATTCCTTGGTCATCGGGTCGATCTGATTCATATTCCATCGTTTTATTATAACCACGTGTGCATCATGGTAAGACATTGGGTCCGTTTATTCGCAGGGTGTCTTGTGGCTGGGGCATGGTACGACCCGTCCTTTCCTACAGTCCATCAGACAAAAAAACATTGTTTTTTTTCCTTTCGCCCTGTGGCGAACCATAACTGTCATGCGGTATAAGAAATGCGCTTGAAGGCTAAGGACGGCGTGGACGGCAACAGTAGCAGCGTGGCCAGCGCATGCAGGCTGTGGGCACTCAATGCATTTGGCGTGCAGAAGGATAGTCGCCACTAGCGCCGTCTAGCGTATCCCCGGAACCCTAATTGGTACCCGTTCCCCTCCCTTCACCGCGTGATCGTAAATTGAAAATAAATGGAACACAATGAAGAAATTCATGGAATAACATACAGATATTTGAGTAGTTATCGAACTAGCTATTCATATATTTCTGTAAGTTTTCCTATGAATTTCCCAGAAAAGAGTATTTTATAAAGAACTGTGACACATTGGAAGTACGATTGACACACATATTTATTCTCTGATATAACAATGTATACACTTTTTTATCTTTATACAATGCAAATTATTATTGCAATTTAAACTGAACCGAACAACGATGTTGGTCTTCGATTTTTTCGTATTGTATTTAGTACGTGTTAGTACATACTTTTCTGAATAATCGCAATACGTCAATCCTGTGATAGACGCATGTAAAAAATGAAAAAATTCTGAACTAGAAAAGAGCCCGTCGATATTTCGATCCAATTTTGTTGTGCGCGGTATTTGGTGTAAATCTCTTGCCCAGAACACGTTTAGTTTGGATGTGGATACCCCAAAAAATCGTATTATTGCGTATATTACGAACGCTTTGTTAAACGAATGTAAGCACTCAGAACATGATTTTGTCATGATGATGTCAAAGCAACGGAAACAAGGATGCGGGACGTTCGTGCATATTCGTGGGTCTTCGTTGGCGGTCGGGAAGCTGGGTACGGGCAGAGGGGTGAAGTAAGGGGAGTGCGGAAGCCAACGCCATCTAGCGTATCCCCGGAGCAGAATCAGACTATGCTTCTTCACGTTCGCCTATACTAGTGGCCAGGCCCTGAGCGCATGATTCAATTGCACCAAAAGAAGAAACAACGAAAACCTCGGTTATTCGGCTTCGTCAACGATTCCGACGGTTGCGCTTGGCATCGCTTTCCGCACCCCGCCTCATCATCCCCGCGGTGCTACAGCGGATTATCGGATTCGCGCTCTACACGCCTCAGATACATCCCTCGCTTATATAGATATTTACATTATGCCGAATTTCAAAATAAGCCATCTCTAAGGAGCGGTATTAATTTGTGTATAATACTTGTCGTTGACCGCAATCGGTCACTATTCAATACTCGAATCACATTGCCGTGATATTTCTGAAGTTATTATTCTATTTATATTCATCTCTAGCTTCAGGAAGCGTGTATGTATTATATGTGTGAGTTTGATCGTTGTATGCCGTCTATGAGTCTCATCGAGATTCGCCAATTAAGTGTATAATAATATGTGTGTATGCCGTTAAATTGAAGTGTTCATTGTGAAATTGTGATTTTTTCTTCTTCAGGTCAGCGAAACGGCCAAGAAAGCACGTCGAACGAGGTCTACCATCTATCGGATATTACCGGTCGTGCCTCATACACAATAAATAAATATATCGGCACGAAATAACACAGACAAATTCAAAATGGAAATGAACAATATTACATTACCATCATTCAAAATATTACGTCCGTCTCCTGATTGTTACTTCGACAATGAAAATCATTATAGCACATCTCAACCGGATCGCAAGGATTTTGAATGCAAAGCCCAAGTGTTTCGAGGTTGGTACTTTCAACTCCGGTGCATGGTCTTAAAGCTCTTACGATTTCAAACGATTCGTTCCTCTTCGGATTCTTCTAATTCATGATACCGCCAGCCGCGAGTCTTTGATAAATTGTGTTGATCCTTTCCACGAGAGTTTTTTGGTTGGATCTAAGGACACTCGGTACTCTATACCTCTACCATGCTCGCGGATCTCGTATTTGCCGAGATTTACCGTCTTGTTAAAATCCAGTCCATCGCAGTGGGGCTCAGTCTTGCTATATTTATGCACGAACAAGGTCTAATGATAGTCGTTTATCCCTTTGTACCTATGTATTTTTTCACTGCCAAGGGTCAGGTGCTCTACTCATGTAGGGATTGGGAGTGTAGAATAACCTCCCACTCCTTCGATGGAGGCACATGAATTGAGAACCGATTGAATTTATTTTCCACGCTTTTCACAATGTTTTATAGGCGTTTAAACATCAAATTTCAGCCTCAGCCAAGTCAACAAGAAGGAAGAAAGACATGTGGTTCCACCATTTCGAGCTCTTAACTTGTCCAAGAGTTGTCACCAGAATATTTCGATTAGTTACCGTCACCACGAAAATTGAAACCTTGTAACGAGTTGTACAGTCGAACAAATTATTAGATACGAACCTTGAAGTCGCGTCGATCAATAACGGTTTTCCTCGATGATATCCTTTTGATGATACTTTCAGCCGACGGCCCAGTGATCCCCACGGTACAGAAACAGTCCATGTAACATGATTCCAGGATGTCGATGTAAAGGTGGATGCGTTGACGTTACCTTCCGTATCAATTATATCAATACTGAACTCATCAATTAGAAACTAAAGTTATATATCATATTTTCGCAGTGAGGCCCAGAAAAAGAATGATGAATGCAGGAAACTGCATTAACTGGAATTATATTTTTTCGGTAAAAACGCAAGTCTTCCTGTACCCGATTTGATAGACTACGTGATGATTTGATATGATAGTTCAACAGGAAATAAACAAATTTACTCGATCAGATATCCATCAGATCAGATTAGATATTCGATATCTATAATTTATCTAGCCCCACCGTCTTTACCAAAGCCGGATCGATATTCATGTGCGTAAAACGTTGCATGATTGTTATCGCATAATGAATGATGAATTGCTGAAATATCTTCGGTAAAGAAAATGGCACACCAGCAGGTCGCAAACCATGCGGAGCGTCGGATTTTTCTTGTCATTACTTGCACGTTATGATATTACGACCTAATCTATCGGGCGCTTGTGCGTTGTTTTGTTGTCTGGAATTCGATTCTGATTAAACTTTGGTGTCCCGATGTACCCAATAAAAAATAAATTTAAAAAATTTAAAAAAACTCCCGGCTGGAGTAAAAATCGAAAACAAAAAAAGTTAGAACGAAAAAAAAGTAATCTGATAGAAAGCATGGATAAAATTCATGAATCTAAAAAGAATACAACAAATTAATAAATTTAAAATGGAAAAAACAAATTAGTGAAATTAAAAGAATGAAATAAATAAATAAATTCAAAAAGGATGAAATAATTCAAGAAGTCATCTTAGTTTATTCGTAGTTTGAATTATGATCGTTCGTTTGTATGAGTTCAATTTTTTGAATCGTGGTAATTTTCTCACTGCCCTCAATTCAGTCGGGAGACGTTTTCTTTCGTATCGTCGAACATCTAAATCCAGATCGTCTTCATGTTCAATTATCTAATGGCGTCTTCTTTGCACTGTCAAACATCTATATCCTATATCATATTTATGGTTAATGAATGACGTCTCCCGACTGAATTGAGGGCAGTGAGAAAATTACCACGATTCAAAAAATTGAACTCATACAAACGAACGATCATAATTCAAACTACGAATAAACTAAGATGACTTCTTGAATTATTTCATCCTTTTTGAATTTATTTATTTATTTCATTCTTTTAATTTCACTAATTTGTTTTTTCCATTTTACATTTATTAATTTGTTGTATTCTTTTTAGATTCATGAATTTTATCCATGCTTTCTATCAGATTACTTTTTTTTCGTTCTAACTTTTTTTGTTTTCGATTTTTACTCCAGCCGGGAGTTTTTTAAAATTTTTTAAATTTATTTTATTTCATACTTTTTAAAGATAATTTGATATAATTTTCTCCACGTCCGCCAATGATTGGAATCATTTGGCTCTAACAAGACGTCCACGTCACAAAACAATTTTTCCTACTAGTGTCATAATGTACTATTGTTTATCGATTCAATATCGTAAAACGTGACCACTGTATAGAAATTTGATGAGACAAGACTTTGAAAGTATCGACGAGCTGCGGCACATGCTGGTTGTCCTTGGGCGCAGTTGAGTACAGTCTCAGCGAAATGTCAGCGCATCATGTGATTGTTCAGCGCGGCTCCATGTAGCCATGACAAATTGTCAGCCCATCGTGGAGTCTTGAGGGCGGCTTAATACAGCCTTGACCAAATCGCAGTGCATTATGGAGATTATAAGCGCGGCTCTATGTAGCCTAGACCAAATGTCTGCGCATTGCACAGTTTTCGAGCGCGGCTCGACGTAGCCTTGACCAGATGTCAGTGCATTCCGCTCGTCCTTCCCAGTCATTATAGGTTTTGAATATGTCTTGAGCAGGTGAACATTGAATGAATGCAGCTTCGAAATGGACCTGACTCATATAGGAAAAATAATGAAAACAAATATACATATTGTGCATTCTGACAAATCGCTGTGTCTAAAGTTTTGTCGGTTGGAAGATAAAGTAAAAAAAATTGAATCCGACAACAATTTTTTTCTTTCGAATTGCCAATTCCACCGAGGTAAACAATATCACTGGGCATAACCACATCGTCCAGCTGAACATCAATATTCACGTTTTTCACAATCCTGATAACATTATCATACGTTGAATAAAAAAGAATGAACTCATTAAACAATATCGTTCGTACGTGAAATCAGTTGATGGCCATAAATAAAACAATATCACCGGGCATCAGTGATGTTAGGAAGCCAGGACTTGTCCTTAAATCAAGGCCATTCGATGCCCTCTCCACCGACCATTTCGGCCGTCGACGGCTCGGTGTCGCGCATGTGCAGCGGCCGCAGTGAGGCGCAGCCAATAGCATCGCTCTGAAGATCTGCCAATCGGCTTGTTTTTCTGCTTATTACTACAGCTTACACTTCTAGTCTGCTAGCTCGCGCATGCGCCAGATCCGATTATCCTTTCGGCGGTAACGCGGAATGCGCGCAACTCTAATTCACACCAATATTTTAACTGTTTTTCCGACCCTCAGTACAGATGCTTGCAAATTCATTATATATTTTTCTAAAGATCTTAAGCAAAATTTATGAATTTATTCAATTCAAACGTCGCGCCGTACGTAAAGGAAGATGGAGGATCAGAGTAATGCCATTGGCTGCAGCACTGACGTGAGCGCCGTGCGCGAGCTGCCTCTCCTCACACGCCGATGGCATCGAAACCCAAGAAGAAGGGGAAGCTCAAAAATGTCGCTTCCCCTCCACCTAACATCACTGCTCTGGCCTCGCGTTGAGGCTCACACTTGAGCGTGACACCCGGTATATTCTGTTGGACTCCATTGGAACCTCGGCTCGGCGGATCCCGCTACAAATCGGAAAAATTCGGGGCCAACAGAACTCCACGGCGCTGGCGATCTCTCCTCTAATCTCTGCTTTCACCTCTGGCATACAGTAGTCATGCTCAACAACCCAGATAGCAAAATGACGTTTTAAGTCAGTCCGTATGAGCTCAGATTTATGATTTGGACTTCAGATCCTACGTCTAAATGACATTTTTAAGACCCTCTCAAGAAGTTAAATGCGCCACCTAATGTACACTCTAAGATCTCATCAAAAAGAGCTCTTAAAGAACTCTTTTTTCTGAACTTGCAAAAATGAACGCACAAAGAGCTCTTTTAGCTGAGTTCACGGGAAGACTTCGCAATGAATTTTTTTTTTTGAGTTCTTTAAAAAGAGTTTGAAATGAATTCATATTTCGGAAGTCTGAAATATGATTTCTTTTAGAATTCTTTTTCTAGATTTCAATTAGCAGGATAAATATATTCGATTATAGACATTTTATATAAACAATTCAAAAATCCTCTGAAATGTAATTTTGTCAATTTCCTAAACATTTTAAATATTTAAGAAATTTTCATGCAGACATGCTTTGTCAATTTACATACAACAATACTAAAATATTTCATGTATTTGAAATGTTTAACAATAATTATTCAAGATTATATTTTTTATAAAATGTCCAAAACCGGTACATGCAAGTGCTTTAGACACAAAAAATTCTAACAATTGTTTCAGAATAAAATCTAATTTTATTTTTTTTTCATGTTAATCATCATGGTAATCAACAAACTTGTTATTGGTAATTTATATTATTTCATAATATAATTCGAATAACCTTAGAAAAAAGTACAGAGTAAACTAAATAATGACATTTTATAAAAAAAAAAAAAAACCTCAAAAGTTATTGAGGATTGTGTTTGCTGGCTACAATTTTTACTCGGTCATTAGCATGTTGTAACCAGTTCATTATTGCTTGCTTGCAATCATCAAGCGAAGATCGAGAATTGGAAACGACCGTAGCTAGAAATCATTAAAAAACATAATTAGTCATGTAAATATTACTTAAAAGAATTTATTTTTTCCAAGTTTTTAAAAGCAAGTTTACAAATCTAATAAAACAAGTACGCCATGAGTATTTTTTTTAGCTCAGTAAAAAAATTGTATTTCTTTTAAAATAATAATCTTTAAAGTTATTCAATGCAAAGATTAAACGGTTCTAACTTAAAATCATTAACTTACCTCTCAGATTCTCTGCAAAAGACATATTCTCAACCTTTATAGTCTTTTTCTGGTCACTCCAAGATAATTTGCAGCCTCGTTCATCAGTTAAAATAAATGCTAGAACGGTTCGAATACATTTATTTCCATCTATGTTTCGTCGTTGCTTAATCAGATCTTCCTGAAAAATTGTATATTGTAAAATCATATCGATAATAAATTCATAAGTTCATTAATCAGACCGTAATAAGCAACAGCACCTTATTCAGAATTATCCACAATATAAAAAAATACGGAGGCATTAAAGCTTTATAAATTATATATATACATATATTTCATACAAATATATACTGTCTAAAAAATTCATTCTGAACTGATTATTTATTTCTTGAAAACCATTTATTGCTTACTACCTGTTACTATTCAATTTCATGGTTGAAGAAATTGTTTATTCTCAAGAAAATTATAATAATTCAAAACTGCAAGAAAATTAGTAATTTTATGAAATTCAAACTATCAAAATTTCATGCCAGTATTAGAATTGAATTTTTTACAAATCCATATGTTTTGTAAAAACTGGAAAGCAATTTACAAACAAAACAACCATGAAATTTTTTGCAATTTTTGTTTATAAAGAAAGTAATTACATATTGAGTGCGTGCTACTTCGTTGTCGACTAATAACTGAATAATTTCGCCAGATCTTGATAACTAGTTAAGTATTGGGAATTTCGGTAGTTTATTTGCCTGCTGAGTCGTAGTTGGCCGAGGATTATCAGCATGTATATTTAATAACGCATCAAGCTTACGAGACATGGAGATTAAAACCGAACGACATGCAGCTGTTGGAAAATAAAGAAATGTTTATTACCATAGGCTAACTGAAAGCTTTTTTCTAAGACCAGTTTCAACATAGTGAGAATAAATGAAGAAAATCTCATAGATGAATAATAGAATTAATGGATACTTACGGCAGCAGTTGTGAGATTCTAAAGACTGTAAAGTTGGATCATTAACGTGATCGATTGAATTAATGGGTTTGAACACAGGGGTGACACACAGTCCGCTCGCATGCGTCAGAGATTAGAGGAGAGATCGCCAGCGAGGTCGGGGAAGCCGTTTCACCGACTTGGTGCGCCGCCAACCAGGGGCCGGCGAACTAGCTCCCCCCCGGCGCGTATATATAGTAATAGCACAATGCTAAATTCGTATCGTCGCCGTCATAGCGGGTGTCATTTTCGAGCCGGAGCTACATCGGCAAGGCAATTCTAGGTCGTATGCTTAGAGGGGGACGTCAGAGGTGGTCAGAGCGTAGTGGGGAATTTCCGAACAGGCCGCCTCATTGAAATAAGATGTTACGACAGCGAGACCCACGTGTCCCGCCACCGTAATTTAAAGGGAAACTCGTTCTTATGAAATAACTCGTTTATTTTCTACTTTTGATTGAGGATGGTCATAAGGAAACCTGTAGGAAATTTAATTTTCTACCGGTTTGTTCACAACAATTTTCCATCTCCGATCAATATTTTTGACTCAAATCTAAAATAAGAAAGAAACCAAATTAAATGATCGTATACTCTCGTTTATTTTGTTTAGTTCAGCGCGTTGAGGGGGGGGGGGGGGGGGGTAAGGTTAATTCCATATAAAAAAAGCCTATTTTTCATAATTTTTTTTTGACGACACAATTAATATACATTTATTTCTATAATAACTACTGAATAACGTAACACTCGAAGAATATGCTATAACATTTTCATTAACTTTTATGAACAAATGAGCCATTGACGGAGATTCTCTGCGGACGCCTAGAAAAAAAAGTTTTATTGCGGTGCCCATCATAACTCATCACTGGATCATCTGAAACCGAAGATCCAAAATGATTTCATTTGGTGATAAGTTTCTGCAGGTAATAACGACGAATATTTTTTTTAAATTGATTGGTAAATTTTTTACAGCACTCAGAAGTCAAAATACTGATTTTTCATCAAAAAAATTGAAAATGTTGCCATTTTAGAATACTATAAAATTTGAAAAAAAAAAACTCAACGTCATAACCTGCAGAAATAAATCACCTAATAAAATTATTTTGGTTCCTTGGTCTAAGATGATTCAGTGATGAGTTATGATGGGCACGACAGTGAAACTTTTTTTTTAAACGTCTGCAGAGATTTTCCGTCAATGGCTTATTTGTTCATAAAAGTTAATGAACATTTTTACAGAATATTCTCCAAATGTTACGTTATTGAGTATTTATTATAGAAATAAATGTATATTGACTCTGTCGTCGAAAAAAATTATCAAAAATATGCTTTTTTTTATATCCAATTTATCTCCCACCCCCTGTGGGAGTATTAACGAACTTTTCCACAATCGAATTATCTACAATCTTTGTTTTTTTATCGTTATGTTTTCTCGTATCAATATTTTAAGTCCTCCGTTATTGTCATTACGCTGCGAAGTGAGGCGTGATTCGCCAATTTGCGGGGCGGGGTGGGGGGCTACAACTACATTTTTATTAATATGGCCAAATTCCCATTTTGTTAGGACTACCCGTCTCGGTCGCACCTAGAAGGGTTTTTTTTTAAAGCGCTCCCGTTAGTTCTTACTACCCACCATTGATGCCGTTGAAAACGGTCAAATTGGTTAAAAAACTTTGGAAGGTCCGTAATTTTATTTTTTACGTAAAAAAATTCCCCCACGAGTAACGATCGGCCCTCATACAATGATTACAAATCTTTCTCGCGTAATAACTCGTTAAATTAATAATTATCTTGTGTTTTCTATTGTTTATTGATTTAACGTAAATATTTTTAAAATTTTCAAAAATGCTGCACTGGCGCAAAATCAATTTTTATGTCTCATACCCGATTCTGATTGATTTTTCACGTCGAAAACAGATTCTTTATACATTTTATCTTAGCAAAATTGTATTAGAAGAATACTTGAAAAAAAAAGTAAACGAAAATTTGAAACACGCCGAGTTGGCAGCCATAAAAATAATGGAGAAAATTTTTTTTTTAAATGTAGGGGTTTGTTTTTCAACTTGCACTTGAGGCTCCGCAAATATTATAAAGATCCCAGATATTGAGACCGTATCTTAGTACTCTATTTGGTGGAATCATCCATACATAAGAACTATATTTGACCGTAATACAACGAAATCATTTAGAATTCATCTTGTCAAAGCTTCAGAATAAGCGTCCAGTCGATAAAAAAATTTTTGCGCCATGTTATTCAAACGTAAAAACTTCGAAAAATGGGCGCCAGCTCTAAAAATAGTCCGATCGAGCTCATCTTCGGGATGAATTCTCCGGATGCAAGATACTTTGCAGTAAGTGTATTTTGATTGAAATCGAGGAAAAAAAATGTTTCAAGCCACCCTAGTGTATATGTATAGAAGTTCGAGAATAAAACGACGTTTGGCTATCAAGGATGCCGATTAATGGACACGAACGGGATAAATAACATAAAGGTGTTAAGTGATGTTGATTAAGATGATGATGGAATTGAAATAATAAGAAATGAAAATAGATAATAAAAATGGAAGTGAAATAATAATATTGTGATTGTTGTGATTTTTTTTAGTCGTCCGTTAAGGATTTTCAATTTTTCATCATGAATACTGTCTCTCAAAAAATACTCATCGCAAAAAGACATAAGAATAAAAACTTTCTTATTTTTCACCGCTGTATCGAAAAAAATCATAATTTTTCTACATTGCGAAAATTTAAATTTGGCAAGAAAATTAGAATACAGTTTTTCTACTTAATGACCGACATCCTGTTGATTTTATACTGAAATCAAAATTCTGTTATGAGGTTTAAAAAAAATGTATTCTTATTTTTTTGCCAAATTTCAATTTTGTTAATGCAGAAAAATTATGATTTCGATTTTTTTCAATAAAGCGGAAAAAATTAAAAAGTGTTTATTCTTACCGTCGAGGCGGGCTATTCTAAAACACGGCGGGCTAGTATGGTACAGGTTACATTTTTATGTCTAGAATCGTAATGACAGAACCATTCAACTCGCCGGTGGGTCAAAGTGTAGCTTGAAGTGTTCCTAAGAGACGGTGTAAACCGTTATTATTATTTATCCAAGGCGAAAAGAGGGAAAAAATCGCGAATCAACTGAAAAACGAGTCGCGAAATTCAGGTGCTCCAAACATCCGGCTCGAGCGGATCATCAGTCAACGGTATATGCAAAATATTTTTTTACCAATTTTTTTAACCAGTATTCTCGGATAAAAGCGTGGAAAACTAAAAAACCATGATTCGTCGGGCTACTATGAAACAAAACTAAATGTGAATATTTAAAAAAAACTCATGTGGCATTGGATAGAGTAGATTTTTACGGTTCGTTTTCATTTATAAAAGTTTTTTTTGGTGCTACAGTGTAAAAGATAAGTAAATATGAATTTCACAGCTTAGAATTCTAGCCTCAAAACAGAGAGCTTACGCACATTTTGATATTTTAATCGTTCATTTTACGAACTTCTTGTGTGGACAGTCAAAAAATGAATTGGAAATGTTCTTATCAATATTACACGTTATTTAAATATTTAAAGATGCTATGGAAGTACCAGAGGATCACTTCACCGATGATGATTGCGTATATGAAGACGAAACCTGCAGAGGTCGCAGAGGCTGTTGAATCGGTGAAAAAAAAGAAATAACGGTCCGAGAAATGGCTTCGCATCTGAAGATATCGACGACGACCGCGTTAAACGGAAAAGAAAATTGACCGTTCCTCCAGGGCAAAGTATCCTGGCTAGTGATATCGGAGCAGCACCGAGTCAAAAGAAAATCGTGACCGGATCTTCCAGACCACGGAAAGCGCGAAAAAAACAGAGCAAGAAGCGTGTCGACTGGTCTTCCCCGTCCGGGGATGATGGGGAAGACATTGCATTTAGCTCCGCAGAAAGCGAAGAGAAAAGCCTTCACAAAGTTCGTCATTTTTATTCAAAAAATGATTATGTGATTGCATTGTTCAATGGAAAACGTTTACCCGGTCAACTCGTCTCCGTTACCTCGGATGGGGCTGTTATCTCCCTTATGGAGCCAACGAAAAAAGCGCGGAGGTGGCCGGAACTTGCAGACGAACAATTTACCCCCCTGGAAGCGATATTTAACGTGACTGAGTCTCCAAAAAGGAGGGAAAGAGAGTTTTATGTTATCAAAGTTCAATTGACAATATAATTTCAATTATGTATTTCGAAAAAATTGCCGGAGATTTATGTTTCTGACATTAAACTGAATTTCTAAAAATTATCGTATTTTGCTTCCTTCTTTTATACATTTTTCGATGATTTTTGCTTAAATTTACTTTAGAATATCTACACAAAGATATCCATATGATACAAGACCGAAGAGAAATGATTTACTAATTTTTAATATAAAATATTCAACACTTTTCAGTCGTCCCTTAGTGTTAAGATAGAGAGCTCAAATTTACAGGTCCAGTCAATCGGGTCTGTCTGGAGGTTTCCGCAGCTGAGGACAGTTGGGTCAACATTTTTGCCCCCGAATTTTTTACATCAATATATGTCGAAAATGAAAAGAGCCGTATTTCAGCGTTTTTTATTTTGAGCCCCTGCTTTTGAGTACAGTCAAACGAATTTTTTGGACTATCGACCATGCTCCGTCATTCAAATCGAATTACCTCAGCAACGGTTAGTGATGACTTAAAGAACCACGGGTGTTCTTGAACGCTCTATACAATGAAAACATTTACGATTATGTTGCACAAATTCAACAATTACTCATAAGCGATTTAAAATTGAAAGTGAAATAGGACAAAAAATGTACCCTTAATTGAAAAAAAATTTTTTTTTTCAATCAAACGGAATAGAAAACTTCAGCCACCTTGAACTATTTGGGCCGACGCTTCGTTCGAACGCTATAGCTTTTTTTCCCATAAAAAACCCGTAAATATACGTATGCTATTTGTAAGAAATTGCATGAAAGAAACGTATTCTTAATTATTGAAATTTATTTTTTTCCCAATACCTTTAACGAAAACAAAAATTTTGAAACCCTGCCGAACTTGGGCTGAGGCTTCTTTCGAAGGTTATAGCTTTTTTTGTTATAAAAAACCCGTAAATATACATGTTTTAGTAGTCAAAGATTACATGAAAAAAAAAATATCCTCAATTATTGAAATTTATTTTTCTTCAAATTCCTTGAACGAAAACGAAAATGTTGACAACCAGCCAGACTTGTGCCGACGCTCCGTTCTAAAGTTATAGGTTTTTTCTTGACAACCGGGTAAATATTTACGGGTTATTTATGTCGAGTAAAAGCTATAACTTCCAAACGAAGTGTCGGCCCAAAAAGTTCAAGGTGGCTAAAGTTTTATTTCCGTTTAAGAAATTGAAAAAAAAAGTTTTTAAAAAGTAAGTAAATTTTTTCTTCTATTTAACTATATATATATGAGCAAGTCCACCAATTCCAGTGCCGGTTTTGGCCGTCGATAGCAGCGATCTGTTTGTAACTTTGAGAAACGGAAGCCCCCATTGAGAAAAGAACTCTGAGTTTTTCTTGGATTTTTCCCTTCGTTATTGTCGCTGTAGTTGTATGGGTAATTCTGTGAGTTTTTTATGTTTTTCTTGTTTTTATTAATTTCTCAAAGTGTTTTGATAGAAAAAAAAATTTGAGTCGACCACTTATCTTCTATGGAAAAAAAACTCAGCTTTTCGAAAAAAAATACAAAAACATTTTTGGAACCCGAAAAATTACTTAAAATCGCATTTGAAACATCAAAGTCAATATTTCGCAAACGTATATTTAAAAAAATGTTTCAAGTATTTTTCTCGAAAAGCTGAAAAATTTTTACGTAATATATGTAAAAATTAAATCGGAACCTCGTTAATAACTCGTTGAATCACCAAATGTATGACAAAACATCTAAAACCTCAATTTATATTTTCTCATTTTGAAATGATTCATAATACTGAGATCATGAAACCAAAATGATTTGATTAGTTGATAAGTTTCTGCAGGTAATGACGTCGTTTTATTTTATTTTATCGTATTTTGAAGTGGCAACATTCTCAATTTTGTAAACGAAAAATTGATCATAAAGGTTAAAAAAAATTTTTAAGAATTTTCTTCTAACGTTACGTTATTGAGTAGTCATTATAAAAATAAATGTATATCAACTGTATCGTCAAAAAACTATCAATGATATCCTTTTTCAATATCGACCTAATCTTACCTCACCCTTAAGTTGTAGATGGTGCACTTGCGAAACTAACAGCGTCACCACATGACTCTGAGTTTCATCTTTGATCATATGGTTTTCATGTATTTACGGTGAACACGGTTTTACGTCACTGTGCAATTGTAGTAGAAACATCAATACGATTCATTTGAAAATAAAAAAATATAAATTGAGGTTTTAGTTGTTTTGTCATACATTTGGTGATTCAACGAGTTATAACAGAGGTCCCAATTTTATTTCTGCATATATTACGTGAAATTTTCTCAGCTTTTCGAGAAAAATACATTCAAAAATTTTTAAAATTATAATTTTGCGGAAAATCGACTTTTATATTTCAAATGCGATTTTGAGTAACTTCTTAACTCTCAAAATTTTTTTTGTATTTCTTTTCGAAAAGCTGAGCTTTTTTTCCATAGAAAATAGGTGGTCGACTCAAAATTTTTTTTCTATCAAAACACTTCGAGAAATTAATTAAAACAAGAAAAACATATAAAAACTCACAGAATTACCCATACGATACCCAATACAATCACCCAAGCGAAAATAATCGAGGGGAAAATCTAAAAAAAAATCAGAGTTCATTTTGTAATGGGTGCTTCCATTTCTCCAAGTTACAAAAAGATCGCTGATATCGACGCCCAAAATCGGTACTTGAATCGGTGGACTTGCTCATATAGAAATATACATATATATAATTTTTAGTTCATATATTTATGTGATATTATATATTATATAATATATGAGGCATTCTATGCGGTTTCGAACGGTCAAAAAGTTGTCCACGCTTAAAATAACTGAAATTTTGTCAAATTATTTAATTATATGAAAGAGTGTACATTTTTTCAAAATTTTTGGATCGCATTTTTTTGAGTTTTTTTTAAATCTTGAAATTTTCTAAGTACCGTTATTTCTTGAAAGCATACGATTCAGCAAAAAATGCTTCAAACAAAAAAGTTGCATTTTTACATAAGCTTCTTGAAAATTCATTTTCCTGAATTTTTCGAGTTTAAAAAATGACCATTTTCATAAAAAATATACAGAAATAATTTTTTTTGGTCGGTATGACATTTTCGATTTATCTTAAAAAATTTCAGAAAATACTCCGAAATGTGCACAATAGACACGTATTTTTTGAAGATGGCTCGACTAGTCGTTCTAAAGCTATGCTTTATTTTATTAATAAATTTTTTTTATTTCTTTCAGAAAAATCAATTATTATCGAAAATGATACTCTCCCAAATTGTTTCTATCAAATTTTGAGATCAAGAGTATATCGACAATAATAATATTAATGCTTTGGCGCTTATTAGAGCATAGTTCATCGGTAACGTAGATGGAACTCCATCGATCTCGTTCGAAAGCTACGCTCTATCAGAGTTAAATCAGTCGTTTAAAACATTCAATGATTAAATTAATAATTGTCTATCGTAACATTATACTTTTCCCTTATTGTTGTAAACATTAATCCACATGTCAGAACTGGGAAAAAGAGAAGCATCTATGTTTTTTTCCCAGTTCTTACATTGTGATAAATGGGATTGGAATTACATTGGGATTATTGGGATTAATGTTTAGAACAATAAGGGAAAAATATAATGTTGCGGCAGAAAATTATTAATTTAATGATTGCATTTTTTGAACGAGTGATTATAGAGCGTAGCTTTCGAACGCGATCAATGGAGTTCCATCTACGTTACCGATGAACTATGCTCTAATAAGCGCCAAAAGATTAATATTATTATTGTCGATGTACTCTTATCTAAAAATTTGAAAGAAACAATTTGGGAGAGTATTATTTTCGATAATAATTGATTTTTGGTAAAAGAATAAAAAACAAGCTGCACGTTGGAACTTGCAAATTGCTTCCTCGAAATCGTAGGTAGTGAACGAAGATTCCTCTATGAACGGTTTTCCCCGGAATAACCCGAACAGTGCAATCTATTATTTTTAATACCGAGAAAGAAATTTTTTTTAAAAACATTTTTTGCTACATATTATTTCCCTACATGTTATTAAAATCAACCTTTTTTAGGCATTACTTGATCCATTTGACGACATTCAAGTATTTCACAGCACGCATCGATTATGATGGGTCAAACTTAGCCAGTCCGAACGCTGAACCGCGTTTGCCTCTCGATGTCGCGCACCCCCAGCTGTTATTAAAGGCGCTCGAACGGTCGAATCCGTTCCTGAGTGTACCACCCGTTAAAGACGCCCCACCACAACTTGAACGACGTTCTCCCCACTCCCTTGAAAATTCCGGACGCGCCACCACGCCACCACTTACTTGACAGTGGTGGGACGTCATGCATTTTCGACGAATGGGAAGCAGTTTTACCCCCAGAGAATAGGCCGCTGTATCAATCTCCCTACTCATCTCTGGTGCCACCCGTTAAAGACGCCCCACCACAACTTGAACGACGTTCTCCCCACTCCCTTGAAAATTCCGGACGCGCCACCACGCCACCACTTACTTGACAGTGGTGGGACGTCATGCATTTTCGACGAATGGGAAGCAGTTTTACCCCCAGAGAATAGGCCGCTGTATCAATCTCCCTACTCATCTCTGCTGCGCTGAGTAAGACTGTCCCAAGTAAGACTGCCCCGAGGTAGACTGTCCCCATCCCCAATATTTATTACCGATAACACTGGCGAGGCTTGACGCAGAATACTGAAGATAAAGAAATGCAAAAAAATGGAAACGACAAGTTTTTGTGCGACGAATAAATAAAAAAAACCAGATGTTTAAGAGTTTTCTTTGTTCGCATGAACTTTGACATTGTCAAGATGGTGAGGATCCGAAACGTAGAAACCGCATGGTGGTCGTTCTGAGCATGCGATAAGTGACCCTGGCCAGGTTATTAAATTTATTTCTCTGTTAAGTAGACGACGATGATGATGGGATCAACGCAAATGAAAACAATTTTGTCGAGATATAATAATCAGTTAAGATTTTTTATTAATCACTTTCACAAATACAAATAACGCGTTCTAAAGAAATTTTGCATCTAGTAAAGTAATGTGGTAGTTATCGTCTGACAGAAGATATTTTTAATTCTTCGGTTGGACAATTTGTTATAAATTATTGAACGAAAAAAAATTTTTTTTCTGAATTTTAAACTTGAAAATACCGTGATTCCTTCATTACCAAAAAAATGTTCACCGTCAGACTATAACTACTACATCAATTTACTGGATGCCTCTTTAATTTTTCAAATTGGATAATTTTAAGTGGAGTTACCGTGGAAACCATGGTTTTCAACGGTAGTTCGTTAATTCCAGTAAAAAACGATATTCATATTTTTAACAAATTCTTATAGTTGAAAAGTGGTTGAAGAATGCGGAAACAATTTAATTTTTTTTTTTCACCATAAAACCTTGATAATAATTTTTTACATCTACCCAGTATTCAGCGCGCCCAGGGGTATGTGAGCCTTTAATTAAACATGCGGTCGTCGTGGTTTATGCCGGTGATGAATTTGTTTATTTGCTGTACGACGTTTCCCCGTTTGATATTGCCGAAAATAATTTTGTATCTCTTTTTACACGAAGTTGAAAGTTTTCGGAAAGATTCGAGCAAGTTGACCGATGAAAACCCGACTAACCCCGGGGCCAAGCCGCATTCGAGGGTGAAATTAACGCATTCACAGCCTTCCCCTCGTTCGTATTTTCAAGCCAGTTTTCGACATCCGCAGCGGCACGTCTCGTCCATTTATCGGCATCCTTGTTGGCATCATTGACCCAATTTTTGGTATCCTTGGCGGCACCCTCGACCCATTCTCCGGTATCAATGGCAGCATCATTGACCCATTGTTCGGTATCCTCGGCGGCACCTTCTAACCAGTTTCCAATGTCCGAAAAGACATCGGGGACCGGAAAAGCGCTCACGACGTTTGGCTTGACAGCTTTCAGAGTCTGCAACAGAAGCAAAATTTCGAGAAATTTTTTCTTTTATGCGATTTATTATTCAGCAAAAATACGGTTTGGCAATTTAGTGACGGCGTGATGACATGATGCATAATAATTCGTGACAACATTCCCGGGGAAAGAAAAAAAATGATGGTAATTATTGAGTACCACTGAATTTTGCTTACGCGCTCCGGTACTTTTCTTTTCTTCATTGACAAAATGATACAAGCTCGAAATGAAAATGTTGAATTTTCGCGGTTTTTTAAGAGGTTTCCCTTCGAAAAAAAAATAAGTTTTCAAGATCGAACTAAAATATTTCTCGCGACGCGATAGAGAATGAAGAATAGAATAACATACCTCCACTCTGGACCGATATTTCGGAAACTTTTTTTTAGAATCCCCGAATTTTGAAAACGACATTATCAGAAAAGAAAAAGACGTTTGAAGTTGAACACTCGGGTTATTTCACCGGCTAGACCGAGACTACTTTGGCCGATAACAACGAACGTAATTCGCATTTATCAACAAAAGCCTTACTATTTCTCCATAAACGTTGAAACTTTAAAAGGATTCAATTACAATTTCTTGTTTGGAACGAAATTTTTCACTATCGCGAGGTCTCAAAATTACAGCGTATCAATTTGCCTAGCTTACCCCGTCGTCATCGCTGGCAGAATTGGGAGAAATTGGTTGGCCGCCCACCTGATAACAAAAATTCTCTTTAATCTTTGAATCTCTAATCAATCGCGTTGAATATGCTTACCTTGCCCAACGCGACGAAAATTAAACCGATGTACAAGATTTTGTTGAACATTTTTTTTCGATTGAGCTTCCTCGTGAGCAAACGTACAGCAGATAAGCGATGTATCGTGAAGTAGCTTCCCTCTATTTTGTACTAAACCGCAGAATCAATAAAAAGTGATACAATTTCCTTTCCCACATTTTTTTAACGACTATGAGCTGGTCACGGCTCTGATACTTACGAATACAATTTGGAAAACGTATTTTTTAACGACGCTAACAGGTCGAATGTCACGATTGGTTCACAAAATGAATATTATTTCGCGCCTTCTGGGTTAAAAGCGTTAAAAAATTGCGATAAAAAATAGCTTTACCGTGTAAAATGCGTTTTTTTAACGACGCTGATCTAGTCACCGCTCCAATATCTATCGATGCGACTTTACTGCCTCTACTTTATGGTGCAACGCGAAGCAACGTAATGGGTTTGAACCAGTGATGTTAGGAAGTCAGGACTTGTCCTTAAATCAAGGCCATTCGATGCCCTCTCCACCGACCATTTCGGCCGTCGACGGCTCGGTGTCGCGCATGTGCAGCGGCCGCCGTGAGGCGCAGCCAATAGCATCGCTCTGAAGATCTGCCAATCGGCTTGTTTTTCTGCTTATTACTACAGCTTACACTTCTAGTCTGCTAGCTCGCGCATGCGCCAGATCCGATTATCCTTTCGGCGGTAACGCGGAATGCGCGCAACTCTAATTCACACCAATATTTTAACTGTTTTTCCGACCCTCAGTACAGATGCTTGCAAATTCATTATATATTTTTCTAAAGATCTTAAGCAAAATTTATGAATTTATTCAATTCAAACGTCGCGCCGTACGTAAAGGAAGATGGAGGATCAGAGTAATGCCATTGGCTGCAGCACTGACGTGAGCGCCGTGCGCGAGCTGCCTCTCCTCACACGCCGATGGCATCGAAACCCAAGAAGAAGGGGAAGCTCAAAAATGTCGCTTCCCCTCCACCTAACATCACTGCCGGGCATAACCACGTCATCCGACCTAACCTCCACATTCACATACATCTCAATTTCACGCCCGAACACAAGTATCCAGAATTATTAATTCGACGTGCTTGTTAAAATCGTCAGTAGATCAATCCTGCTAACTAGCTAATTATTGAACGTTAAATGGAAAATGCACTCTTTAAAAAAATATCGTTTATACGTGAAATCAATTGATAAAAAATGTTCACTCTGAATCACTCGAGAAAAAAAAAAAATTTCCGTTGAAAGTTCTGTTTCGAGGTTAAAACGATCGACCAATCGCGCTGTCTCTCTCGCACTCAGCGATATCGTCCAGAGCCTCGATGCAAAATACACGGATACGTTCCACTGCACTTACACACGCGCTGTCACAGCTGACGATGCCGTGAAGTCTGCAATGCATGCAGTCGAACCGATCAAAATTGCGATTTGAAGAAAACGTTCGAAAGCGTTCAAATTTCTACATTTAATATCTCCGCGAGTTGAGATCTGATCATAAATATTATGGAAGCTAAACCCTCTCTGTGACTTCCGACACCGATGTACATCAATTTGTAAGAAGAAAATCAGCCGTTTGGCCAAAAACGCGTTACCGACAAAACGCCAATTCACGTTGCTCACGACGAAACACATAACTCCCGTTTTCAGCCGGGAGTTAAAAATAACATTTGATGAATTGGTCAAATTTTTCTCTTCAGTCCGTTTTTCGGAATATAATTTTTTTTTTAATTTTAAACGGATATACTTCTGAAACGAAATATTCTAAATTCAATCGAAATGGTTCCCATAGCTGCATAAGTTTTAGAAATTTTGTGTATCATTAACAGCTATCGAGCTTCGTAGAATATTTACGATCTTATCTACATTGACTCTTCGTGTCGTTACTTTATTAAGTAAGTAAAACTTTAGATTTTTTGGATAAGCTTTCGGCTGAGATATTTAAATCCGCAAGTTATTTATCGGTATTTTTTAAGATAAATAGAGTTGGTCACGTTCTTACGTTAAAATATCTGGACAGAACGAATCATTCAACGAAATAAACGACATTGATACAAACAAACCTTTTTACCGTTTTGTCAGGTTATATCTGTTTCAAATTATTTTTTGTGACTTCTCATTCGCAAAAGCGGAGTTGAGATTCATGCCAAATTTGCAAATGCCAGACATAGACGCTAATAGGAAGCCAATCTTGAGTCATTGGAGTGATTCGCTGAGATTAGGTCGTATGAATTATTTCGTCATGCTTTATTTCTCGTCAGTATTTTCCTTAAGCTTTTATTCGACGGGGTAGCGATGGATGAAGTCATCGAAAATGATACACGAAAGTAATTTTTCGATTTATTTAAGTTACGAGATATTATTGTAACGCATATTCTAATATTATGGGAATAGTGTTCCATCCGGATTATAAATGTAATAAATTATTTGCTGGACAAAACCCAACCGGTGGTCCCACTTTTGTTTCGAGGCGTTAGCCCTTTCCACGAGGGTGGATACCTATCGTTATCACGATCGAATTATGGGTTTTGGCCTTATCTGGTGACTCGTTGGTAGTAGATGGGATGACTACTAATGTTTTTTGTTGCTCCTCCTCCTGGTGGTCTCCGGCTCAGTAGATGGATCGGCTTGGTGACCACTCTCAAGGGTCAGGTAATTGAAAAGAAATTCGAGTCGTTTATGACACACCACAACACGCTTTTAATGCGTTCAAATGTCGAATGATTTCAGGTGCAATTAAATTTGGTTGACAACTGATGTTTACACTCTTCATGGTTTACAATGTTTGCATATAATCACAGGTTTATTCATGAGTTTTCCTTAATCAAAGTCTACTAATCCATGGCTTGTCACCAACGCAATGTTAAAAGTTCGGGTCAGTAGTTCTTACACATAGAATCTGTATTTTATTATTTTTTGATTATTATAATGGCCTTCTGTTTTCCTCTGAATTCTTCAATTGTACGCTAGACGCTACGGCCGTTTCATTGTGTAAATTTAATTATTTATCGGGTGTCTTTTTCCGTTTGTTCATTTATCCATTTTATTTATCTATTAAAGAACATTAATCTCTTGATTGATACATTTCATTTTATAATTTATTCCGCGGCTAGAAATGGGCTTCTGGACTCATGGGCTTTGTGCCATCGCGATGGTTTTTATTACGGTCGATCATCATACCCTTACAGCTGCGAAACGACACTTGACTACGTATAGTAAGCTGAATCCGGTCGTTTCAAAAACGACTTTACGTTCCAGCTTGTATAGATGACGGTGGGCACAACTCAAAAAGGAACCCGAACGCGTAGCGTAACGGTACTTTACATATCCGGTAAGACCAATGACGTTAACTATTTCGCTATCAAACTGAGATGAAAGTCGGTGATGGTAACCGACGTGAACGACTGACATTTTGTAGGCCGAGCTTATTCGTAGGTAAATTCTATAGGTACCACCATTTCCACGGGTGAGGATAGGCACATTCGTGACACAGGTAGCGAGCCTAAGGGTAGTGGAATTATTAAGTTCACGATTTCTCCATGTGAGGAAGGAAAAGGGCTATAGATAAATTAAAAGGGCATTACGTACGTGCATCCTTTTTCGTCGTTTTTTAACTCTTATTTTAAGGGGGTTCCAGGGGGGGTAAGAATGGGGTAGAGTGGCTACCAGGGAAGACGGCGGGAAAATTTGTGTCAGGAATCTGGCTTCGAGAGTCTCTTAAAAGCATGCGAGGAGACGCGTGAGCATCGGGCGCTTTCTCGAAACGTGAATTCAGAATTCTATCTCGTAATAATCCGTGGACGTAACGAAAGTGGGACGTAGCAGGATGGTAATTATGCAGTTGTGCGGCTTTTCCGAATTTTAAAGTTTTCCAAAATTTTCCTTTTCGAGGATGCGTGTTCGGTCTTATAGATGAATAATCAGGCGGGGGAGATCAGAAAATGTTTTCCGAAATATTTTTTTTTTACGTTTTTTAATTTTTTTTTTTTTTTCTTTCAATTTGCGTGGTTCTGAAGCTGTTTTCTCGTATTATATATACGTGTATATGTGTGTGTATGATTGGGCGCATGTGTAGACGAGCGTCGATGCGTGTGCGCATCTGCGGAAGGGCGCGCGCGTGTGCGATGATGCCGCGAAATTCAACCGTCTCTAACTCGCGAACGGCTCGAGCTATAGCGGTCGAATAATGTAAACATGTGATCTCCATATCATCTGCAATATTTGTTGTAATTAATACAAGTGGAATTGAAGTATGTTAACACAAGTATGAGGACACTTTTGTGAGTAATTTTATTAGGGGGGCGAGGAAAATAGTTAAAATAAATAAAGTGTGATTGCAAAGACAAAAAATAATAGTTAAAATTTTGAATCTGATTAAATAAAATTAAAAAAAAATGACGAATGGAATTTTTTCATTCCATTCCCCGGGTTTTTTGCGTTTCTTTGTCGTCGTTACGTTAGATAAGCTTGGTGGCCCTGAAAAGGGCCGATGAAGTTGGTGGCCTTGAAAAAGGCCAATGAAGATAACGTTAATTTACTCTCCCGAGCGACTGTCTTCCTTTTCTTTCATGGCCGCAATGATTCGGAATATCATATGGAATCCATCCACGGATATTGCCGTTTTAAAATCAATTCGGCAATATATCCATCCATATCATACTCCCGACGACCGTAACGCGGAACGTTCGCTCGAACTTCCCGCCAGGTACGCTCGATATTCTGCGTATGTGCGCCAGTATCCGGATCGACAAAATTATACGAATGGTTGACCGTCAGATGTTCGAAGCCTTTCGACTGGAGGCAATTGTATGCTCTCCAGCAATCCGACATAATTGTCGATCCAGGTCGAACCTTTTGCAGAACAACGTCCAGCAAAGTTTTGCGACGACCTGTCCGAAACGGGAACGATAAAAACTTCCTTCGTATCACGAGAAAAACCACCGAATATCCACTGGCCATCGATGATGCGACCTCGATGGTATTTACGTTTTCCGAATTTCGCTTCATCGATTTCGACGATACAGCCGGGACCACCGATCGGCGATGATTTCGAGATGTACCACGAAAGTATCGCTTCACGTATAAAGCTCGACCAATCTACAATTGTATGAGCACTGAGGCCCATTTCGATTTCAAGAAATTCTTGTCTCGGAGGCTTCAATGTAACGAAATAGCTGATAAAAATACAGGCATCCTCGATCGAAAGCGCTGCATGTTTAAACCATGCGTCCGTCCGGATCGATTTCTGGTAATTATGCAGTATCGCGGCTTTTCCGAATTTAAAACTTTTGAAACTTTCAAACTTTTTGAAACTTTTTTTTTTTTTTTTTTAACTTATTTTAAAACTTTTTTTTTTTTTTTTAACTGCATAATTACCTTTGTTTTTTTTTCACAAAGTGGCGCTTGATTGAAATCGAAATTCACTTTTTAACCTCAATTTACGATCTTTTTTGGTTGATAAAAAAAAAAAATTAGTTTAAGGAGGCTCGGTCACGAAGGGGCGGGTTGCGCGGGCGTTTAAGTGGGGCCCATTTTTTTTTTCAGTCATACGCATGTTTGGCATAATACGGTTGATTATAAACGTATTATTGATAATTTTATACAAGACTAACTAGTTGGACACCAATAAATAAATACCGCAGAATTGGCACAATTTTACGTTACGGTACTGCCTAAAGAAGTACGGCAACATCGCAATTCTCCATGCCACCCTCTCCTCTGATCGCCGCTGATTTTCTTTTGACACCGCGAGCTGACAGTTCGAGATTTTTATTGTGACAGAAAATATGCGTTGAACTATCCCGATTCTAAGGCTATGACAGTATGGTTAGCGCCGCCGCAAAACGGTGGATCGAGCCAGGACTAAACAAAAACGAACACCTGATTCCTGTGACGCTGCCAGATCTTCACACGTTCGCGAAACCCATCGGAGTTTTAAATATTTCGACATTTTAACATTGAATATCTTTTTACATAAGTCGATGACCGACAACTTTTTCATTATATTTGGAATCTTCATGACCTAATCAACGTTACTGTAGTTTTTTTAATCAATATCTGTTGTCTGAGTGCAAAAATACCGCTTGATACAAGTCTTTTGGGGGTGCGTCTTTCATAAGCCCTGTGTTAAAAATCCCAAGTTTAACTATTTTTATCTCTCTTATTTAGTCGTTAACCTTATCTGAAAATTTGCATACGTGAATATGGTTACATTATCTATGATATACTTGAAAATTATTTTTTTCTGTTGAAAAAAGATGGCGGCCGTGGAGTTGAAAGCACGCGTCGATGAGTGATGTACGGAGATTTCTAATTTAGTGAGATAATCTAAGCATAAAAAAAGAAGTGAAGAGTGAAAAAGTATCAAGTCAAGGGAAACGAACACGATAAGATAATAGACAAGCGTGAAAGAGTAGAAAGAAAAAGGGGAAAAGCGAGATTAAGTGAGGTGGGAGTATTGAGGTTACGAGAGTTAGTGCAAAAGTGACCATGGAGTATACCAACGAGGATGAGTTGGTGCTCACAGGAGAAGAAAACGAACCCTCGCAGCTTAGCCAAGAGGATGAAGAGCGAGGAAAGAGAAAGAGGGGACGACCTAGGAAGAAGATGGAGTGCAACGGAGACGTAAGGGACTATTTCGCGCAGGGCCCGGTAACGACGAGGCCGAAAGTGTTTCACTCTCCGCCGCCGTCAGCACCAACGGCGCTCTCATCGCCGGCGGAGCTAAAGGAGTTAATGGCGTCGCAAGGGACAACGGGCGCAGAGGCGCCACTAGCGATACCGGCGACGCCAACACAAACGGTGGCCCGAGGAGAAAGCAATGAAAGGGTGAGCTTAGCGGCGGCGAGGCGTAAAGACGTCGACATTGAGAATAACAACGAAGAATTTTCGGATCTGAACGAGCGGCAAACAAACAACAGCTACTCTGACAAAATAGAGCAAAGGGTTAAGGAAGATATAAAACTGATTATGATGGAGAATGTGTTGAAAATTATGGACAGAATAACACAAGAAAGCAAAGAGGTTAGGGGTATCATAGCGGAGACAGAAAAAAGACATGTACAAAGTGTTGAAGAAATGGTTGACTTTATGGGTAGAAGTATGAGGAGCAGAGAAGAGGCACACATCGAAGAAGTACAATGGTGGAAATCAAAGGTAAAGGAACTTGAGAGCAGATGTAAGGCGCTGGAGAGCAAAAATACCTGTGGGGCATGCAACAAAGAGCTGAAAAAGAAGCAATGTCAGGATACCAACGACGGCGGTAGAGACGACAACAACAATAACTCCCATGTTAACGAACAAGAACGCAAATCAATCAGGGAGAAACCAGATAGGCCGCACGGGAGTCGTAGAGAAGAAAATTGGCGCGCTCAACAAGAAGAGCATCGAAATGACAACACAGACACGGGAAGAGAAAATAGAAATAGAGGAAGAATAGGCATAAGGCAGGAAGAAGAGGCTCAAAAGAAGCGAGAGGAGAGGAAAGCAGCCGTCGACAAAAGACCAGAGCCGCTGGATGAGGAGAAAATGAGAATCGAACTCAACCGCAGGAAGGCAAGGAGCTTCAACGTGTGTATACGATTTAAAGAATCAAAAGAAATGCGATCAAAAAGAGAAGTTATCGAAATGATAAACTCTAGGTGCGATTTAAACCTGAGGAAAATTTCCAGAGAGGAGTACGTGAGGCAGGAGATGGTCGTCATAAGTTTCAAGGAAATGAAGGACAAAGAAAAGCTTATGAAAAGAAGAACAGCACTAAAAGGCACGGAGATATGGCTGGACAAACATCTCACAAAAAGGCAGGGAGAGGTGCGAAGATGGATAAAGGAAATCGCGAGGTTCGAGAGGAGCGTGGGGAATGAGGTAGAGGTGAGAAGAGCGAGCCTGAGAATTGGGGCAACCTGGTGGATCTGGAACGAAGAGAGAGGAGATCTCGTAAATTTTCAGACGTAAAGTATCAGACAAGAGAAAAAAGAGAAGTGGGGAGCGAGGATGGCTGGACAAAAAATGGCCACAGCAAGGAGTACGAAAGGGGTAAAGAAGAATACATATCGCGAGGGTTGTTTCCGGAAGCACTGTTGGAGGAAACAGCAACTGCAGAAGTAGAAGACCGACGATTCGTGAAAGAGACAAAGAAGAGCGAAGAGAGAAGAGGTTTAAAAGACAATACTCGGGAAAACAGAGAGCAAGTGAAAGTTGTAGTATGGAACGTGGCTGGAATGTACAATTTGGGAGAAGCATGGGGCTTTTTAGAGAAATTTGATATTGTGATTTTGCAGGAAACCTGGATTGAAAGAAAGAATGAAGAAAGTTGTAAAAGACATTTAAGTGGACAATTCAAATGGTTTTTCAAAAGCGCCGTTAAAGAGAATCAACAGGCTAGGGGAAGAGCAAAGGGAGGGCAAATTTTGGGAATTAAAGTAGAACAGAAAGCGCATTGGGAGGTCACTCTGTGGGAGCATGGTTTCACAGCAAAAAGAACGGCTGCGGGAAAAGATATAATAATTATCACGGTTTACAATAACACGGGGATCAGGAAACTAGAAAGAGCACTAAAAAACAAAATAGAGGAAAATGCTGGGAAAGGCGAAAATGTTATAATAGTCGGTGATTACAACGCGAGAATTGGGGAAAGCCAAGGTATGAATGAGGGTGGGTCGGAGGAGGGGGAATCAGACTTCAGAAAGTCTCAGGACAACAAAGTAAACACGGAGGGCAGAAGACTTTTAGCGATACAAGAGGAGATGGGGTTAAAAGTAATGAATGGGAGAACGGATGGCGACAGAGATGGTAATATCACGTTTGTGGGGGGCAATGAGGAGTGTTGTGGATCAGTAATAGACATGGTGATCATACTGGACAGGGGAGAGCGGGGGATTGTAAAGTGGTTAAAAGTAGAAACAAGAGTCGAATCTGACCATTTGCCATTAACATTCGGGCTAGAGGTGAATGCATTAGAGCAATTAGATCCTGATGATGAGGAAGGCTTCGTGGATGTGGGTACTGGGAAAATAAAGTGGAAGGAGGAAGCGTCGGACAGGTACAGAGAGGAGGTAGAAAAAATAGGGCAAAGAGAGGATGAAGAGGGGGATTGGGAAAAAATAAAGGAAGATATATACAAAGCAGCAGAGGTAGCGGGGATGAAAAGGCAAAAGAAAGGAAAGATGAAAAGAAAATTGGCTAGGTGGTTTTGTGAAAAATGTAAAGAACAGAGAGATAAGGTTTGGAAAGCGCTGAAAGAATTTCTGAAGCAAAAAAATATAGAAAAAAAAACAGCGCTGAACTGCGAAAGAAAGAAATTACGCGAAACGTATAAATGGGCTAAGGAGCAATGGTCTAATAAGATATGGGGGGAAATTAATGCGGCGAGGGATATGTCTGGATGGTGGGCAGCAATCAACAAATTTAGATGCAGGCGAAGTGGGGTAGTGAGTGAGAATATTAATGGCAGAAAATGGGTGGAACATTTCGAGGGGTTGCTGAACGGAAACTTGGGCAGTACAGAAGTCGAGGATAGGGGGAATTTACAAGTGGAGGAAGAAGAGATAGAGGCGGAGGTTGATGAGGAAAATAGACAAAGAGAATGGCAATTTTATAATGAATTTAGCAACAAAGAATTGAAGGAAGCATTAGGAAGAATGGCGAACGGAAAAGCACAAGGCGAAGACGGAATAGTGGTGGAACTAATTAAAACACTACCGGAAAGGCAAAAAGAAAAATTAAAAGAAGCGCTAAATAAAATTTGGAGGGAAGGTAGGTTGCCTTTAGGGTGGGAGAAAGCAAGGATAGCACCGATTTTCAAAAAGGGGGAAAAAGAGGATACGGCGAACTACAGAGGAGTATCGCTCCTGGACGTAGGCTACAAAATAGTTACCAAGATGATGACTACCAGATTAAGTACATGGATGGAGAAAAACGGTAAACTTCGAGAAAGTCAGGCGGGTTTCAGAAGTGGTAGAGGCACTAGAGATCAAATATTCACACTAAATGCATTAATTAACAACAGATTAAAGTGCAATCGGGGGAAACTATATGTGGCGTTCATAGATTTCAAAGCAGCCTTTGATATGGTTGATAGAGGGATTCCGTTAAAAAAACTAAAGAACATGGGGATTAAGGGAGGAATGCTAAAACTTATCAGGGAAATTTATAGGGAAACGAAGGCAGAGGTGCAAGTATCGGGAAAAGTAACGAGAGAATTTAGCACAAGGAAAGGAGTGAGACAGGGTTGTGCATTGAGTGCGCTGCTATTTGATGTGTATATCGATGACTTAGAGGAGAGCTGGGAGAGAAAAAATGAAGGGGGAACGGTGATAGGCAGGGAAAAGATATTTGCAATCAAATATGCAGACGATGTGGCAGCGGTAGCTGACACAGCAGAGGGGCTGCGCAGCATTTTAAATGATTTAGAAAGATGGGCGAAAAAAAATAGTATGGAGGTAAACGCAAAAAAGACAAAAATTATGATTTTCAGAAAAGGAGGGAGGATCCGGAAAGAAGATAGTTGGAAGTTAAAGGGAGAAGAAGTCGAAATAGTAAAGGAATTTCAATATTTAGGATATTGGTTTTCTACAAAAAACGTAATCGGAGCGCATTGTAAAAAAACGGTGGGAAAAATGCAGAAAGCAGCAAACGCGGTTTGGGGAATATGGAAGAGGGCCGGGAGACACCAGATAGGAGATAGACTATATCTAATGGAAAGTATGGTGAGGTCAGGAGCATTATACGGAGTAGAGATGTGGGGCTTTGGAGAAATAGAGGGCTTCGAAAGAATACAGAATAAATACTGTAAAATGGCTCTCGGCGTCGCGAGAAATACGCCAAAATACATATGGAGAACCGAGTTAGGAATACCAACACTGGAGATGATAATAAGAGAAAGGGCACTTAGATATATAATAGATATAACAAAAATGGATGATACCAGGTGGCCAAAAATTTGTTTAATGGAAGAGTTAAGGGGTATTGAGAATGGGGTGCCGACAAAGTGGGGCAAGAATCTAAAGAAGGTTTTAGAGAGGATGGGAATAGCTGATGTGATGAGGATGATTAGTGAGAATAAAACGCCGGTAGAGATAGAAAAACGATATAAGGTGGGACTAGAAAAGTTGAAAAATGATACAATAAACAGCGAGAGAGAAAGAATAGAAAGATCTACTTATAACAATCGGTACATAATGCTAATAGAACAGGAGGAAAAGCCGTGGAAGTATTGGGAGGAGCGTGAGACAAGGGTTGGTGATAAGGAAATGTGGGCGAGACTGCGTTGTGGGAATGTAGAAAGGGCAGGGAAAAAAGGGGAACGTGAACATGGATGTAGGCTCTGCAGGACTGAGAGTGAAACACTGGAACATTTTATCATATGCGAAAGAGGACGAGAGCTGGCAGACGATGATTTAAGAGCATACATAGAGGAATGGGGGAGAAACCTTGATGAAACTGCAATGCGGCAAAAAGTCACAGGAACCCTAAAGGGCAAAATAGATAAACATATATGTCAGTACTTTAGGATAATAGAGATGGCATGTAGAGAAAGGAGAATCGAGAGCGATGTACAAAACGAGGAAGCAGAGCTGTGAAAGTAATGTAAGAAAAAAAACATACAGAGCATGTAAAGTACTATTAGTTATTGTTAGAATGTAAGTTGTTTTTTGTAAAAAGCAAAACCGCTGTGCAAATAAAACTCTATCCATCTATCTATTTTTTTCTGTTGTTGAGACGTTAGCGACGGAGCCTTCTTAAAAAAAAATTCTACGTGCCGAACTTCATTGCCTATCCGTGGATATTGTGTCTAAATTTTAAAGGAATCGGTCAATCCGTTATCTAAAAAAAAGTGGGAAAAAGTTTCGAGATAAACGCGTTTGAAGTTTGGGAACTCGCTATATATTTATATAAAAAATCGTCAACATACCTCAATGTATATACTTAAAAATAAAACCAACTTGAATTCGATTGGACAAACAGTTTTTGAGATAATAATTCCTAAAATTCACTTACTTTTCCGGCAATCTACACAGATGTACCCATCTTAAGCATAACAATTATGATTCTTCCGCCATCGCTGAGCCATGAAGAAAAACGCGAGTGTTCGATGTTTAAAATTTATGAAAAAAAATGCAATTACGCCCAAATGGAATGTTCCGATGCGGGTTGGTCGAGAAAGCACATACGTGTCGGAAAAGAGAAAAAAAAAAACCAACCGTTACCTCGTCGATGAAGCTCGCGAGGTATCGCGTGAGGACTACCGACAGAGAACCGAGTCGCAACGGAGACCTTCGCACACGCATGCTCTACGGTTTCTTCTTCGAGGTGTGCGTGCACAAGCTTTTCATTTTCTAATGTCATCGCAATTTGTATCGATTCTCGATAATTAATGTCTCCTTGAACTCGGTTACCACGGTTATGTACGAACAAAACAAGAATATTGACGCACTGCTCCAACGGTTTTGTTTTTAATTAATTTATAGTTTTTTGTTTATGAATTGTAATGTTGCGTCTCGATATATGAAGAATGATTGATTTTTATATATATGCGCATCACCGTAACTTTGAACTTTTTGTGAGGATTTATCATGGTTTCTCTTGATATTCATGGGAGATAATCGAAGTCGAAAAGATCCTTGAAATAATGAAACTGAGCCCTACTCCTGTTGCACTTTGTATTATCGAAATGACTTTTTGTTCGTAATATAAAAACAATAAATGAACTTTGATTTTTTCAAATCATATAAAAAATAAATTTGATTACATTTCTTATCAGGACGAGGAGAATAAAGAATAGTTACGAATCGATTCCTAAAGTTTCATCGAATTTCATGCCGCCATTTTGGACGAGGGTGATGATATGTCGGTAAGTCAGTCGATGCAGTAATTGACCTTAAGGTGATGTGCAAGTGCGAGAACGCTTCACCGGCGGCTATCCGAAAGCGAACTATATCGTACGGAAATAACCTGTGAAGAAAAAAAATCTCCGTTCCTCATTTTTTTAAAAGTCAAATATCCAAAATTACCATTTCGGCTCCGAAAAATCGAGAAAACATTCTGGCCTCAAAAAATAATTCGTTTCTCTATTTTCAAAAAATTCCTCAATAAGACAACTCCATAAATTTTTAAACAATAATTATCGCACTTAAAAGATGTGAATTGAAAAACGTAAACAGAAAAATCCGAAAAATTCAAAGAAGTAGAGAAATTAGGATTCATACTTAAGGGATTTTCATTTGAAAAAACAACGTTATTAATTATTACACCGTAAACGAGAATTATGCGGTTGTATGAGGTTGAGATTGTAATCCAGCAATGAAAAATAGCGTAGCAAGCTTGGAAATGAGATGTGAGGCGTCGTAACAGCGACGAATGAGCCGAGAATCGATCGATCGTTCGAATCAACCGCGAGCGAACCGAGATCGGCGCTTGCCCACGTAACAACGGCCATCATCACGAGAAAGAACATCAAGGATGCAACCCTATTTGTAAATTATCTTAGCGACTAGTCCACACAGTACCATTGTTCTAAATTTGTTTTCTAATGAGGTTGAAGGTTTCGCAGCTCTGCGTTTTGACGTAAAAATGTCTCTGTTTATCACCAATTAATCCGTTGATCGGAATTTGTTTTTTTCTTTCATAATTGTAATGAAAACAAAATGGATTCTTTCACCGATTTCGTGCCATGCATCGATCTGGGTAGTTTGGTCGAATTGATTATTATTTTATTTTTATTTATGCGCACGAAACATTGACGAATTAATCTTAATTTGTTTTTCTAATACTACAAACCGAAATAAGCGAATGAAGAATCTCAATATCTTGCTTATAGTCTTCGAGATATAGATTTTTTTTTCGTATACAATAGAATTTCAATCGAATGGAATAATTTTTTTTTTCGAAAAAAAGCTCTGAGGTAAACTTTTCAAGGAATATACAATTACAATATAATATATGCAATATATGTATTATATGTCATAATTATTATATTTATAAGCAAAAAACCGAATTTTACTTGTAATTACTCCAAACCGGCGTTTTCCTCTATCGCCAGACTCTTTCCCAAAAAAACGAGAACGATCGTATGTAAAATTTCAAAATGCATGACAATAATTTTCGTTTCTTATCCGTAAAATCAATCGGCTTTGATAAAATTGCTTTGGAGTTTTTGTTACCGACCGAGTCGAAAAACCACCGAAATCACGTGGTCTGCGTGGTCTGGTGACATCCGCGACTGCGCCGTGACCGAAGAAGGAAAATTTACGTCAATCCACAGATTTATTGAATGTAGAACGAAATAAAACGAAAATAGAATCGAATTAAAAATTAATCGAAACGATAACTACAAGTTACAAAATATCAAAATAATCTATCAATTACTATTATTTATTTACTCTTTGTTTCAATGAATATCTTCATATGGGATATCGTCAATTTAAAATATCGCTCATAGCCGACGAAAAATAAAATGGCTGACTTTATTTCTCGAAAATGATGAATCTCATATAATTCGGAGGAATTGAGCAGATTTATAGTTCCAATGGAATTTCTCCTGTTCTCGAACACTAGTCAATATTTAACAATCATCAACCTCGATCGATCAACGGTAATAATTCGACCGAGTTCGAGCGTTCCACTAAGACTGTTCAAAAAGATAAAAATTTCGACGACATGAAATTTAATCAATAAATTAACTCGAATTTGCTCGTAATATTTTAAAACCGTGGACAATGCAAAAATTCTCTCCGGCAATGGGTCAATAGGCAAGCCTATGAAACTGTGAAAGCTGTGCGTGTCGATACACGAAGTTCGAAGGTCAGAGAGCAAGAGGATGACGTGCGACATAGGACACGTGGCGTTTCGACGCCACGTTTCCTATGTCGCATAAAAATATTGGTATGAAATATTCGAAAGGTAGAAGTACGAGGAAATTGTCAGCCCCCACTTCCGCGATTGCTATACGATGGATAATGGCGTGGCTACAATATGAAGAATTGCAATGGAAAAACTGCAATGACGTCCTAATGGATTGCATCGCGGTGGAAGCCTACTTTGGAAAGTCAATAATACGTGTCGACGAAAAAGAAGAAAGAACGATCGAGTGTCTCGTAGACGCAGAGTTGAAGCTTTATCGCGTGGGAAGTAATCACGGAAAACCGCCTAATACAAGGTAGCTACCAACATGGCGGCTCAGCAGTGTCCGCTTCGGCCTGATGGTTATCAATAAGCTAGCCTTCGATTTTCCAATGCTATTCGAAATCGTAACATTAGAATTTCGAGAAAAAAATATTCCTATGAAGCTGAAGTTTAACAATTTTGAAACGATAATCATCGTTTTTGGAAAACATTTTGATTACCGCAAAAAAAGGACCGTCAGCAGAAACAGGATCCGCCATCTTGAGATAATTTTAGTTAAAAATTATATAGAAACTTTTACAAAGGATGCACTGAATACTTGAGACAAGGATATGTCAATATCTTTATTCATTTAGTCAGAAAAAATTGTTGATTGTTAGGGCCGTCACGCCAGATATACCTCCTTAATTAAATGAAGAATATATATTGAATAATATACAATAGAAATTCCGTTCAAACAATTTTTTTAAGTACGATTGTTGTACGAGTTACCATTTTATACCCATTGAATATTTCTATCAATGGTCAGTGTACTTTGAAAAACAAAGTGCATAAAAGAGGCAAGGATTCGTCGTTTTTGATATTGTTGATATTAATATCGTGGCGATTTCACACCGCGAGAGACAATATGCATCCGCGTGGCACTGCAATTATCAGAATCAAACAATCAAAGGAAAAGAGTATGGGTACATCATCAGCATCTTCGACAATCTCTAAGCGATAGAGTAAACCGCGATCGCTTGGTCTTTAAAATTGACGAAAAAATTAAATTACGCCATAATAAAATGTCCCAATGCGAGTAAGTCGAGGAAGAAGAAAAACAACCAATCGGTACCCGGTTGACGGAGCTCGCGTGGTATCGCGTGAGAGCTACCGGCAGATAACCGGGTAACAACGTATACCTTCCCACATACATGCACTACATTATCTTTTTCGAGGTGTATGTGAACAAGCTTTTCATTTTAAAATGTGACTGGAAACTGTATCGATTCTCGCTAATGGATATCCGTTTGAACTCGGTTACCACGGTGATATGCGAACAAAATACGGATATTGACATATTGCTCGAGCGGTTTTGTTCATTCCTAGTCCGACTGTCTGATCGAACGGTTCACACATTCAAATAGTTTTTCCAGTTAAGCGCGCATCCGATTTCGTTGACACTGAAGAAAATATATACTTATCTTAATGGACCACGTTGCATTCGTCGTTTCTTTTGCTCGACGCTTATTGCACGAATACGTTTGGCTGGATTAATCATCATCAAGATCTTCAAACTGGATCAATCGTTACTCGCCGAAGCATCGGTATGTTTGTTTATTAATGATCCGTATACTAGGAAATAGAGAGCGGACGTTTTTAGACCTTTTTTTTATTAGTGATGATACACACATTAGATTCTTGTAAGTATGGGAAAGAACAATGTTAGGTCGACACGATAGCTTTTTTATTACCAACGTAAACCGGATAGTGTTTACGAATAATATTACTTCAGACAGTATAAATCTTAAAAAATTTAGAAGTAGTTAAGCATCGCATTAGAACTATAAAACAACTGTGATAAAATAGGAAAAGGGTCGGAGAAAAAAAAAACAATTTGTTTTTTTTGCAATGTTGGACCAAATCGATGAAATTTCATTGAATTGAAAGTAAAAGAACAGAAAACCAGTATTTTGTGGAAGTCTCATAATTGGACCCCGGAAGAAAAACGTGTGAAATTTTATTTTTCAATTTTATTATTTTTTTTTTAATCAACTTCTACGTTAAAATATTTGAAAATTTATTTGTTTGGTGTTCATTTTCAACGATCATTTGAGAAACATCGACGAGAGTCCATCGTGAATATCTACGTCTGAAAGAAAATCATATTTCACTCGATTACTCGTGAAATAATTGGGTTAGGTAGCTGCGATTTTCAGAAAATTGTTTTTCATTATTGATGATATAATAGGCGGAGAGCATTTTTAAATTCCGTTAGGGGGAGCTTTGTCACACTTAGTCGGCTATTGCCTTTGAACACTTTTGGTTTTATAGTTGACTTATTAACTTCACTGACTGGATTGCCGATTTTCAAATCATTGAACGTTTTAATCGTCAAATATACCCGTTAAACGGATACTTATATTCATCTGTTCGCTGACAATAAAAATTTTTGTCCGGCAGTATGAAGACACGAACCGCGCGTGAAGCCAACAACCACTCTTATATTTGAAAGGCGACGTCTTCGTACGAAAAAAAAAAAAAATTTAAGGTATACAATACTTTTTCCTTCCAACAAAAATCCATTCTCTAATTTTTTTTTTTTTACGACGCCGACGCCGGTGTCGACGACGACGACAGTGACAGACATTTGAAAAATTGAGAATGTATGGCTCGAGTTATCTGTCAATTTTATTGTAAATACTTTCACCGGTAAAAAACATTAAATATTTTTTCCAGTTGAGTGCGCATCCGATTTCGTTGACACACTGAAGAAAGGATACTCATATTGATGCGCCTCGTTGCATTCGTCGTTTCTTTTGCTCGACGGATTAATCATCAAGATCTTCAAACTGGATGAATCGTTACTCGCCGAAGTATCGGTATGTTTCTTTACTACTGATCCGTATGCTATAAATACACGGGTCTGTGCGGTCGACTGATTATTTTCCGATTATCCCAACTTATTCCGATATCGCGTGGGAAAACGTTTTTTGTTGATATAATGATAGTTTTCCATCCTAATGGAAGAAGCTAGTAATAAAATGGTAATAAGAACCGCGATCGAGACCATCTGACTAAAATGTTCAAAATGTGCCGAAGCTGCAAAATTAAATTTTTTATAACTCGAAAACAAATCAGCTTGTCAAGTCCAAAAATGTCTCCATCATCCGTAATTTTCGTAACATTTTCCGCTAAATTGTACGTTCTTGATTTTATACAACCGCTCGGTCTCAACAGCATTTATAGATTTTCAAGTAATATCGATCATCACTCTAGCTTTCGAAGATATCGAGATATTGGTCTGAATAGATCGTTTCGAAGTAACGTTTACGAATTCGTGCCGAATTCATGGGGAAATTTAAATTTCCTTGAGTGCATGAAAATGTGAGCCGTTTGGAATTACGAGAAAACAATGAGAATTTTTTTATTTTCCGCTAGTTGTGTTTACTACACGGGAAAAAATTAAATATTTGTGTGAAATCGCTAGTTCTAGGCTTTGACTAATTTATCGTTTATTGACGTTATTATCTTATCCCATGTTTAGCTGTTAAAACCTCGTGGGCATGGTGCATGACTTCAACAACCAGAAACGGAATTAGACGGCTTTTTTATACGAAGAAGAATTCCTTTTTCGCAATGCAGCTCATCAAATTGGTCGTTTGCATCTCGGTGCTTGTTACACAAATATGTTCCGCTGGATCAATCATCGAAACGTCCAAACAGGATGAATCGCCACTCATCGAGACATTGGTACGTTCGTTTGCTACTGATTCTTATACTATAAATACACGAGCGATTCAACGTGACGGCTAATCATCCATTTTTCAGATCGACATCTTGGAATCATGTTACACAAACCGGTTCAGTACCGTGGGACTCGCTGGACCGTCGGCTGGGAGTATCATGACGAAGATGTCGACGAGAGCCAATCCGATTCCGGCGGCAATGGTCACGACTTCGGCTCGCAAGAAGGTCGACTACGAATATCAATACAAACTCCAAGTTTTCGTGATCACGACGAGTGATCAAACGCGTACATTGGATACTCTCGATCAAGTTTGGTTTACGAAATGGTGGAACCACATGGCTTCGTTCTTCTTCATCGACTTGACTGATTCGGAAGGCGGATGTTCGAAAGCTGCTCAAATACTCTGGGAAGCGTGGAATGCCAATCTCCTCAATTCGAAATTTGTGTGTTTCAACCAAACGAGAGGTCAGTTGATATACACTTTCAATCCGTTCACGAATAAGGCGCCTAACCCGTGGCACCAAGAGGGTACTTACAAAGGAATAGACGGTCATCCGTGGACCTTGTTAGCGCGGGAATATCGCGAGGATGAGTCATATTGCGAAGGACTGGATTACGACAAAACGTTAGATCTTGGTGGCTACAAAATCCGCGGTATCGGCCGTAACTTGGACTTGTGGTTCGACGATTCGGGCTTGTCAATTGCTGCGTTAAAACAGAGGAACGTTACCATTCGTTTCCTCATGAGTTCTCTCAATGCAACGTGGGTGGTGACCAACCGACTTGGTCGAAACAGGAACGAGATAGATGGGATACGGCAAGAGGTCGTCGATCGAACCCATGATATTTCGATGATGCCTGTCGTACAGTCAGTTGTCGGTTTCGAAATGACCGATGTACTATTCGAAAACGAGGTAACGTTTATGACTCAATATCCCCGCAAAAAAACACAGCTCGAAAAGCTTCTTTCTGTTCTCGACAAAACTTCACGTTTCGGTGTACTCGTGGTATTAATGGTAACACTGTTTTTTTTTAAATTTGGGCTGAATCAATCGCTGATACCATCGATTCTAGATATCGTTCTACTGATTCGCAATGCAGGGATCCAACGCGTACCCCGGGAGACGGCTCCCAGGATTTACCTGGCGGGCTTATTCATATTCGTGGTAACTATTCAGGGAATTTATTCGGGAGTATTTGCGTCGCTGTTGACAAAGGACGTGCGCCTACGAACCATTGACACCGTCAAAGACCTTGCCCGATCAAATTACACGATATACGGTACGTGGTCATACAACATATTTTTTCACGATAAAGCGTTTGAGGGGCGATACTTTGAAATGGAAGCATTGGAATGCGTCAAGAATGTATTGCGTGACCCTAAAACCGCTTGTGTAATGGAGGAACTCGCGAGTTTTTATTACGCGGAGGCACTTAATTTCCACGTGTCCAAGGAATCTCTAGGCCGATCGAATGCGGTTTATCGCATTCGAACAGATTGGCCCCTCAAAGAAAGAGTTAATGAGATTTATCGAAGAGGCAAGTCTGGTGGTCTCCTCGAAACGTTGTACAGTCAAGATCGCGAGAAAGTAATAAGGTCACTTAAATCCTACGAAACCCAGGATCAGGAACCGGAAGTAAAAGTCCTGACTCTGCAACAGTTGGGTTTTGCATTCGTGCTTCTCGGCATCGGTCTGGGATGCGCTACGGTTACTTTAATTATCGAATTAGTAATCGCCAGTAAAGCGATTGCAAATCTCCGGAATCGTTTCCGAAGATGAATCAAACCGAGAGAATACGTTGATAATCAAAAACTTTTGGCCCTTGAAGTTGGCTCACGAAATTCATCATCAGAATAACTCTACGTTTACTCTTGTTTGTTCGACGAAATTATGGGAGTAAAATATCATTTTGTTACGGTTCTCAAAAACTATCGACTATTATCGACGTGATAATTTTGTGACCCGCACATTGTTTGGTGCGCAAGGAGATCAATGCTTATGCGTGATTGTTGTGTTTCTTCTAACTCTTCAATATCAATACTCTTTGAGTCATCAAACGAACTATCGAAGTGTAAGTTTCATTATACGCAGCAGAAGAACTTGTGGTAAGCAGTCAATGCTGCGTGATTTATTAAATCCATGGATATTATGTATTTACGCAAGCGTTTACACGTTTCGGTCTGCACTCAGTCAGTCTTGAACCAGATTATTTCTTTATTGTTCTTGCCCAAATCTCTGCAATATCAATGATAGTTTTCCGTTTTTTCGCTCAGACGTTCGTCGTGACTGAATCCGGGGCAGTTAAAAAATAAATTCGGCCTTAATGGACCGAGTCCTGCGGTTGGTTAATTCATTATTATGCGGTCGATACAATGAATATACTTCCTTCATTCGGAACAAGCACAAATACATTTCGCTCGTTTTAAAAACTGTTATGTAATCAAATGTATCCATAGAATTAAGGATTTAATCTTAATAAACAAAAACGTACAAAGGTACATTGTAAAACTTTATTTGTGATTGAATCATAAACGGGAACCCCCCCCCGAATGTTTCCGGACGTCGAGAAAGCTCAATTTGAGCGTCCGATTGACTGGAGAATAATTTTCTCGTTTAGCACTAATTCATTTTTTCCCATGAATTTACGTGAGCTTGTAGCACAGCTCATACAAACGTGACAGTCTTTCGTTGAAAAAAACGTACCAGGACATGCTCAGCAGCGACTGTGAAGACTGGCTACAGTCAATTACAGCTGTTTTTTAAAATCGAATTTTTTCGAAAAAAATTCCGTCAACAGTTTGGAATTAAAAAAAAAACTATTCACGGCGGGGATTTCCTTAGATGGTGAACAAATGTAGTGTAAAACAGCTAACGACTAACTGAAAAATTAGACACGAAATTTGGCGTAAAAAATAATATAGCGGATAAGAAAATATTCAATTCCTTTTTTCCCACAAAATAACTTTGCTTCTTTTATCATCGAAATCAATTGAGACAAAATAACATTAATCATCAGCGTAATTTACACCCAGACGACGACAATCGTTCAACAATAAGTATTTTTTTCAAAATACTCTTTTTTCTCTCTCGCGATTATTACCGACGAATTTAACACGCATTTACTTTTCTACAAAACAATATCTTTTTCGTTTTTATTGTTATAATTATATCATCATTAAAATTATTATTATTATTATTATTATTATTTATTCACGTGCTTAGTTTTAATAACAACCGATCGATTTGTGATTTTTTTCTAATATTTTTGAATTGTGCAATATTAAACAAAAAAACATTTGATAAAAAATGATTAAATCAATAAAAGAAAAACAATGATTTATTAATTTTTGTTGCAGGTACGCGCACTGTTTCAATCACAAATCGAATCTGTTTGTAAATTTTTACGAAAATATCGTTATTATAGTTACAATAAGCTGCTGCTGCTTTGTTCAACAAATTTCATAATTTTATAAATTTTACAAATTTTAGGTTAGTTCATAAGATTTCATTATTTCGGTAATTCTTTCAGATATGAAAATTTTATTGAGTTTCATAATTTTTCGAGACTGTCAAAATATAAAAAAAAATAAAATAATAATAATAATATTTATTTTTTCAATTCAATTTTTTTTTTATTGTTGATTATTATTTGAAAACATTCAAAAACGATATTTAGCAAACAAATGCGTAACGTAATTAGGCTCTCAAACCTTTTCGAACGAATTTACAAAAGTTAGGTTAGTTTTGCGTTCAGAGACGAATTCAATTGGATAGAAGAATTGATTCGTAAAAAATGGTTTTGAAGTTTCAATGAAAAATTGATTTAGGATAATTAAGCACGTAATTGGACTTACTCTCGTGCTTGTCGAGGCCCATAAACAGCGTCACAGCGGTCACAGGCGGCCAAAGAAGAAATCTTTCTTCTTTGCCAGCGCTCGGGTTTCACACGGGTTTCACTCGAATTGTGGTGGCGCCATTTTGTAGACCCGATTGACGTTTCTCATTTTTTTTCTTGCGACTTACTCATTTTCGCAATGACACGTAACTCGCGGTAAATCCCAATACAATATTTTGCATATGTTTTTATTTTGCAGCTACTAAAAATAAACGTACGTTTGGATAAAGTTACTTTTTTTCTATATAATAAATGCGCTAATTCGAATATTAACACACGCTTACACGCGCGCGCGCCGGCGGCACACAGAAAGAAAGAAATGAGAGCCTCGCCAAACCTCTCGACTCTCATTGCTGTCCCTAATTCTTCGACTCGGATAATTGAAAAAACAACAAAAAAACTTGCGTAACATAGCTTTATCAAATACAATTTAAAAAAAAAAAACATTTTGAAACATCATGAAAAAAATCTAAATCTTTAGTTTTTTTTCAATCATTTGACTATTCTCCATGACGTACAATATACAAAATGTCCTGACCAGTTTTAACGACGATACGTCGCTCTTAATCTCTCGATAAATGATACTCGAAAATAATTAAGTTTCATAGGCTTGCCCAATGGCGAAGTGCCGAGAAGAATTTTTGCAATGTCCATGGTTCCAAAATATTACGACCAAATTCGACTAAATTTATCGATTGAGTTCAATGCGGTCGAAATTTTTATTGTTTCGAACAATTTCTGTGTAACGCTCGAACTTGCTCGAATTTCGATCGATCGAGGGTGATGATTGTTAAATATTGACTAGTGTTCGAGAACAGACGAAATTGCATTGGACCTAAATCTGTTGGATTGCTCCAAATTATATGAGATTTATTGTTTTCAAGACATAATGTCAGCCATTTTATTTTCCGTGGGCTTTGAGCGATATTTGAAGTTGAAGATATCCCAGCTGGAGATATTCATTGAAACAAAGAGTAAATGAATAACGGAAATTGATCGATTATTTTGATACTTCGTAATTTGTATAATGAATTATCGTTTCGAGTAATTTTAAATTCAATTTTATTTCCTTTTCATTTTATTCTACATTCAATTAATCTGTGGATCAACGTAAATCTTCCTTCTTCCGTCACGGCGCAGTCGCGGTAGCCGCCAGACCGCGCAGATCACGGGCTTTCGGTCGTTTTTCGACTCGGTCGGTAACCAAAACTGTAAGACAATTTTCTCGGCGCCGATTAATTTTACGAATAAGAAACGAATACGATTGTCTGCATTTTAAAATTTAACACACGATCGTTCTCGTTTTTTAGCGGAGAGTCTTGCGATATTGGAAAACTCTGTTTTCAAGTAATTACAAGTGAAATTCGTTTTTTTTTCTTATAAATATAATAATTATCACAGATTGCATATATTATATTGTAATTGTATATTCCTTCAAAAGTTTACCTCAGAGCTTTTTTTCGGAAAAAAAAATTATTCTATTCGATTTTTAAATACCAAAAAAAATCTATATCTCGAAAACTGAGCAAGTTATTAAAATTCTTTATTCGTATATTTTGGCTTGTAGTATTGGAAAAAAAAAAAATAAGATAAATTCGTCAATGTTTTATGCGCATAAATATTGTGGTGCCCTGCATTTTTTATTGAATTTCTATTGAATTTTTATTGTTTTTATTGTTTCGGTAATTATGCAGTTGTGCGGCTTTTCCGAATTTTAAAGTTTTCCAAAATTTTCCTTTTCGAGGATGCGTGTTCGGTCTTATAGATGAATAATCAGGCGGGGGAGATCAGAAAATGTTTTCCGAAATATTTTTTTTTTACGTTTTTTAATTTTTTTTTTTTTTTTTCTTTCAATTTGCGTGGTTCTGAAGCTGTTTTCTCGTATTATATATACGTGTATATGTGTGTGTATGATTGGGCGTATGTGTAGACGAGCGTCGATGCGTGTGCGCATCTGCGGAAGGGCACGCGCGTGTGCGATGATGCCGCGAAATTCAACCGTCTCTAACTCGCGAACGGCTCGAGCTATAGCGGTCGAATAATGTAAACATGTGATCTCCATATCATCTGCAATATTTGTTGTAATTAATACAAGTGGAATTGAAGTATGTTAACACAAGTATGAGGACACTTTTGTGAGTAATTTTATTAGGGGGGCGAGGAAAATAGTTAAAATAAATAAAGTGTGATTGTAAAGACAAAAAATAATAGTTAAAATTTTGAATCTGATTAAATAAAATTTTAAAAAAATGACGAATGGAATTTTTTCATTCCATTCCCCGGGTTTTTTGCGTTTCTTTGTCGTCGTTACGTTAGATAAGCTTGGTGGCCCTGAAAAGGGCCGATGAAGTTGGTGGCCTTGAAAAAGGCCAATGAAGATAACGTTAATTTACTCTCCCGAGCGGCTGTCTTCCTGTTCTTTCATGGCCGCAATGATTCGGAATATCATATGGAATCTATCCACGTGTTTTGGATATTGCCGTTTTAAAAAAAATTCGGCAATATATCCATCCATATGATACTCCCGACGACCGTAATGCGGAACGTTCGCTCGAACTTCCCGCCAGGTACGCTCGATATTCTGCGTATGTGCGCCAGTATCCGGATCGACAAAATTATACGAATGGTTGACCGTCAGATGTTCGAAGCCTTTCGACTGGAGGCAATTGTATGCTATCCAGCAATCCGACATAATTGTCGATCCAGGTCGAACCTTTTGCAGAACAACGTCCAGCAAAGTTTTGTAACGAAATAGCTGATAAAAATACAGGCATCCTCGATCGAAAGCGCTGCATGTTTAAACCATGTGTCCGTCCGGATCGATTTCTGGTAATTATGCAGTATCGCGGCTTTTCCGAATTTAAAACTTTTGAAACTTTCAAACTTTTTGAAACTTTTTTTCATGGAGACTAGAGGTAAGGAGTACGCACGCCCGTGGAAATCGTGGTTGAAAAGTGTTCCCCGAAACGTGTACAAATCTTTGGATACGAACCGAAGTGAAGTAAGCGTACCTTTGAACGCAGCCCTGCGGTTCTCAACGACGACGCGTTTTTCACGCTCAGTAACGGCTATTTTAAAAGCAACCCTTATCGCACCAGTTTCGTTGTACGTTAATAAAAGAATTTCGTTGTATATTTCTTTAATAATCGTTAATAAGAGAAATAGGGCTGCGTTCGCTTCAATCGGCGCTGACTTCATCTCGGTTCGTATTTGAGCTCAGTGGTGCTCATATTATATCGGTTTTCGGGAACATCTTTATGCCTTAAGTGCGTACTCCTTACCTCTAGTCTCCATGCTTTTTTTTTTTAAACTTATTTTAAAACTTTTTTTTTTTTCACAAAGTGGCGCTTGATTGAAATCGAAATTCACTTTTTAACCTCAATTTACGATCTTTTTTGGTTGATAAAAAAAAAATAAATTAGTTTAAGGAGGCTCGGTCACGAAGGGGCGGGTTGCGCATTTTTTTTTCAGTCATACGCATGTTTGGCATAATACGGTTGATTATAAACGTATTATTGATAATTTTATACAAGACTAACTAGTTGGACACCAATAAATAAATACCGCAGAATTGGCACAATTTTACGTTACGGTACTGCCTAAAGAAGTACGGCAACATCGCAATTCTCCATGCCACCCTCTCCTCTGATCGCCGCTGATTTTCTTCTGACACCGCGAGCTGACAGTTCGAGATTTTTATTGTGACAGAAAATATGCGTTGAACTATCACGATTCTAAGGCTATGACAGTATGGTTAGCGCCGCCGCAAAGCGGTGGATCGAGCCAGGACTAAACAAACGAACACGTGATTCCTGTGACGCTGCCAGATCTTCACACGTTCGCGAAACCCATCGGAGTTTTAAATATTTCGACATTTTAACATTGAATATCTTTTTACATAAGTCGATGACCGACAACTTTTTCATTATATTTGGAATCTTCATGACCTAATCAACGTTACTGTAGTTTTTTTTTATCAATATCCGTTGTTTGAGTGCAAAAATATCGCTTGATACAAGTCTTTTGGGGGTGCGTCTTTCATAAGCCCTGTGTTAAAAATCCCAAGTTTAACTATTTTTATCTCTCTTATTTAGTCGTTAACCTTATCTGAAACTTTGCATACGTGAATATGGTTACATTATCTATGATATACTTGAAAATTATTTTTTTCTGTTGTTGAGACGTTAGCGACGGAGCCTTCTTAAAAAAAAATTCTACGTGCCGAACTTCATTGCCTATCCGTGCATATTGTGTCAAAATTTTAAAGGAATCGGTCAATCCGTTACCTAAAAAAAAGTGGGAAAAAGTTTCGAGATAAACGCGTTTGAAGTTTGGGAACTCGCTATATATTTATATAAAAAAATCGTCAACATACCTCAATGTATATACTTAAAAATAAAACCAACTTGAATTCGATTGGACAAACAGTTTTTGAGATAATAATTCCTAAAATTCACTTACTTTTCCGGCAATCTACACAGATGTACCCATCTTAAGCATAACAATTATGATTCTTCCGCCATCGCTGAGCCATGAAGAAAAACGCGAGTGTTCGATGTTTAAAATTTATGAAAAAAAATGCAATTACGCCCAAATGGAATGTTCCGATGCGGGTTGGTCGAGAAAGCACATACGTGTCGGAAAAGAGAAGAAAAAAAAACCAACCGTTACCTCGTCGATGAAGCTCGCGAGGTATCGCGTGAGGACTACCGACAGAGAACCGAGTCGCAACGGAGACCTTCGCACACGCATGCTCTACGGTTTCTTCTTCGAGGTGTGGGGTAGGTCTCGAAATCCCGAATCTCATTCGGCCGAAAACCATCTTCACGCGGTACAACGCGTGAAGCAAGCTACGCCACTATATCTATATATACGTTTTCGGCAGAATGAGATTCGGCATTTCGAGACCTACCCGAGGTGTGCGTGCACAAGCTTTTCATTTTCTAATGTCATCGCAATTTGTATCGATTCTCGATAATTAATGTCTCCTTGAACTCGGTTACCACGGTTATGTACGAACAAAACAAGAATATTGACGCACTGCTCCAACGGTTTTGTTTTTAATTAATTTATAGTTTTTTGTTTATGAATTGTAATGTTGCGTCTCGATATATGAAGAATGATTGATTTTTATATATATGCGCATCACCGTAACTTTGAACTTTTTGTGAGGATTTATCATGGTTTCTCTTGATATTCATGGGAGATAATCGAAGTCGAAAAGATCCTTGAAATAATGAAACTGAGCCCTACTCCTGTTGCACTTTGTATTATCGAAATGACTTTTTGTTCGTAATATAAAAACAATAAATGAACTTTGATTTTTTCAAATCATATAAAAAATAAATTTGATTACATTTCTTATCAGGACGAGGAGAATAAAGAATAGTTACGAATCGATTCCTAAAGTTTCATCGAATTTCATGCCGCCATTTTGGACGAGGGTGATGATATGTCGGTAAGTCAGTCGATGCAGTAATTGACCTTAAGGTGATGTGCAAGTGCGAGAACGCTTCACCGGCGGCTATCCGAAAGCGAACTATATCGTACGGAAATAACCTGTGAAGAAAAAAAATCTCCGTTCCTCATTTTTTTAAAAGTCAAATATCCAAAATTACCATTTCGGCTCCGAAAAATCGAGAAAACATTCTGGCCTCAAAAAATAATTCGTTTCTCTATTTTCAAAAAATTCCTCAATAAGACAACTCCATAAATTTTTAAACAATAATTATCGCACTTAAAAGATGTGAATTGAAAAACGTAAACAGAAAAATCCGAAAAATTCAAAGAAGTAGAGAAATTAGGATTCATACTTAAGGGATTTTCATTTGAAAAAACAACGTTATTAATTATTACACCGTAAACGAGAATTATGCGGTTGTATGAGGTTGAGATTGTAATCCAGCAATGAAAAATAGCGTAGCAAGCTTGGAAATGGGATGTGAGGCGTCGTAACAGCGACGAATGAGCCGAGAATCGATCGATCGTTCGAATCAACCGCGAGCGAACCGAGATCGGCGCTTGCCCACGTAACAACGGCCATCATCACGAGAAAGAACATCAAGGATGCAACCCTATTTGTAAATTATCTTAGCGACTAGTCCACACAGTACCATTGTTCTAAATTTGTTTTCTAATGAGGTTGAAGGTTTCGCAGCTCTGCGTTTTGACGTAAAAATGTCTCTGTTTATCACCAATTAATCCGTTGATCGGAATTTGTTTTTTTCTTTCATAATTGTAATGAAAACAAAATGGATTCTTTCACCGATTTCGTGCCATGCATCGATCTGGGTAGTTTGGTCGAATTGATTATTATTTTATTTTTATTTATGCGCACGAAACATTGACGAATTAATCTTAATTTGTTTTTCTAATACTACAAACCGAAATAAGCGAATGAAGAATCTCAATATCTTGCTTATAGTCTTCGAGATATAGATTTTTTTTTCGTATACAATAGAATTTCAATCGAATGGAATAATTTTTTTTTTCGAAAAAAAGCTCTGAGGTAAACTTTTCAAGGAATATACAATTACAATATAATATATGCAATATATGTATTATATGTCATAATTATTATATTTATAAGCAAAAAACCGAATTTTACTTGTAATTACTCCAAACCGGCGTTTTCCTCTATCGCCAGACTCTTTCCCAAAAAAACGAGAACGATCGTATGTAAAATTTCAAAATGCATGACAATAATTTTCGTTTCTTATCCGTAAAATCAATCGGCTTTGATAAAATTGCTTTGGAGTTTTTGTTACCGACCGAGTCGAAAAACCACCGAAATCACGTGGTCTGCGTGGTCTGGTGACATCCGCGACTGCGCCGTGACCGAAGAAGGAAAATTTACGTCAATCCACAGATTTATTGAATGTAGAACGAAATAAAACGAAAATAGAATCGAATTAAAAATTAATCGAAACGATAACTACAAGTTACAAAATATCAAAATAATCTATCAATTACTATTATTTATTTACTCTTTGTTTCAATGAATATCTTCATATGGGATATCGTCAATTTAAAATATCGCTCATAGCCGACGAAAAATAAAATGGCTGACTTTATTTCTCGAAAATGATGAATCTCATATAATTCGGAGGAATTGAGCAGATTTATAGTTCCAATGGAATTTCTCCTGTTCTCGAACACTAGTCAATATTTAACAATCATCAACCTCGATCGATCAACGGTAATAATTCGACCGAGTTCGAGCGTTCCACTAAGACTGTTCAAAAAGATAAAAATTTCGACGACATGAAATTTAATCAATAAATTAACTCGAATTTGCTCGTAATATTTTAAAACCGTGGACAATGCAAAAATTCTCTCCGGCAATGGGTCAATAGGCAAGCCTATGAAACTGTGAAAGCTGTGCGTGTCGATACACGAAGTTCGAAGGTCAGAGAGCAAGAGGATGACGTGCGACATAGGACACGTGGCGTTTCGACGCCACGTTTCCTATGTCGCATAAAAATATTGGTATGAAATATTCGAAAGGTAGAAGTACGAGGAAATTGTCAGCCCCCACTTCCGCGATTGCTATACGATGGATAATGGCGTGGCTACAATATGAAGAATTGCAATGGAAAAACTGCAATGACGTCCTAATGGATTGCATCGCGGTGGAAGCCTACTTTGGAAAGTCAATAATACGTGTCGACGAAAAAGAAGAAAGAACGATCGAGTGTCTCGTAGACGCAGAGTTGAAGCTTTATCGCGTGGGAAGTAATCACGGAAAACCGCCTAATACAAGGTAGCTACCAACATGGCGGCTCAGCAGTGTCCGCTTCGGCCTGATGGTTATCAATAAGCTAGCCTTCGATTTTCCAATGCTATTCGAAATCGTAACATTAGAATTTCGAGAAAAAAATATTCCTATGAAGCTGAAGTTTAACAATTTTGAAACGATAATCATCGTTTTTGGAAAACATTTTGATTACCGCAAAAAAAGGACCGTCAGCAGAAACAGGATCCGCCATCTTGAGATAATTTTAGTTAAAAATTATATAGAAACTTTTACAAAGGATGCACTGAATACTTGAGACAAGGATATGTCAATATCTTTATTCATTTAGTCAGAAAAAATTGTTGATTGTTAGGGCCGTCACGCCAGATATACCTCCTTAATTAAATGAAGAATATATATTGAATAATATACAATAGAAATTCCGTTCAAACAATTTTTTTAAGTACGATTGTTGTACGAGTTACCATTTTATACCCATTGAATATTTCTATCAATGGTCAGTGTACTTTGAAAAACAAAGTGCATAAAAGAGGCAAGGATTCGTCGTTTTTGATATTGTTGATATTAATATCGTGGCGATTTCACACCGCGAGAGACAATATGCATCCGCGTGGCACTGCAATTATCAGAATCAAACAATCAAAGGAAAAGAGTATGGGTACATCATCAGCATCTTCGACAATCTCTAAGCGATAGAGTAAACCGCGATCGCTTGGTCTTTAAAATTGACGAAAAAATTAAATTACGCCATAATAAAATGTCCCAATGCGAGTAAGTCGAGGAAGAAGAAAAACAACCAATCGGTACCCGGTTGACGGAGCTCGCGTGGTATCGCGTGAGAGCTACCGGCAGATAACCGGGTAACAACGTATACCTTCCCACATACATGCACTACATTATCTTTTTCGAGGTGTATGTGAACAAGCTTTTCATTTTAAAATGTGACTGGAAACTGTATCGATTCTCGCTAATGGATATCCGTTTGAACTCGGTTACCACGGTGATATGCGAACAAAATACGGATATTGACATATTGCTCGAGCGGTTTTGTTCATTCCTAGTCCGACTGTCTGATCGAACGGTTCACACATTCAAATAGTTTTTCCAGTTAAGCGCGCATCCGATTTCGTTGACACTGAAGAAAATATATACTTATCTTAATGGACCACGTTGCATTCGTCGTTTCTTTTGCTCGACGCTTATTGCACGAATACGTTTGGCTGGATTAATCATCATCAAGATCTTCAAACTGGATCAATCGTTACTCGCCGAAGCATCGGTATGTTTGTTTATTAATGATCCGTATACTAGGAAATAGAGAGCGGACGTTTTTAGACCTTTTTTTTATTAGTGATGATACACACATTAGATTCTTGTAAGTATGGGAAAGAACAATGTTAGGTCGACACGATAGCTTTTTTATTACCAACGTAAACCGGATAGTGTTTACGAATAATATTACTTCAGACAGTATAAATCTTAAAAAATTTAGAAGTAGTTAAGCATCGCATTAGAACTATAAAACAACTGTGATAAAATAGGAAAAGGGTCGGAGAAAAAAAAAACAATTTGTTTTTTTTGCAATGTTGGACCAAATCGATGAAATTTCATTGAATTGAAAGTAAAAGAACAGAAAACCAGTATTTTGTGGAAGTCTCATAATTGGACCCCGGAAGAAAAACGTGTGAAATTTTATTTTTCAATTTTATTATTTTTTTTTTAATCAACTTCTACGTTAAAATATTTGAAAATTTATTTGTTTGGTGTTCATTTTCAACGATCATTTGAGAAACATCGACGAGAGTCCATCGTGAATATCTACGTCTGAAAGAAAATCATATTTCACTCGATTACTCGTGAAATAATTGGGTTAGGTAGCTGCGATTTTCAGAAAATTGTTTTTCATTATTGATGATATAATAGGCGGAGAGCATTTTTAAATTCCGTTAGGGGGAGCTTTGTCACACTTAGTCGGCTATTGCCTTTGAACACTTTTGGTTTTATAGTTGACTTATTAACTTCACTGACTGGATTGCCGATTTTCAAATCATTGAACGTTTTAATCGTCAAATATACCCGTTAAACGGATACTTATATTCATCTGTTCGCTGACAATAAAAATTTTTGTCCGGCAGTATGAAGACACGAACCGCGCGTGAAGCCAACAACCACTCTTATATTTGAAAGGCGACGTCTTCGTACGAAAAAAAAAAAAAATTTAAGGTATACAATACTTTTTCCTTCCAACAAAAATCCATTCTCTAATTTTTTTTTTTTTACGACGCCGACGCCGGTGTCGACGACGACGACAGTGACAGACATTTGAAAAATTGAGAATGTATGGCTCGAGTTATCTGTCAATTTTATTGTAAATACTTTCACCGGTAAAAAACATTAAATATTTTTTCCAGTTGAGTGCGCATCCGATTTCGTTGACACACTGAAGAAAGGATACTCATATTGATGCGCCTCGTTGCATTCGTCGTTTCTTTTGCTCGACGGATTAATCATCAAGATCTTCAAACTGGATGAATCGTTACTCGCCGAAGTATCGGTATGTTTCTTTACTACTGATCCGTATGCTATAAATACACGGGTCTGTGCGGTCGACTGATTATTTTCCGATTATCCCAACTTATTCCGATATCGCGTGGGAAAACGTTTTTTGTTGATATAATGATAGTTTTCCATCCTAATGGAAGAAGCTAGTAATAAAATGGTAATAAGAACCGCGATCGAGACCATCTGACTAAAATGTTCAAAATGTGCCGAAGCTGCAAAATTAAATTTTTTATAACTCGAAAACAAATCAGCTTGTCAAGTCCAAAAATGTCTCCATCATCCGTAATTTTCGTAACATTTTCCGCTAAATTGTACGTTCTTGATTTTATACAACCGCTCGGTCTCAACAGCATTTATAGATTTTCAAGTAATATCGATCATCACTCTAGCTTTCGAAGATATCGAGATATTGGTCTGAATAGATCGTTTCGAAGTAACGTTTACGAATTCGTGCCGAATTCATGGGGAAATTTAAATTTCCTTGAGTGCATGAAAATGTGAGCCGTTTGGAATTACGAGAAAACAATGAGAATTTTTTTATTTTCCGCTAGTTGTGTTTACTACACGGGAAAAAATTAAATATTTGTGTGAAATCGCTAGTTCTAGGCTTTGACTAATTTATCGTTTATTGACGTTATTATCTTATCCCATGTTTAGCTGTTAAAACCTCGTGGGCATGGTGCATGACTTCAACAACCAGAAACGGAATTAGACGGCTTTTTTATACGAAGAAGAATTCCTTTTTCGCAATGCAGCTCATCAAATTGGTCGTTTGCATCTCGGTGCTTGTTACACAAATATGTTCCGCTGGATCAATCATCGAAACGTCCAAACAGGATGAATCGCCACTCATCGAGACATTGGTACGTTCGTTTGCTACTGATTCTTATACTATAAATACACGAGCGATTCAACGTGACGGCTAATCATCCATTTTTCAGATCGACATCTTGGAATCATGTTACACAAACCGGTTCAGTACCGTGGGACTCGCTGGACCGTCGGCTGGGAGTATCATGACGAAGATGTCGACGAGAGCCAATCCGATTCCGGCGGCAATGGTCACGACTTCGGCTCGCAAGAAGGTCGACTACGAATATCAATACAAACTCCAAGTTTTCGTGATCACGACGAGTGATCAAACGCGTACATTGGATACTCTCGATCAAGTTTGGTTTACGAAATGGTGGAACCACATGGCTTCGTTCTTCTTCATCGACTTGACTGATTCGGAAGGCGGATGTTCGAAAGCTGCTCAAATACTCTGGGAAGCGTGGAATGCCAATCTCCTCAATTCGAAATTTGTGTGTTTCAACCAAACGAGAGGTCAGTTGATATACACTTTCAATCCGTTCACGAATAAGGCGCCTAACCCGTGGCACCAAGAGGGTACTTACAAAGGAATAGACGGTCATCCGTGGACCTTGTTAGCGCGGGAATATCGCGAGGATGAGTCATATTGCGAAGGACTGGATTACGACAAAACGTTAGATCTTGGTGGCTACAAAATCCGCGGTATCGGCCGTAACTTGGACTTGTGGTTCGACGATTCGGGCTTGTCAATTGCTGCGTTAAAACAGAGGAACGTTACCATTCGTTTCCTCATGAGTTCTCTCAATGCAACGTGGGTGGTGACCAACCGACTTGGTCGAAACAGGAACGAGATAGATGGGATACGGCAAGAGGTCGTCGATCGAACCCATGATATTTCGATGATGCCTGTCGTACAGTCAGTTGTCGGTTTCGAAATGACCGATGTACTATTCGAAAACGAGGTAACGTTTATGACTCAATATCCCCGCAAAAAAACACAGCTCGAAAAGCTTCTTTCTGTTCTCGACAAAACTTCACGTTTCGGTGTACTCGTGGTATTAATGGTAACACTGTTTTTTTTTAAATTTGGGCTGAATCAATCGCTGATACCATCGATTCTAGATATCGTTCTACTGATTCGCAATGCAGGGATCCAACGCGTACCCCGGGAGACGGCTCCCAGGATTTACCTGGCGGGCTTATTCATATTCGTGGTAACTATTCAGGGAATTTATTCGGGAGTATTTGCGTCGCTGTTGACAAAGGACGTGCGCCTACGAACCATTGACACCGTCAAAGACCTTGCCCGATCAAATTACACGATATACGGTACGTGGTCATACAACATATTTTTTCACGATAAAGCGTTTGAGGGGCGATACTTTGAAATGGAAGCATTGGAATGCGTCAAGAATGTATTGCGTGACCCTAAAACCGCTTGTGTAATGGAGGAACTCGCGAGTTTTTATTACGCGGAGGCACTTAATTTCCACGTGTCCAAGGAATCTCTAGGCCGATCGAATGCGGTTTATCGCATTCGAACAGATTGGCCCCTCAAAGAAAGAGTTAATGAGATTTATCGAAGAGGCAAGTCTGGTGGTCTCCTCGAAACGTTGTACAGTCAAGATCGCGAGAAAGTAATAAGGTCACTTAAATCCTACGAAACCCAGGATCAGGAACCGGAAGTAAAAGTCCTGACTCTGCAACAGTTGGGTTTTGCATTCGTGCTTCTCGGCATCGGTCTGGGATGCGCTACGGTTACTTTAATTATCGAATTAGTAATCGCCAGTAAAGCGATTGCAAATCTCCGGAATCGTTTCCGAAGATGAATCAAACCGAGAGAATACGTTGATAATCAAAAACTTTTGGCCCTTGAAGTTGGCTCACGAAATTCATCATCAGAATAACTCTACGTTTACTCTTGTTTGTTCGACGAAATTATGGGAGTAAAATATCATTTTGTTACGGTTCTCAAAAACTATCGACTATTATCGACGTGATAATTTTGTGACCCGCACATTGTTTGGTGCGCAAGGAGATCAATGCTTATGCGTGATTGTTGTGTTTCTTCTAACTCTTCAATATCAATACTCTTTGAGTCATCAAACGAACTATCGAAGTGTAAGTTTCATTATACGCAGCAGAAGAACTTGTGGTAAGCAGTCAATGCTGCGTGATTTATTAAATCCATGGATATTATGTATTTACGCAAGCGTTTACACGTTTCGGTCTGCACTCAGTCAGTCTTGAACCAGATTATTTCTTTATTGTTCTTGCCCAAATCTCTGCAATATCAATGATAGTTTTCCGTTTTTTCGCTCAGACGTTCGTCGTGACTGAATCCGGGGCAGTTAAAAAATAAATTCGGCCTTAATGGACCGAGTCCTGCGGTTGGTTAATTCATTATTATGCGGTCGATACAATGAATATACTTCCTTCATTCGGAACAAGCACAAATACATTTCGCTCGTTTTAAAAACTGTTATGTAATCAAATGTATCCATAGAATTAAGGATTTAATCTTAATAAACAAAAACGTACAAAGGTACATTGTAAAACTTTATTTGTGATTGAATCATAAACGGGAACCCCCCCCCGAATGTTTCCGGACGTCGAGAAAGCTCAATTTGAGCGTCCGATTGACTGGAGAATAATTTTCTCGTTTAGCACTAATTCATTTTTTCCCATGAATTTACGTGAGCTTGTAGCACAGCTCATACAAACGTGACAGTCTTTCGTTGAAAAAAACGTACCAGGACATGCTCAGCAGCGACTGTGAAGACTGGCTACAGTCAATTACAGCTGTTTTTTAAAATCGAATTTTTTCGAAAAAAATTCCGTCAACAGTTTGGAATTAAAAAAAAAACTATTCACGGCGGGGATTTCCTTAGATGGTGAACAAATGTAGTGTAAAACAGCTAACGACTAACTGAAAAATTAGACACGAAATTTGGCGTAAAAAATAATATAGCGGATAAGAAAATATTCAATTCCTTTTTTCCCACAAAATAACTTTGCTTCTTTTATCATCGAAATCAATTGAGACAAAATAACATTAATCATCAGCGTAATTTACACCCAGACGACGACAATCGTTCAACAATAAGTATTTTTTTCAAAATACTCTTTTTTCTCTCTCGCGATTATTACCGACGAATTTAACACGCATTTACTTTTCTACAAAACAATATCTTTTTCGTTTTTATTGTTATAATTATATCATCATTAAAATTATTATTATTATTATTATTATTATTTATTCACGTGCTTAGTTTTAATAACAACCGATCGATTTGTGATTTTTTTCTAATATTTTTGAATTGTGCAATATTAAACAAAAAAACATTTGATAAAAAATGATTAAATCAATAAAAGAAAAACAATGATTTATTAATTTTTGTTGCAGGTACGCGCACTGTTTCAATCACAAATCGAATCTGTTTGTAAATTTTTACGAAAATATCGTTATTATAGTTACAATAAGCTGCTGCTGCTTTGTTCAACAAATTTCATAATTTTATAAATTTTACAAATTTTAGGTTAGTTCATAAGATTTCATTATTTCGGTAATTCTTTCAGATATGAAAATTTTATTGAGTTTCATAATTTTTCGAGACTGTCAAAATATAAAAAAAAATAAAATAATAATAATAATATTTATTTTTTCAATTCAATTTTTTTTTTATTGTTGATTATTATTTGAAAACATTCAAAAACGATATTTAGCAAACAAATGCGTAACGTAATTAGGCTCTCAAACCTTTTCGAACGAATTTACAAAAGTTAGGTTAGTTTTGCGTTCAGAGACGAATTCAATTGGATAGAAGAATTGATTCGTAAAAAATGGTTTTGAAGTTTCAATGAAAAATTGATTTAGGATAATTAAGCACGTAATTGGACTTACTCTCGTGCTTGTCGAGGCCCATAAACAGCGTCACAGCGGTCACAGGCGGCCAAAGAAGAAATCTTTCTTCTTTGCCAGCGCTCGGGTTTCACACGGGTTTCACTCGAATTGTGGTGGCGCCATTTTGTAGACCCGATTGACGTTTCTCATTTTTTTTCTTGCGACTTACTCATTTTCGCAATGACACGTAACTCGCGGTAAATCCCAATACAATATTTTGCATATGTTTTTATTTTGCAGCTACTAAAAATAAACGTACGTTTGGATAAAGTTACTTTTTTTCTATATAATAAATGCGCTAATTCGAATATTAACACACGCTTACACGCGCGCGCGCCGGCGGCACACAGAAAGAAAGAAATGAGAGCCTCGCCAAACCTCTCGACTCTCATTGCTGTCCCTAATTCTTCGACTCGGATAATTGAAAAAACAACAAAAAAACTTGCGTAACATAGCTTTATCAAATACAATTTAAAAAAAAAAAACATTTTGAAACATCATGAAAAAAATCTAAATCTTTAGTTTTTTTTCAATCATTTGACTATTCTCCATGACGTACAATATACAAAATGTCCTGACCAGTTTTAACGACGATACGTCGCTCTTAATCTCTCGATAAATGATACTCGAAAATAATTAAGTTTCATAGGCTTGCCCAATGGCGAAGTGCCGAGAAGAATTTTTGCAATGTCCATGGTTCCAAAATATTACGACCAAATTCGACTAAATTTATCGATTGAGTTCAATGCGGTCGAAATTTTTATTGTTTCGAACAATTTCTGTGTAACGCTCGAACTTGCTCGAATTTCGATCGATCGAGGGTGATGATTGTTAAATATTGACTAGTGTTCGAGAACAGACGAAATTGCATTGGACCTAAATCTGTTGGATTGCTCCAAATTATATGAGATTTATTGTTTTCAAGACATAATGTCAGCCATTTTATTTTCCGTGGGCTTTGAGCGATATTTGAAGTTGAAGATATCCCAGCTGGAGATATTCATTGAAACAAAGAGTAAATGAATAACGGAAATTGATCGATTATTTTGATACTTCGTAATTTGTATAATGAATTATCGTTTCGAGTAATTTTAAATTCAATTTTATTTCCTTTTCATTTTATTCTACATTCAATTAATCTGTGGATCAACGTAAATCTTCCTTCTTCCGTCACGGCGCAGTCGCGGTAGCCGCCAGACCGCGCAGATCACGGGCTTTCGGTCGTTTTTCGACTCGGTCGGTAACCAAAACTGTAAGACAATTTTCTCGGCGCCGATTAATTTTACGAATAAGAAACGAATACGATTGTCTGCATTTTAAAATTTAACACACGATCGTTCTCGTTTTTTAGCGGAGAGTCTTGCGATATTGGAAAACTCTGTTTTCAAGTAATTACAAGTGAAATTCGTTTTTTTTTCTTATAAATATAATAATTATCACAGATTGCATATATTATATTGTAATTGTATATTCCTTCAAAAGTTTACCTCAGAGCTTTTTTTCGGAAAAAAAAATTATTCTATTCGATTTTTAAATACCAAAAAAAATCTATATCTCGAAAACTGAGCAAGTTATTAAAATTCTTTATTCGTATATTTTGGCTTGTAGTATTGGAAAAAAAAAAAATAAGATAAATTCGTCAATGTTTTATGCGCATAAATATTGTGGTGCCCTGCATTTTTTATTGAATTTCTATTGAATTTTTATTGTTTTTATTGTTTCGGTAATTATGCAGTTGTGCGGCTTTTCCGAATTTTAAAGTTTTCCAAAATTTTCCTTTTCGAGGATGCGTGTTCGGTCTTATAGATGAATAATCAGGCGGGGGAGATCAGAAAATGTTTTCCGAAATATTTTTTTTTTACGTTTTTTAATTTTTTTTTTTTTTTTTCTTTCAATTTGCGTGGTTCTGAAGCTGTTTTCTCGTATTATATATACGTGTATATGTGTGTGTATGATTGGGCGTATGTGTAGACGAGCGTCGATGCGTGTGCGCATCTGCGGAAGGGCACGCGCGTGTGCGATGATGCCGCGAAATTCAACCGTCTCTAACTCGCGAACGGCTCGAGCTATAGCGGTCGAATAATGTAAACATGTGATCTCCATATCATCTGCAATATTTGTTGTAATTAATACAAGTGGAATTGAAGTATGTTAACACAAGTATGAGGACACTTTTGTGAGTAATTTTATTAGGGGGGCGAGGAAAATAGTTAAAATAAATAAAGTGTGATTGTAAAGACAAAAAATAATAGTTAAAATTTTGAATCTGATTAAATAAAATTTTAAAAAAATGACGAATGGAATTTTTTCATTCCATTCCCCGGGTTTTTTGCGTTTCTTTGTCGTCGTTACGTTAGATAAGCTTGGTGGCCCTGAAAAGGGCCGATGAAGTTGGTGGCCTTGAAAAAGGCCAATGAAGATAACGTTAATTTACTCTCCCGAGCGGCTGTCTTCCTGTTCTTTCATGGCCGCAATGATTCGGAATATCATATGGAATCTATCCACGTGTTTTGGATATTGCCGTTTTAAAAAAAATTCGGCAATATATCCATCCATATGATACTCCCGACGACCGTAATGCGGAACGTTCGCTCGAACTTCCCGCCAGGTACGCTCGATATTCTGCGTATGTGCGCCAGTATCCGGATCGACAAAATTATACGAATGGTTGACCGTCAGATGTTCGAAGCCTTTCGACTGGAGGCAATTGTATGCTATCCAGCAATCCGACATAATTGTCGATCCAGGTCGAACCTTTTGCAGAACAACGTCCAGCAAAGTTTTGTAACGAAATAGCTGATAAAAATACAGGCATCCTCGATCGAAAGCGCTGCATGTTTAAACCATGTGTCCGTCCGGATCGATTTCTGGTAATTATGCAGTATCGCGGCTTTTCCGAATTTAAAACTTTTGAAACTTTCAAACTTTTTGAAACTTTTTTTCATGGAGACTAGAGGTAAGGAGTACGCACGCCCGTGGAAATCGTGGTTGAAAAGTGTTCCCCGAAACGTGTACAAATCTTTGGATACGAACCGAAGTGAAGTAAGCGTACCTTTGAACGCAGCCCTGCGGTTCTCAACGACGACGCGTTTTTCACGCTCAGTAACGGCTATTTTAAAAGCAACCCTTATCGCACCAGTTTCGTTGTACGTTAATAAAAGAATTTCGTTGTATATTTCTTTAATAATCGTTAATAAGAGAAATAGGGCTGCGTTCGCTTCAATCGGCGCTGACTTCATCTCGGTTCGTATTTGAGCTCAGTGGTGCTCATATTATATCGGTTTTCGGGAACATCTTTATGCCTTAAGTGCGTACTCCTTACCTCTAGTCTCCATGCTTTTTTTTTTTAAACTTATTTTAAAACTTTTTTTTTTTTCACAAAGTGGCGCTTGATTGAAATCGAAATTCACTTTTTAACCTCAATTTACGATCTTTTTTGGTTGATAAAAAAAAAATAAATTAGTTTAAGGAGGCTCGGTCACGAAGGGGCGGGTTGCGCATTTTTTTTTCAGTCATACGCATGTTTGGCATAATACGGTTGATTATAAACGTATTATTGATAATTTTATACAAGACTAACTAGTTGGACACCAATAAATAAATACCGCAGAATTGGCACAATTTTACGTTACGGTACTGCCTAAAGAAGTACGGCAACATCGCAATTCTCCATGCCACCCTCTCCTCTGATCGCCGCTGATTTTCTTCTGACACCGCGAGCTGACAGTTCGAGATTTTTATTGTGACAGAAAATATGCGTTGAACTATCACGATTCTAAGGCTATGACAGTATGGTTAGCGCCGCCGCAAAGCGGTGGATCGAGCCAGGACTAAACAAACGAACACGTGATTCCTGTGACGCTGCCAGATCTTCACACGTTCGCGAAACCCATCGGAGTTTTAAATATTTCGACATTTTAACATTGAATATCTTTTTACATAAGTCGATGACCGACAACTTTTTCATTATATTTGGAATCTTCATGACCTAATCAACGTTACTGTAGTTTTTTTTTATCAATATCCGTTGTTTGAGTGCAAAAATATCGCTTGATACAAGTCTTTTGGGGGTGCGTCTTTCATAAGCCCTGTGTTAAAAATCCCAAGTTTAACTATTTTTATCTCTCTTATTTAGTCGTTAACCTTATCTGAAACTTTGCATACGTGAATATGGTTACATTATCTATGATATACTTGAAAATTATTTTTTTCTGTTGTTGAGACGTTAGCGACGGAGCCTTCTTAAAAAAAAATTCTACGTGCCGAACTTCATTGCCTATCCGTGCATATTGTGTCAAAATTTTAAAGGAATCGGTCAATCCGTTACCTAAAAAAAAGTGGGAAAAAGTTTCGAGATAAACGCGTTTGAAGTTTGGGAACTCGCTATATATTTATATAAAAAAATCGTCAACATACCTCAATGTATATACTTAAAAATAAAACCAACTTGAATTCGATTGGACAAACAGTTTTTGAGATAATAATTCCTAAAATTCACTTACTTTTCCGGCAATCTACACAGATGTACCCATCTTAAGCATAACAATTATGATTCTTCCGCCATCGCTGAGCCATGAAGAAAAACGCGAGTGTTCGATGTTTAAAATTTATGAAAAAAAATGCAATTACGCCCAAATGGAATGTTCCGATGCGGGTTGGTCGAGAAAGCACATACGTGTCGGAAAAGAGAAGAAAAAAAAACCAACCGTTACCTCGTCGATGAAGCTCGCGAGGTATCGCGTGAGGACTACCGACAGAGAACCGAGTCGCAACGGAGACCTTCGCACACGCATGCTCTACGGTTTCTTCTTCGAGGTGTGGGGTAGGTCTCGAAATCCCGAATCTCATTCGGCCGAAAACCATCTTCACGCGGTACAACGCGTGAAGCAAGCTACGCCACTATATCTATATATACGTTTTCGGCAGAATGAGATTCGGCATTTCGAGACCTACCCGAGGTGTGCGTGCACAAGCTTTTCATTTTCTAATGTCATCGCAATTTGTATCGATTCTCGATAATTAATGTCTCCTTGAACTCGGTTACCACGGTTATGTACGAACAAAACAAGAATATTGACGCACTGCTCCAACGGTTTTGTTTTTAATTAATTTATAGTTTTTTGTTTATGAATTGTAATGTTGCGTCTCGATATATGAAGAATGATTGATTTTTATATATATGCGCATCACCGTAACTTTGAACTTTTTGTGAGGATTTATCATGGTTTCTCTTGATATTCATGGGAGATAATCGAAGTCGAAAAGATCCTTGAAATAATGAAACTGAGCCCTACTCCTGTTGCACTTTGTATTATCGAAATGACTTTTTGTTCGTAATATAAAAACAATAAATGAACTTTGATTTTTTCAAATCATATAAAAAATAAATTTGATTACATTTCTTATCAGGACGAGGAGAATAAAGAATAGTTACGAATCGATTCCTAAAGTTTCATCGAATTTCATGCCGCCATTTTGGACGAGGGTGATGATATGTCGGTAAGTCAGTCGATGCAGTAATTGACCTTAAGGTGATGTGCAAGTGCGAGAACGCTTCACCGGCGGCTATCCGAAAGCGAACTATATCGTACGGAAATAACCTGTGAAGAAAAAAAATCTCCGTTCCTCATTTTTTTAAAAGTCAAATATCCAAAATTACCATTTCGGCTCCGAAAAATCGAGAAAACATTCTGGCCTCAAAAAATAATTCGTTTCTCTATTTTCAAAAAATTCCTCAATAAGACAACTCCATAAATTTTTAAACAATAATTATCGCACTTAAAAGATGTGAATTGAAAAACGTAAACAGAAAAATCCGAAAAATTCAAAGAAGTAGAGAAATTAGGATTCATACTTAAGGGATTTTCATTTGAAAAAACAACGTTATTAATTATTACACCGTAAACGAGAATTATGCGGTTGTATGAGGTTGAGATTGTAATCCAGCAATGAAAAATAGCGTAGCAAGCTTGGAAATGGGATGTGAGGCGTCGTAACAGCGACGAATGAGCCGAGAATCGATCGATCGTTCGAATCAACCGCGAGCGAACCGAGATCGGCGCTTGCCCACGTAACAACGGCCATCATCACGAGAAAGAACATCAAGGATGCAACCCTATTTGTAAATTATCTTAGCGACTAGTCCACACAGTACCATTGTTCTAAATTTGTTTTCTAATGAGGTTGAAGGTTTCGCAGCTCTGCGTTTTGACGTAAAAATGTCTCTGTTTATCACCAATTAATCCGTTGATCGGAATTTGTTTTTTTCTTTCATAATTGTAATGAAAACAAAATGGATTCTTTCACCGATTTCGTGCCATGCATCGATCTGGGTAGTTTGGTCGAATTGATTATTATTTTATTTTTATTTATGCGCACGAAACATTGACGAATTAATCTTAATTTGTTTTTCTAATACTACAAACCGAAATAAGCGAATGAAGAATCTCAATATCTTGCTTATAGTCTTCGAGATATAGATTTTTTTTTCGTATACAATAGAATTTCAATCGAATGGAATAATTTTTTTTTTCGAAAAAAAGCTCTGAGGTAAACTTTTCAAGGAATATACAATTACAATATAATATATGCAATATATGTATTATATGTCATAATTATTATATTTATAAGCAAAAAACCGAATTTTACTTGTAATTACTCCAAACCGGCGTTTTCCTCTATCGCCAGACTCTTTCCCAAAAAAACGAGAACGATCGTATGTAAAATTTCAAAATGCATGACAATAATTTTCGTTTCTTATCCGTAAAATCAATCGGCTTTGATAAAATTGCTTTGGAGTTTTTGTTACCGACCGAGTCGAAAAACCACCGAAATCACGTGGTCTGCGTGGTCTGGTGACATCCGCGACTGCGCCGTGACCGAAGAAGGAAAATTTACGTCAATCCACAGATTTATTGAATGTAGAACGAAATAAAACGAAAATAGAATCGAATTAAAAATTAATCGAAACGATAACTACAAGTTACAAAATATCAAAATAATCTATCAATTACTATTATTTATTTACTCTTTGTTTCAATGAATATCTTCATATGGGATATCGTCAATTTAAAATATCGCTCATAGCCGACGAAAAATAAAATGGCTGACTTTATTTCTCGAAAATGATGAATCTCATATAATTCGGAGGAATTGAGCAGATTTATAGTTCCAATGGAATTTCTCCTGTTCTCGAACACTAGTCAATATTTAACAATCATCAACCTCGATCGATCAACGGTAATAATTCGACCGAGTTCGAGCGTTCCACTAAGACTGTTCAAAAAGATAAAAATTTCGACGACATGAAATTTAATCAATAAATTAACTCGAATTTGCTCGTAATATTTTAAAACCGTGGACAATGCAAAAATTCTCTCCGGCAATGGGTCAATAGGCAAGCCTATGAAACTGTGAAAGCTGTGCGTGTCGATACACGAAGTTCGAAGGTCAGAGAGCAAGAGGATGACGTGCGACATAGGACACGTGGCGTTTCGACGCCACGTTTCCTATGTCGCATAAAAATATTGGTATGAAATATTCGAAAGGTAGAAGTACGAGGAAATTGTCAGCCCCCACTTCCGCGATTGCTATACGATGGATAATGGCGTGGCTACAATATGAAGAATTGCAATGGAAAAACTGCAATGACGTCCTAATGGATTGCATCGCGGTGGAAGCCTACTTTGGAAAGTCAATAATACGTGTCGACGAAAAAGAAGAAAGAACGATCGAGTGTCTCGTAGACGCAGAGTTGAAGCTTTATCGCGTGGGAAGTAATCACGGAAAACCGCCTAATACAAGGTAGCTACCAACATGGCGGCTCAGCAGTGTCCGCTTCGGCCTGATGGTTATCAATAAGCTAGCCTTCGATTTTCCAATGCTATTCGAAATCGTAACATTAGAATTTCGAGAAAAAAATATTCCTATGAAGCTGAAGTTTAACAATTTTGAAACGATAATCATCGTTTTTGGAAAACATTTTGATTACCGCAAAAAAAGGACCGTCAGCAGAAACAGGATCCGCCATCTTGAGATAATTTTAGTTAAAAATTATATAGAAACTTTTACAAAGGATGCACTGAATACTTGAGACAAGGATATGTCAATATCTTTATTCATTTAGTCAGAAAAAATTGTTGATTGTTAGGGCCGTCACGCCAGATATACCTCCTTAATTAAATGAAGAATATATATTGAATAATATACAATAGAAATTCCGTTCAAACAATTTTTTTAAGTACGATTGTTGTACGAGTTACCATTTTATACCCATTGAATATTTCTATCAATGGTCAGTGTACTTTGAAAAACAAAGTGCATAAAAGAGGCAAGGATTCGTCGTTTTTGATATTGTTGATATTAATATCGTGGCGATTTCACACCGCGAGAGACAATATGCATCCGCGTGGCACTGCAATTATCAGAATCAAACAATCAAAGGAAAAGAGTATGGGTACATCATCAGCATCTTCGACAATCTCTAAGCGATAGAGTAAACCGCGATCGCTTGGTCTTTAAAATTGACGAAAAAATTAAATTACGCCATAATAAAATGTCCCAATGCGAGTAAGTCGAGGAAGAAGAAAAACAACCAATCGGTACCCGGTTGACGGAGCTCGCGTGGTATCGCGTGAGAGCTACCGGCAGATAACCGGGTAACAACGTATACCTTCCCACATACATGCACTACATTATCTTTTTCGAGGTGTATGTGAACAAGCTTTTCATTTTAAAATGTGACTGGAAACTGTATCGATTCTCGCTAATGGATATCCGTTTGAACTCGGTTACCACGGTGATATGCGAACAAAATACGGATATTGACATATTGCTCGAGCGGTTTTGTTCATTCCTAGTCCGACTGTCTGATCGAACGGTTCACACATTCAAATAGTTTTTCCAGTTAAGCGCGCATCCGATTTCGTTGACACTGAAGAAAATATATACTTATCTTAATGGACCACGTTGCATTCGTCGTTTCTTTTGCTCGACGCTTATTGCACGAATACGTTTGGCTGGATTAATCATCATCAAGATCTTCAAACTGGATCAATCGTTACTCGCCGAAGCATCGGTATGTTTGTTTATTAATGATCCGTATACTAGGAAATAGAGAGCGGACGTTTTTAGACCTTTTTTTTATTAGTGATGATACACACATTAGATTCTTGTAAGTATGGGAAAGAACAATGTTAGGTCGACACGATAGCTTTTTTATTACCAACGTAAACCGGATAGTGTTTACGAATAATATTACTTCAGACAGTATAAATCTTAAAAAATTTAGAAGTAGTTAAGCATCGCATTAGAACTATAAAACAACTGTGATAAAATAGGAAAAGGGTCGGAGAAAAAAAAAACAATTTGTTTTTTTTGCAATGTTGGACCAAATCGATGAAATTTCATTGAATTGAAAGTAAAAGAACAGAAAACCAGTATTTTGTGGAAGTCTCATAATTGGACCCCGGAAGAAAAACGTGTGAAATTTTATTTTTCAATTTTATTATTTTTTTTTTAATCAACTTCTACGTTAAAATATTTGAAAATTTATTTGTTTGGTGTTCATTTTCAACGATCATTTGAGAAACATCGACGAGAGTCCATCGTGAATATCTACGTCTGAAAGAAAATCATATTTCACTCGATTACTCGTGAAATAATTGGGTTAGGTAGCTGCGATTTTCAGAAAATTGTTTTTCATTATTGATGATATAATAGGCGGAGAGCATTTTTAAATTCCGTTAGGGGGAGCTTTGTCACACTTAGTCGGCTATTGCCTTTGAACACTTTTGGTTTTATAGTTGACTTATTAACTTCACTGACTGGATTGCCGATTTTCAAATCATTGAACGTTTTAATCGTCAAATATACCCGTTAAACGGATACTTATATTCATCTGTTCGCTGACAATAAAAATTTTTGTCCGGCAGTATGAAGACACGAACCGCGCGTGAAGCCAACAACCACTCTTATATTTGAAAGGCGACGTCTTCGTACGAAAAAAAAAAAAAATTTAAGGTATACAATACTTTTTCCTTCCAACAAAAATCCATTCTCTAATTTTTTTTTTTTTACGACGCCGACGCCGGTGTCGACGACGACGACAGTGACAGACATTTGAAAAATTGAGAATGTATGGCTCGAGTTATCTGTCAATTTTATTGTAAATACTTTCACCGGTAAAAAACATTAAATATTTTTTCCAGTTGAGTGCGCATCCGATTTCGTTGACACACTGAAGAAAGGATACTCATATTGATGCGCCTCGTTGCATTCGTCGTTTCTTTTGCTCGACGGATTAATCATCAAGATCTTCAAACTGGATGAATCGTTACTCGCCGAAGTATCGGTATGTTTCTTTACTACTGATCCGTATGCTATAAATACACGGGTCTGTGCGGTCGACTGATTATTTTCCGATTATCCCAACTTATTCCGATATCGCGTGGGAAAACGTTTTTTGTTGATATAATGATAGTTTTCCATCCTAATGGAAGAAGCTAGTAATAAAATGGTAATAAGAACCGCGATCGAGACCATCTGACTAAAATGTTCAAAATGTGCCGAAGCTGCAAAATTAAATTTTTTATAACTCGAAAACAAATCAGCTTGTCAAGTCCAAAAATGTCTCCATCATCCGTAATTTTCGTAACATTTTCCGCTAAATTGTACGTTCTTGATTTTATACAACCGCTCGGTCTCAACAGCATTTATAGATTTTCAAGTAATATCGATCATCACTCTAGCTTTCGAAGATATCGAGATATTGGTCTGAATAGATCGTTTCGAAGTAACGTTTACGAATTCGTGCCGAATTCATGGGGAAATTTAAATTTCCTTGAGTGCATGAAAATGTGAGCCGTTTGGAATTACGAGAAAACAATGAGAATTTTTTTATTTTCCGCTAGTTGTGTTTACTACACGGGAAAAAATTAAATATTTGTGTGAAATCGCTAGTTCTAGGCTTTGACTAATTTATCGTTTATTGACGTTATTATCTTATCCCATGTTTAGCTGTTAAAACCTCGTGGGCATGGTGCATGACTTCAACAACCAGAAACGGAATTAGACGGCTTTTTTATACGAAGAAGAATTCCTTTTTCGCAATGCAGCTCATCAAATTGGTCGTTTGCATCTCGGTGCTTGTTACACAAATATGTTCCGCTGGATCAATCATCGAAACGTCCAAACAGGATGAATCGCCACTCATCGAGACATTGGTACGTTCGTTTGCTACTGATTCTTATACTATAAATACACGAGCGATTCAACGTGACGGCTAATCATCCATTTTTCAGATCGACATCTTGGAATCATGTTACACAAACCGGTTCAGTACCGTGGGACTCGCTGGACCGTCGGCTGGGAGTATCATGACGAAGATGTCGACGAGAGCCAATCCGATTCCGGCGGCAATGGTCACGACTTCGGCTCGCAAGAAGGTCGACTACGAATATCAATACAAACTCCAAGTTTTCGTGATCACGACGAGTGATCAAACGCGTACATTGGATACTCTCGATCAAGTTTGGTTTACGAAATGGTGGAACCACATGGCTTCGTTCTTCTTCATCGACTTGACTGATTCGGAAGGCGGATGTTCGAAAGCTGCTCAAATACTCTGGGAAGCGTGGAATGCCAATCTCCTCAATTCGAAATTTGTGTGTTTCAACCAAACGAGAGGTCAGTTGATATACACTTTCAATCCGTTCACGAATAAGGCGCCTAACCCGTGGCACCAAGAGGGTACTTACAAAGGAATAGACGGTCATCCGTGGACCTTGTTAGCGCGGGAATATCGCGAGGATGAGTCATATTGCGAAGGACTGGATTACGACAAAACGTTAGATCTTGGTGGCTACAAAATCCGCGGTATCGGCCGTAACTTGGACTTGTGGTTCGACGATTCGGGCTTGTCAATTGCTGCGTTAAAACAGAGGAACGTTACCATTCGTTTCCTCATGAGTTCTCTCAATGCAACGTGGGTGGTGACCAACCGACTTGGTCGAAACAGGAACGAGATAGATGGGATACGGCAAGAGGTCGTCGATCGAACCCATGATATTTCGATGATGCCTGTCGTACAGTCAGTTGTCGGTTTCGAAATGACCGATGTACTATTCGAAAACGAGGTAACGTTTATGACTCAATATCCCCGCAAAAAAACACAGCTCGAAAAGCTTCTTTCTGTTCTCGACAAAACTTCACGTTTCGGTGTACTCGTGGTATTAATGGTAACACTGTTTTTTTTTAAATTTGGGCTGAATCAATCGCTGATACCATCGATTCTAGATATCGTTCTACTGATTCGCAATGCAGGGATCCAACGCGTACCCCGGGAGACGGCTCCCAGGATTTACCTGGCGGGCTTATTCATATTCGTGGTAACTATTCAGGGAATTTATTCGGGAGTATTTGCGTCGCTGTTGACAAAGGACGTGCGCCTACGAACCATTGACACCGTCAAAGACCTTGCCCGATCAAATTACACGATATACGGTACGTGGTCATACAACATATTTTTTCACGATAAAGCGTTTGAGGGGCGATACTTTGAAATGGAAGCATTGGAATGCGTCAAGAATGTATTGCGTGACCCTAAAACCGCTTGTGTAATGGAGGAACTCGCGAGTTTTTATTACGCGGAGGCACTTAATTTCCACGTGTCCAAGGAATCTCTAGGCCGATCGAATGCGGTTTATCGCATTCGAACAGATTGGCCCCTCAAAGAAAGAGTTAATGAGATTTATCGAAGAGGCAAGTCTGGTGGTCTCCTCGAAACGTTGTACAGTCAAGATCGCGAGAAAGTAATAAGGTCACTTAAATCCTACGAAACCCAGGATCAGGAACCGGAAGTAAAAGTCCTGACTCTGCAACAGTTGGGTTTTGCATTCGTGCTTCTCGGCATCGGTCTGGGATGCGCTACGGTTACTTTAATTATCGAATTAGTAATCGCCAGTAAAGCGATTGCAAATCTCCGGAATCGTTTCCGAAGATGAATCAAACCGAGAGAATACGTTGATAATCAAAAACTTTTGGCCCTTGAAGTTGGCTCACGAAATTCATCATCAGAATAACTCTACGTTTACTCTTGTTTGTTCGACGAAATTATGGGAGTAAAATATCATTTTGTTACGGTTCTCAAAAACTATCGACTATTATCGACGTGATAATTTTGTGACCCGCACATTGTTTGGTGCGCAAGGAGATCAATGCTTATGCGTGATTGTTGTGTTTCTTCTAACTCTTCAATATCAATACTCTTTGAGTCATCAAACGAACTATCGAAGTGTAAGTTTCATTATACGCAGCAGAAGAACTTGTGGTAAGCAGTCAATGCTGCGTGATTTATTAAATCCATGGATATTATGTATTTACGCAAGCGTTTACACGTTTCGGTCTGCACTCAGTCAGTCTTGAACCAGATTATTTCTTTATTGTTCTTGCCCAAATCTCTGCAATATCAATGATAGTTTTCCGTTTTTTCGCTCAGACGTTCGTCGTGACTGAATCCGGGGCAGTTAAAAAATAAATTCGGCCTTAATGGACCGAGTCCTGCGGTTGGTTAATTCATTATTATGCGGTCGATACAATGAATATACTTCCTTCATTCGGAACAAGCACAAATACATTTCGCTCGTTTTAAAAACTGTTATGTAATCAAATGTATCCATAGAATTAAGGATTTAATCTTAATAAACAAAAACGTACAAAGGTACATTGTAAAACTTTATTTGTGATTGAATCATAAACGGGAACCCCCCCCCGAATGTTTCCGGACGTCGAGAAAGCTCAATTTGAGCGTCCGATTGACTGGAGAATAATTTTCTCGTTTAGCACTAATTCATTTTTTCCCATGAATTTACGTGAGCTTGTAGCACAGCTCATACAAACGTGACAGTCTTTCGTTGAAAAAAACGTACCAGGACATGCTCAGCAGCGACTGTGAAGACTGGCTACAGTCAATTACAGCTGTTTTTTAAAATCGAATTTTTTCGAAAAAAATTCCGTCAACAGTTTGGAATTAAAAAAAAAACTATTCACGGCGGGGATTTCCTTAGATGGTGAACAAATGTAGTGTAAAACAGCTAACGACTAACTGAAAAATTAGACACGAAATTTGGCGTAAAAAATAATATAGCGGATAAGAAAATATTCAATTCTTTTTTTCCCACAAAATAACTTTGCTTCTTTTATCATCGAAATCAATTGAGACAAAATAACATTAATCATCAGCGTAATTTACACCCAGACGACGACAATCGTTCAACAATAAGTATTTTTTTCAAAATACTCTTTTTTCTCTCTCGCGATTATTACCGACGAATTTAACACGCATTTACTTTTCTACAAAACAATATCTTTTTCGTTTTTATTGTTATAATTATATCATCATTAAAATTATTATTATTATTATTATTATTATTTATTCACGTGCTTAGTTTTAATAACAACCGATCGATTTGTGATTTTTTTCTAATATTTTTGAATTGTGCAATATTAAACAAAAAAACATTTGATAAAAAATGATTAAATAAATAAAAGAAAAACAATGATTTATTAATTTTTGTTGCAGGTACGCGCACTGTTTCAATCACAAATCGAATCTGTTTGTAAATTTTTACGAAAATATCGTTATTATAGTTACAATAAGCTGCTGCTGCTTTGTTCAACAAATTTCATAATTTTATAAATTTTACAAATTTTAGGTTAGTTCATAAGATTTCATTATTTCGGTAATTCTTTCAGATATGAAAATTTTATTGAGTTTCATAATTTTTCGAGACTGTCAAAATATAAAAAAAAATAAAATAATAATAATAATATTTATTTTTTCAATTCAATTTTTTTTTTATTGTTGATTATTATTTGAAAACATTCAAAAACGATATTTAGCAAACAAATGCGTAACGTAATTAGGCTCTCAAACCTTTTCGAACGAATTTACAAAAGTTAGGTTAGTTTTGCGTTCAGAGACGAATTCAATTGGATAGAAGAATTGATTCGTAAAAAATGGTTTTGAAGTTTCAATGAAAAATTGATTTAGGATAATTAAGCACGTAATTGGACTTACTCTCGTGCTTGTCGAGGCCCATAAACAGCGTCACAGCGGTCACAGGCGGCCAAAGAAGAAATCTTTCTTCTTTGCCAGCGCTCGGGTTTCACACGGGTTTCACTCGAATTGTGGTGGCGCCATTTTGTAGACCCGATTGACGTTTCTCATTTTTTTTCTTGCGACTTACTCATTTTCGCAATGACACGTAACTCGCGGTAAATCCCAATACAATATTTTGCATATGTTTTTATTTTGCAGCTACTAAAAATAAACGTACGTTTGGATAAAGTTACTTTTTTTCTATATAATAAATGCGCTAATTCGAATATTAACACACGCTTACACGCGCGCGCGCCGGCGGCACACAGAAAGAAAGAAATGAGAGCCTCGCCAAACCTCTCGACTCTCATTGCTGTCCCTAATTCTTCGACTCGGATAATTGAAAAAACAACAAAAAAACTTGCGTAACATAGCTTTATCAAATACAATTTAAAAAAAAAAAACATTTTGAAACATCATGAAAAAAATCTAAATCTTTAGTTTTTTTTCAATCATTTGACTATTCTCCATGACGTACAATATACAAAATGTCCTGACCAGTTTTAACGACGATACGTCGCTCTTAATCTCTCGATAAATGATACTCGAAAATAATTAAGTTTCATAGGCTTGCCCAATGGCGAAGTGCCGAGAAGAATTTTTGCAATGTCCATGGTTCCAAAATATTACGACCAAATTCGACTAAATTTATCGATTGAGTTCAATGCGGTCGAAATTTTTATTGTTTCGAACAATTTCTGTGTAACGCTCGAACTTGCTCGAATTTCGATCGATCGAGGGTGATGATTGTTAAATATTGACTAGTGTTCGAGAACAGACGAAATTGCATTGGACCTAAATCTGTTGGATTGCTCCAAATTATATGAGATTTATTGTTTTCAAGACATAATGTCAGCCATTTTATTTTCCGTGGGCTTTGAGCGATATTTGAAGTTGAAGATATCCCAGCTGGAGATATTCATTGAAACAAAGAGTAAATGAATAACGGAAATTGATCGATTATTTTGATACTTCGTAATTTGTATAATGAATTATCGTTTCGAGTAATTTTAAATTCAATTTTATTTCCTTTTCATTTTATTCTACATTCAATTAATCTGTGGATCAACGTAAATCTTCCTTCTTCCGTCACGGCGCAGTCGCGGTAGCCGCCAGACCGCGCAGATCACGGGCTTTCGGTCGTTTTTCGACTCGGTCGGTAACCAAAACTGTAAGACAATTTTCTCGGCGCCGATTAATTTTACGAATAAGAAACGAATACGATTGTCTGCATTTTAAAATTTAACACACGATCGTTCTCGTTTTTTAGCGGAGAGTCTTGCGATATTGGAAAACTCTGTTTTCAAGTAATTACAAGTGAAATTCGTTTTTTTTTCTTATAAATATAATAATTATCACAGATTGCATATATTATATTGTAATTGTATATTCCTTCAAAAGTTTACCTCAGAGCTTTTTTTCGGAAAAAAAAATTATTCTATTCGATTTTTAAATACCAAAAAAAATCTATATCTCGAAAACTGAGCAAGTTATTAAAATTCTTTATTCGTATATTTTGGCTTGTAGTATTGGAAAAAAAAAAAATAAGATAAATTCGTCAATGTTTTATGCGCATAAATATTGTGGTGCCCTGCATTTTTTATTGAATTTCTATTGAATTTTTATTGTTTTTATTGTTTCGGTAATTATGCAGTTGTGCGGCTTTTCCGAATTTTAAAGTTTTCCAAAATTTTCCTTTTCGAGGATGCGTGTTCGGTCTTATAGATGAATAATCAGGCGGGGGAGATCAGAAAATGTTTTCCGAAATATTTTTTTTTTACGTTTTTTAATTTTTTTTTTTTTTTTTCTTTCAATTTGCGTGGTTCTGAAGCTGTTTTCTCGTATTATATATACGTGTATATGTGTGTGTATGATTGGGCGTATGTGTAGACGAGCGTCGATGCGTGTGCGCATCTGCGGAAGGGCACGCGCGTGTGCGATGATGCCGCGAAATTCAACCGTCTCTAACTCGCGAACGGCTCGAGCTATAGCGGTCGAATAATGTAAACATGTGATCTCCATATCATCTGCAATATTTGTTGTAATTAATACAAGTGGAATTGAAGTATGTTAACACAAGTATGAGGACACTTTTGTGAGTAATTTTATTAGGGGGGCGAGGAAAATAGTTAAAATAAATAAAGTGTGATTGTAAAGACAAAAAATAATAGTTAAAATTTTGAATCTGATTAAATAAAATTTTAAAAAAATGACGAATGGAATTTTTTCATTCCATTCCCCGGGTTTTTTGCGTTTCTTTGTCGTCGTTACGTTAGATAAGCTTGGTGGCCCTGAAAAGGGCCGATGAAGTTGGTGGCCTTGAAAAAGGCCAATGAAGATAACGTTAATTTACTCTCCCGAGCGGCTGTCTTCCTGTTCTTTCATGGCCGCAATGATTCGGAATATCATATGGAATCTATCCACGTGTTTTGGATATTGCCGTTTTAAAAAAAATTCGGCAATATATCCATCCATATGATACTCCCGACGACCGTAATGCGGAACGTTCGCTCGAACTTCCCGCCAGGTACGCTCGATATTCTGCGTATGTGCGCCAGTATCCGGATCGACAAAATTATACGAATGGTTGACCGTCAGATGTTCGAAGCCTTTCGACTGGAGGCAATTGTATGCTATCCAGCAATCCGACATAATTGTCGATCCAGGTCGAACCTTTTGCAGAACAACGTCCAGCAAAGTTTTGTAACGAAATAGCTGATAAAAATACAGGCATCCTCGATCGAAAGCGCTGCATGTTTAAACCATGTGTCCGTCCGGATCGATTTCTGGTAATTATGCAGTATCGCGGCTTTTCCGAATTTAAAACTTTTGAAACTTTCAAACTTTTTGAAACTTTTTTTCATGGAGACTAGAGGTAAGGAGTACGCACGCCCGTGGAAATCGTGGTTGAAAAGTGTTCCCCGAAACGTGTACAAATCTTTGGATACGAACCGAAGTGAAGTAAGCGTACCTTTGAACGCAGCCCTGCGGTTCTCAACGACGACGCGTTTTTCACGCTCAGTAACGGCTATTTTAAAAGCAACCCTTATCGCACCAGTTTCGTTGTACGTTAATAAAAGAATTTCGTTGTATATTTCTTTAATAATCGTTAATAAGAGAAATAGGGCTGCGTTCGCTTCAATCGGCGCTGACTTCATCTCGGTTCGTATTTGAGCTCAGTGGTGCTCATATTATATCGGTTTTCGGGAACATCTTTATGCCTTAAGTGCGTACTCCTTACCTCTAGTCTCCATGCTTTTTTTTTTTAAACTTATTTTAAAACTTTTTTTTTTTTCACAAAGTGGCGCTTGATTGAAATCGAAATTCACTTTTTAACCTCAATTTACGATCTTTTTTGGTTGATAAAAAAAAAATAAATTAGTTTAAGGAGGCTCGGTCACGAAGGGGCGGGTTGCGCATTTTTTTTTCAGTCATACGCATGTTTGGCATAATACGGTTGATTATAAACGTATTATTGATAATTTTATACAAGACTAACTAGTTGGACACCAATAAATAAATACCGCAGAATTGGCACAATTTTACGTTACGGTACTGCCTAAAGAAGTACGGCAACATCGCAATTCTCCATGCCACCCTCTCCTCTGATCGCCGCTGATTTTCTTCTGACACCGCGAGCTGACAGTTCGAGATTTTTATTGTGACAGAAAATATGCGTTGAACTATCACGATTCTAAGGCTATGACAGTATGGTTAGCGCCGCCGCAAAGCGGTGGATCGAGCCAGGACTAAACAAACGAACACGTGATTCCTGTGACGCTGCCAGATCTTCACACGTTCGCGAAACCCATCGGAGTTTTAAATATTTCGACATTTTAACATTGAATATCTTTTTACATAAGTCGATGACCGACAACTTTTTCATTATATTTGGAATCTTCATGACCTAATCAACGTTACTGTAGTTTTTTTTTATCAATATCCGTTGTTTGAGTGCAAAAATATCGCTTGATACAAGTCTTTTGGGGGTGCGTCTTTCATAAGCCCTGTGTTAAAAATCCCAAGTTTAACTATTTTTATCTCTCTTATTTAGTCGTTAACCTTATCTGAAACTTTGCATACGTGAATATGGTTACATTATCTATGATATACTTGAAAATTATTTTTTTCTGTTGTTGAGACGTTAGCGACGGAGCCTTCTTAAAAAAAAATTCTACGTGCCGAACTTCATTGCCTATCCGTGCATATTGTGTCAAAATTTTAAAGGAATCGGTCAATCCGTTACCTAAAAAAAAGTGGGAAAAAGTTTCGAGATAAACGCGTTTGAAGTTTGGGAACTCGCTATATATTTATATAAAAAAATCGTCAACATACCTCAATGTATATACTTAAAAATAAAACCAACTTGAATTCGATTGGACAAACAGTTTTTGAGATAATAATTCCTAAAATTCACTTACTTTTCCGGCAATCTACACAGATGTACCCATCTTAAGCATAACAATTATGATTCTTCCGCCATCGCTGAGCCATGAAGAAAAACGCGAGTGTTCGATGTTTAAAATTTATGAAAAAAAATGCAATTACGCCCAAATGGAATGTTCCGATGCGGGTTGGTCGAGAAAGCACATACGTGTCGGAAAAGAGAAGAAAAAAAAACCAACCGTTACCTCGTCGATGAAGCTCGCGAGGTATCGCGTGAGGACTACCGACAGAGAACCGAGTCGCAACGGAGACCTTCGCACACGCATGCTCTACGGTTTCTTCTTCGAGGTGTGGGGTAGGTCTCGAAATCCCGAATCTCATTCGGCCGAAAACCATCTTCACGCGGTACAACGCGTGAAGCAAGCTACGCCACTATATCTATATATACGTTTTCGGCAGAATGAGATTCGGCATTTCGAGACCTACCCGAGGTGTGCGTGCACAAGCTTTTCATTTTCTAATGTCATCGCAATTTGTATCGATTCTCGATAATTAATGTCTCCTTGAACTCGGTTACCACGGTTATGTACGAACAAAACAAGAATATTGACGCACTGCTCCAACGGTTTTGTTTTTAATTAATTTATAGTTTTTTGTTTATGAATTGTAATGTTGCGTCTCGATATATGAAGAATGATTGATTTTTATATATATGCGCATCACCGTAACTTTGAACTTTTTGTGAGGATTTATCATGGTTTCTCTTGATATTCATGGGAGATAATCGAAGTCGAAAAGATCCTTGAAATAATGAAACTGAGCCCTACTCCTGTTGCACTTTGTATTATCGAAATGACTTTTTGTTCGTAATATAAAAACAATAAATGAACTTTGATTTTTTCAAATCATATAAAAAATAAATTTGATTACATTTCTTATCAGGACGAGGAGAATAAAGAATAGTTACGAATCGATTCCTAAAGTTTCATCGAATTTCATGCCGCCATTTTGGACGAGGGTGATGATATGTCGGTAAGTCAGTCGATGCAGTAATTGACCTTAAGGTGATGTGCAAGTGCGAGAACGCTTCACCGGCGGCTATCCGAAAGCGAACTATATCGTACGGAAATAACCTGTGAAGAAAAAAAATCTCCGTTCCTCATTTTTTTAAAAGTCAAATATCCAAAATTACCATTTCGGCTCCGAAAAATCGAGAAAACATTCTGGCCTCAAAAAATAATTCGTTTCTCTATTTTCAAAAAATTCCTCAATAAGACAACTCCATAAATTTTTAAACAATAATTATCGCACTTAAAAGATGTGAATTGAAAAACGTAAACAGAAAAATCCGAAAAATTCAAAGAAGTAGAGAAATTAGGATTCATACTTAAGGGATTTTCATTTGAAAAAACAACGTTATTAATTATTACACCGTAAACGAGAATTATGCGGTTGTATGAGGTTGAGATTGTAATCCAGCAATGAAAAATAGCGTAGCAAGCTTGGAAATGGGATGTGAGGCGTCGTAACAGCGACGAATGAGCCGAGAATCGATCGATCGTTCGAATCAACCGCGAGCGAACCGAGATCGGCGCTTGCCCACGTAACAACGGCCATCATCACGAGAAAGAACATCAAGGATGCAACCCTATTTGTAAATTATCTTAGCGACTAGTCCACACAGTACCATTGTTCTAAATTTGTTTTCTAATGAGGTTGAAGGTTTCGCAGCTCTGCGTTTTGACGTAAAAATGTCTCTGTTTATCACCAATTAATCCGTTGATCGGAATTTGTTTTTTTCTTTCATAATTGTAATGAAAACAAAATGGATTCTTTCACCGATTTCGTGCCATGCATCGATCTGGGTAGTTTGGTCGAATTGATTATTATTTTATTTTTATTTATGCGCACGAAACATTGACGAATTAATCTTAATTTGTTTTTCTAATACTACAAACCGAAATAAGCGAATGAAGAATCTCAATATCTTGCTTATAGTCTTCGAGATATAGATTTTTTTTTCGTATACAATAGAATTTCAATCGAATGGAATAATTTTTTTTTTCGAAAAAAAGCTCTGAGGTAAACTTTTCAAGGAATATACAATTACAATATAATATATGCAATATATGTATTATATGTCATAATTATTATATTTATAAGCAAAAAACCGAATTTTACTTGTAATTACTCCAAACCGGCGTTTTCCTCTATCGCCAGACTCTTTCCCAAAAAAACGAGAACGATCGTATGTAAAATTTCAAAATGCATGACAATAATTTTCGTTTCTTATCCGTAAAATCAATCGGCTTTGATAAAATTGCTTTGGAGTTTTTGTTACCGACCGAGTCGAAAAACCACCGAAATCACGTGGTCTGCGTGGTCTGGTGACATCCGCGACTGCGCCGTGACCGAAGAAGGAAAATTTACGTCAATCCACAGATTTATTGAATGTAGAACGAAATAAAACGAAAATAGAATCGAATTAAAAATTAATCGAAACGATAACTACAAGTTACAAAATATCAAAATAATCTATCAATTACTATTATTTATTTACTCTTTGTTTCAATGAATATCTTCATATGGGATATCGTCAATTTAAAATATCGCTCATAGCCGACGAAAAATAAAATGGCTGACTTTATTTCTCGAAAATGATGAATCTCATATAATTCGGAGGAATTGAGCAGATTTATAGTTCCAATGGAATTTCTCCTGTTCTCGAACACTAGTCAATATTTAACAATCATCAACCTCGATCGATCAACGGTAATAATTCGACCGAGTTCGAGCGTTCCACTAAGACTGTTCAAAAAGATAAAAATTTCGACGACATGAAATTTAATCAATAAATTAACTCGAATTTGCTCGTAATATTTTAAAACCGTGGACAATGCAAAAATTCTCTCCGGCAATGGGTCAATAGGCAAGCCTATGAAACTGTGAAAGCTGTGCGTGTCGATACACGAAGTTCGAAGGTCAGAGAGCAAGAGGATGACGTGCGACATAGGACACGTGGCGTTTCGACGCCACGTTTCCTATGTCGCATAAAAATATTGGTATGAAATATTCGAAAGGTAGAAGTACGAGGAAATTGTCAGCCCCCACTTCCGCGATTGCTATACGATGGATAATGGCGTGGCTACAATATGAAGAATTGCAATGGAAAAACTGCAATGACGTCCTAATGGATTGCATCGCGGTGGAAGCCTACTTTGGAAAGTCAATAATACGTGTCGACGAAAAAGAAGAAAGAACGATCGAGTGTCTCGTAGACGCAGAGTTGAAGCTTTATCGCGTGGGAAGTAATCACGGAAAACCGCCTAATACAAGGTAGCTACCAACATGGCGGCTCAGCAGTGTCCGCTTCGGCCTGATGGTTATCAATAAGCTAGCCTTCGATTTTCCAATGCTATTCGAAATCGTAACATTAGAATTTCGAGAAAAAAATATTCCTATGAAGCTGAAGTTTAACAATTTTGAAACGATAATCATCGTTTTTGGAAAACATTTTGATTACCGCAAAAAAAGGACCGTCAGCAGAAACAGGATCCGCCATCTTGAGATAATTTTAGTTAAAAATTATATAGAAACTTTTACAAAGGATGCACTGAATACTTGAGACAAGGATATGTCAATATCTTTATTCATTTAGTCAGAAAAAATTGTTGATTGTTAGGGCCGTCACGCCAGATATACCTCCTTAATTAAATGAAGAATATATATTGAATAATATACAATAGAAATTCCGTTCAAACAATTTTTTTAAGTACGATTGTTGTACGAGTTACCATTTTATACCCATTGAATATTTCTATCAATGGTCAGTGTACTTTGAAAAACAAAGTGCATAAAAGAGGCAAGGATTCGTCGTTTTTGATATTGTTGATATTAATATCGTGGCGATTTCACACCGCGAGAGACAATATGCATCCGCGTGGCACTGCAATTATCAGAATCAAACAATCAAAGGAAAAGAGTATGGGTACATCATCAGCATCTTCGACAATCTCTAAGCGATAGAGTAAACCGCGATCGCTTGGTCTTTAAAATTGACGAAAAAATTAAATTACGCCATAATAAAATGTCCCAATGCGAGTAAGTCGAGGAAGAAGAAAAACAACCAATCGGTACCCGGTTGACGGAGCTCGCGTGGTATCGCGTGAGAGCTACCGGCAGATAACCGGGTAACAACGTATACCTTCCCACATACATGCACTACATTATCTTTTTCGAGGTGTATGTGAACAAGCTTTTCATTTTAAAATGTGACTGGAAACTGTATCGATTCTCGCTAATGGATATCCGTTTGAACTCGGTTACCACGGTGATATGCGAACAAAATACGGATATTGACATATTGCTCGAGCGGTTTTGTTCATTCCTAGTCCGACTGTCTGATCGAACGGTTCACACATTCAAATAGTTTTTCCAGTTAAGCGCGCATCCGATTTCGTTGACACTGAAGAAAATATATACTTATCTTAATGGACCACGTTGCATTCGTCGTTTCTTTTGCTCGACGCTTATTGCACGAATACGTTTGGCTGGATTAATCATCATCAAGATCTTCAAACTGGATCAATCGTTACTCGCCGAAGCATCGGTATGTTTGTTTATTAATGATCCGTATACTAGGAAATAGAGAGCGGACGTTTTTAGACCTTTTTTTTATTAGTGATGATACACACATTAGATTCTTGTAAGTATGGGAAAGAACAATGTTAGGTCGACACGATAGCTTTTTTATTACCAACGTAAACCGGATAGTGTTTACGAATAATATTACTTCAGACAGTATAAATCTTAAAAAATTTAGAAGTAGTTAAGCATCGCATTAGAACTATAAAACAACTGTGATAAAATAGGAAAAGGGTCGGAGAAAAAAAAAACAATTTGTTTTTTTTGCAATGTTGGACCAAATCGATGAAATTTCATTGAATTGAAAGTAAAAGAACAGAAAACCAGTATTTTGTGGAAGTCTCATAATTGGACCCCGGAAGAAAAACGTGTGAAATTTTATTTTTCAATTTTATTATTTTTTTTTTAATCAACTTCTACGTTAAAATATTTGAAAATTTATTTGTTTGGTGTTCATTTTCAACGATCATTTGAGAAACATCGACGAGAGTCCATCGTGAATATCTACGTCTGAAAGAAAATCATATTTCACTCGATTACTCGTGAAATAATTGGGTTAGGTAGCTGCGATTTTCAGAAAATTGTTTTTCATTATTGATGATATAATAGGCGGAGAGCATTTTTAAATTCCGTTAGGGGGAGCTTTGTCACACTTAGTCGGCTATTGCCTTTGAACACTTTTGGTTTTATAGTTGACTTATTAACTTCACTGACTGGATTGCCGATTTTCAAATCATTGAACGTTTTAATCGTCAAATATACCCGTTAAACGGATACTTATATTCATCTGTTCGCTGACAATAAAAATTTTTGTCCGGCAGTATGAAGACACGAACCGCGCGTGAAGCCAACAACCACTCTTATATTTGAAAGGCGACGTCTTCGTACGAAAAAAAAAAAAAATTTAAGGTATACAATACTTTTTCCTTCCAACAAAAATCCATTCTCTAATTTTTTTTTTTTTACGACGCCGACGCCGGTGTCGACGACGACGACAGTGACAGACATTTGAAAAATTGAGAATGTATGGCTCGAGTTATCTGTCAATTTTATTGTAAATACTTTCACCGGTAAAAAACATTAAATATTTTTTCCAGTTGAGTGCGCATCCGATTTCGTTGACACACTGAAGAAAGGATACTCATATTGATGCGCCTCGTTGCATTCGTCGTTTCTTTTGCTCGACGGATTAATCATCAAGATCTTCAAACTGGATGAATCGTTACTCGCCGAAGTATCGGTATGTTTCTTTACTACTGATCCGTATGCTATAAATACACGGGTCTGTGCGGTCGACTGATTATTTTCCGATTATCCCAACTTATTCCGATATCGCGTGGGAAAACGTTTTTTGTTGATATAATGATAGTTTTCCATCCTAATGGAAGAAGCTAGTAATAAAATGGTAATAAGAACCGCGATCGAGACCATCTGACTAAAATGTTCAAAATGTGCCGAAGCTGCAAAATTAAATTTTTTATAACTCGAAAACAAATCAGCTTGTCAAGTCCAAAAATGTCTCCATCATCCGTAATTTTCGTAACATTTTCCGCTAAATTGTACGTTCTTGATTTTATACAACCGCTCGGTCTCAACAGCATTTATAGATTTTCAAGTAATATCGATCATCACTCTAGCTTTCGAAGATATCGAGATATTGGTCTGAATAGATCGTTTCGAAGTAACGTTTACGAATTCGTGCCGAATTCATGGGGAAATTTAAATTTCCTTGAGTGCATGAAAATGTGAGCCGTTTGGAATTACGAGAAAACAATGAGAATTTTTTTATTTTCCGCTAGTTGTGTTTACTACACGGGAAAAAATTAAATATTTGTGTGAAATCGCTAGTTCTAGGCTTTGACTAATTTATCGTTTATTGACGTTATTATCTTATCCCATGTTCAGCTGTTAAAACCTCGTGGGCATGGTGCATGACTTCAACAACCAGAAACGGAATTAGACGGCTTTTTTATACGAAGAAGAATTCCTTTTTCGCAATGCAGCTCATCAAATTGGTCGTTTGCATCTCGGTGCTTGTTACACAAATATGTTCCGCTGGATCAATCATCGAAACGTCCAAACAGGATGAATCGCCACTCATCGAGACATTGGTACGTTCGTTTGCTACTGATTCTTATACTATAAATACACGAGCGATTCAACGTGACGGCTAATCATCCATTTTTCAGATCGACATCTTGGAATCATGTTACACAAACCGGTTCAGTACCGTGGGACTCGCTGGACCGTCGGCTGGGAGTATCATGACGAAGATGTCGACGAGAGCCAATCCGATTCCGGCGGCAATGGTCACGACTTCGGCTCGCAAGAAGGTCGACTACGAATATCAATACAAACTCCAAGTTTTCGTGATCACGACGAGTGATCAAACGCGTACATTGGATACTCTCGATCAAGTTTGGTTTACGAAATGGTGGAACCACATGGCTTCGTTCTTCTTCATCGACTTGACTGATTCGGAAGGCGGATGTTCGAAAGCTGCTCAAATACTCTGGGAAGCGTGGAATGCCAATCTCCTCAATTCGAAATTTGTGTGTTTCAACCAAACGAGAGGTCAGTTGATATACACTTTCAATCCGTTCACGAATAAGGCGCCTAACCCGTGGCACCAAGAGGGTACTTACAAAGGAATAGACGGTCATCCGTGGACCTTGTTAGCGCGGGAATATCGCGAGGATGAGTCATATTGCGAAGGACTGGATTACGACAAAACGTTAGATCTTGGTGGCTACAAAATCCGCGGTATCGGCCGTAACTTGGACTTGTGGTTCGACGATTCGGGCTTGTCAATTGCTGCGTTAAAACAGAGGAACGTTACCATTCGTTTCCTCATGAGTTCTCTCAATGCAACGTGGGTGGTGACCAACCGACTTGGTCGAAACAGGAACGAGATAGATGGGATACGGCAAGAGGTCGTCGATCGAACCCATGATATTTCGATGATGCCTGTCGTACAGTCAGTTGTCGGTTTCGAAATGACCGATGTACTATTCGAAAACGAGGTAACGTTTATGACTCAATATCCCCGCAAAAAAACACAGCTCGAAAAGCTTCTTTCTGTTCTCGACAAAACTTCACGTTTCGGTGTACTCGTGGTATTAATGGTAACACTGTTTTTTTTTAAATTTGGGCTGAATCAATCGCTGATACCATCGATTCTAGATATCGTTCTACTGATTCGCAATGCAGGGATCCAACGCGTACCCCGGGAGACGGCTCCCAGGATTTACCTGGCGGGCTTATTCATATTCGTGGTAACTATTCAGGGAATTTATTCGGGAGTATTTGCGTCGCTGTTGACAAAGGACGTGCGCCTACGAACCATTGACACCGTCAAAGACCTTGCCCGATCAAATTACACGATATACGGTACGTGGTCATACGACATATTTTTTCACGATAAAGCGTTTGAGGGGCGATACTTTGAAATGGAAGCATTGGAATGCGTCAAGAATGTATTGCGTGACCCTAAAACCGCTTGTGTAATGGAGGAACTCGCGAGTTTTTATTACGCGGAGGCACTTAATTTCCACGTGTCCAAGGAATCTCTAGGCCGATCGAATGCGGTTTATCGCATTCGAACAGATTGGCCCCTCAAAGAAAGAGTTAATGAGATTTATCGAAGAGGCAAGTCTGGTGGTCTCCTCGAAACGTTGTACAGTCAAGATCGCGAGAAAGTAATAAGGTCACTTAAATCCTACGAAACCCAGGATCAGGAACCGGAAGTAAAAGTCCTGACTCTGCAACAGTTGGGTTTTGCATTCGTGCTTCTCGGCATCGGTCTGGGATGCGCTACGGTTACTTTAATTATCGAATTAGTAATCGCCAGTAAAGCGATTGCAAATCTCCGGAATCGTTTCCGAAGATGAATCAAACCGAGAGAATACGTTGATAATCAAAAACTTTTGGCCCTTGAAGTTGGCTCACGAAATTCATCATCAGAATAACTCTACGTTTACTCTTGTTTGTTCGACGAAATTATGGGAGTAAAATATCATTTTGTTACGGTTCTCAAAAACTATCGACTATTATCGACGTGATAATTTTGTGACCCGCACATTGTTTGGTGCGCAAGGAGATCAATGCTTATGCGTGATTGTTGTGTTTCTTCTAACTCTTCAATATCAATACTCTTTGAGTCATCAAACGAACTATCGAAGTGTAAGTTTCATTATACGCAGCAGAAGAACTTGTGGTAAGCAGTCAATGCTGCGTGATTTATTAAATCCATGGATATTATGTATTTACGCAAGCGTTTACACGTTTCGGTCTGCACTCAGTCAGTCTTGAACCAGATTATTTCTTTATTGTTCTTGCCCAAATCTCTGCAATATCAATGATAGTTTTCCGTTTTTTCGCTCAGACGTTCGTCGTGACTGAATCCGGGGCAGTTAAAAAATAAATTCGGCCTTAATGGACCGAGTCCTGCGGTTGGTTAATTCATTATTATGCGGTCGATACAATGAATATACTTCCTTCATTCGGAACAAGCACAAATACATTTCGCTCGTTTTAAAAACTGTTATGTAATCAAATGTATCCATAGAATTAAGGATTTAATCTTAATAAACAAAAACGTACAAAGGTACATTGTAAAACTTTATTTGTGATTGAATCATAAACGGGACCCCCCCCCCCCCCCCCCGAATGTTTCCGGACGTCGAGAAAGCTCAATTTGAGCGTCCGATTGACTGGAGAATAATTTTCTCGTTTAGCACTAATTCATTTTTTCCCATGAATTTACGTGAGCTTGTAGCACAGCTCATACAAACGTGACAGTCTTTCGTTGAAAAAAACGTACCAGGACATGCTCAGCAGCGACTGTGAAGACTGGCTACAGTCAATTACAGCTGTTTTTTAAAATCGAATTTTTTCGAAAAAAATTCCGTCAACAGTTTGGAATTAAAAAAAAAACTATTCACGGCGGGGATTTCCTTAGATGGTGAACAAATGTAGTGTAAAACAGCTAACGACTAACTGAAAAATTAGACACGAAATTTGGCGTAAAAAATAATATAGCGGATAAGAAAATATTCAATTCTTTTTTTCCCACAAAATAACTTTGCTTCTTTTATCATCGAAATCAATTGAGACAAAATAACATTAATCATCAGCGTAATTTACACCCAGACGACGACAATCGTTCAACAATAAGTATTTTTTTCAAAATACTCTTTTTTCTCTCTCGCGATTATTACCGACGAATTTAACACGCATTTACTTTTCTACAAAACAATATCTTTTTCGTTTTTATTGTTATAATTATATCATCATTAAAATTATTATTATTATTATTATTATTATTTATTCACGTGCTTAGTTTTAATAACAACCGATCGATTTGTGATTTTTTTCTAATATTTTTGAATTGTGCAATATTAAACAAAAAAACATTTGATAAAAAATGATTAAATAAATAAAAGAAAAACAATGATTTATTAATTTTTGTTGCAGGTACGCGCACTGTTTCAATCACAAATCGAATCTGTTTGTAAATTTTTACGAAAATATCGTTATTATAGTTACAATAAGCTGCTGCTGCTTTGTTCAACAAATATGCAAGACGAAGATGACCGGTCGAAGGGCGCAAAGGCGACGAGGACGCGAATCCGATCAGCACGGATTCGGGAATTTAGGATTGATCGACGAAACGTTAGCTGACGCTTTTTTCGTCGTAACGATTCGCAGCGTTCGCGTGTTTTTCCGAATGTTAAGTCTTGAACATTTGACTCAGCACCGGCGAGACTTTCGGATCGTTTATCCAGACGTTCGTCGACGAGGGAGTCTCCAGGATTGACATATAGGCTGATAATTGATTTAACAATTATTCGTTTTTCGACAAATTAAAAATTATATCAATTAGAAATTATAGAAATAAGAAATTAGAAATTAAAAATTATAGAAATCGTAAATTAGAAATTATAGAAATTAAAATGAGAAATTCAAGAAATTCAAGAAATTATAGACATTATAGAAATGAGAATTTATAGGAATTAGAATCTATAGAAATTAGAAATAATAGAAATTATAAATTATAGAAATTAGAAATTATATAAATTACAAATTATAAGGATTACAAATGATATAAATTACAAATGATCGAAATTATAAAAATTAGAAATAAGAAATTAAGTTTTCTTTTAATTTCTCTTTTTAACTCCCGGCTGAAAACGGGAGTTATGTGTTTCGTCGTGTTCCCGCGAAACAGCGATTCCTAATTCACGAATGTTTGCTCAAACGACTAATCTTCTACAAACGAATATTTGCACATCGGTTCCGTTGACCACACAGATGTTTTATGAATCATAATATTTATGATCGGATGTGAACTCGTAAAGATAATTGATGTTAATTAAAAAAACGCGTTCTTTCGAAATTTCCATATCGATGCTGGCCACAGTAGAGCTCCAGCGAGCCCGCTGATTGGCTAGGCAATACTCGCATCGTTCTTCATAGCCTAACTTCATTCCGATGTCGAGTCGTCCGCTTTGACGACAGGGGCGGATCTAACGGATCTAAGCGGTGGTTCCAATAACTTTATTTTATTGATTGATTTCACGTACGAACGATATTTTTTTCATGAGTGCATTTTTTATTTAACGTTGAATAATGTTAGCAGGATTGATCTACTGCTGATTTCATCATTCACGTCGGATTAATAATTCTGGATACTTGTATTTGGGCGCGAAATTAAGATATTTGTGAATGTGGAGGTTAGGTCGGATGACGTGGTTATGCCCGGTGATTTTGTTTTATTTATGATTATCAACTGATTTCACGTACGAACGAAATTGTGTAATGAGTTCATTCTTTTTTATTCAACGTATGATAATGTTATCAGGATTGTGAAAAACGTGAATATCGATGTTTAGCTAGACGATGTGGTTATGCCCAGTGATATTGTCTACCTCGGTGGAATTGGCAATTTGAAAGAAAAAAATTGTTGTCGGATTTAATTTTTTACTTTATCCTCCAACCGACAAAACTTTTAGACAAAGCGATTTGTCAGAATGCACAATATGTATATTTGTTTTCATTGTTTTTCCTATATGAGTCAGGTCCTTTTCGAAGCAGCATTCATTCAACGATCACTCGTCGAAGCAGCATTCATTCAATGTTCACTCGCTTAAGACATATTCAAAACTTGTAATGACTGGAAAGGACGAGCGGAATGCGCTGACATCTGGTCAAGGCTACGTCAAGCCGGGCTCAAAAAACTGTACAATGAACAGAAATTTGGTCTAGGCTACATAGAGCCACGCTTAAAATCTCCATAATGCACTGAGATTTGGTCAAGGCTCTATTAAGCCGCCCTTAAGACTCCACTATGGGCTGACAATTTGTCATGGCTACATGGAGCCGCGCTGAACAATCACATGATGCGGTGACATTTTGCTGAGACTGTACTCAACTGCGCCCAAGGACAACCAGCATGTGCCGCAGCTAGTCGATACTTTTAAAGTCTTGTCACATCAAATTTCCATACAGTGGTCACGTTTTACGATATTTAATCGATAAACAATAGTACATTATGACACTAGTAGGAAAAATTGTTTTGTGACGTGGACGTCTTGTTCGAGCTAAATGATTCCAATCATTGGCGGACGTGGAGAAAATTATATCGAATTATCTTTAAAAAGTATGAAATAAAATAAATTTAAAAAATTTAAAAAAACTCCCGGCTGGAGTAAAAATCGAACACAAAAAACGTAATCTGATAGAAAGCATGAATAAAATTCATGAATCTAAAAAGTATACAACAAAAAAGGATGAAATAATTCAAGAAGTCATCTTAGTTTATTCATAGTTTGAATTATGATCGTTCGTTTGTATGAGTTCAATTTTTTGAATCGTGGTAATTTCCTCACTGCCCTCAATTCAGTCGGGAGACGTCATTCATTAAACATAAAGATGATATAGGATATACACTCAACCCAACAATTGAAGGAACAAGAAATTTTTCCAATTTTTTACGTGTTTTTTGCGTGGCTCTAACTTTCAGAAAAATGGTCGTATTAAGATGAACGAAAAAGCATTTTGAAGCTTGACATTTCCAGTTTTGAAACCGTATGATGAAACATTTTTCTTGGCCATTGGTCATCTCACAATCAAGAGAAATGTCGCAAAAAAAATTTTTTTTAAAAATTTCCGTTTTTCAAAGTTGTCCATGGACTCCAAAAATTTTTTTCTGAGGGCACCATCAATACAGTCATTTAGCCTGATTCTTAACCTTCAATTTGATTCTTTTTTGTTCCTGTACAACAATTTTTCGCTGAGATATCGGCCGGTGAATGAAAAAACATCTTTTTTCGTTTGATCATCGATATCTCATGAACCGGTAATCTCATAGCAAATTTACTGGCAGTTTTGAAAACTCAAATGAATTGCGTATGAGCTCCAGTTATTTTTTTTGAAAAAAAAATTTTTTTTTCACCCCTTGCGTTCACTTGAAAAAGTGGCAAAAAAAGCACTTTTTCTGGTTATTTAGAAAATTCACCAGTACTTTGCAAATATTGTGGTTAAAACAAACGTTAGTGCGTCCGCATTTAGCTTAATATATCCCCAATAACCCTATCAAATTTCAAATTGATCCGTCCATCCGTTTTTCTACCGCGAATTTTTTATTTTAGGCTTCACTTGAAAAAACGCCTTTCTGGCTCTTTGAACATCATCGGATGATTATTTCGATAAAAGAAAGAAAAATTCTCTTTTTTTCTCAACATTTGGCATTGAATACTCATCAAGATTGTTTTTGAAGTTTAAAAAAAAAAAAAAATTCTCATTTGAAAATTTAAAAAAAAATCGATGTAAACGGTGTCCGAACATTCTTAATACTCATTAAGATTTTTCGCGAAGATGAAAAAAAAAAAAATCATTTTTTCGGATCTAACCAATTTTTTACCGCCAGCATTAACATTACCCGAAGTGTACGACGTGGAGGTTGGACAACCGGATTTACGCTTATTGTGTGTACGACCTCAGCTGCGTACATTGCGCAGTAGTGTGTGAAGGGTGAATTTTTTCGCGGTTGAACAGCGCCATTCGCAGACGCGCGATTTCCGCGGAATCTGGGCATCCACTAATTGATGCATTTTCTCTTTATTCGAAGAATTATGACATGTTAATTATAAATTTCATAAAGAATGTTCGGACACCGTTTACATCGATTTTTTTTTAAATTTTCAAATGAAATTTTTTTTTTTTTTTTAAACTTCAAAAACAATCTTGATGAGTATTCAATGCCAAATTTTGAGAAAAAAAAAGGATTTTTCTTTCTTTTATCGAAATAATCATCCGATGATGTTCAAAGACCCAGAAAGGCGTTTTTTCAAGTGAAGCCTAAAATAAAAAATTCGGGGTAGAAAAACGGATGGACGGATCAATTTGAAATTTGATAGGGTTATTAGGGATACATTAAGCTCAGTGCGGACGCACTAACGTTTGTTCTAACCACAATATTTGCAAAGTACTGTCGAATTTTCTAAGTAACCAGAAAAAGCTTTTTTTGCCACTTTTTCAAGTGAACGCAAGGGGTGAAAAAAAAATTTTTTTTTCAAAAATAATAACTGGAGCTCATACGCAATTCATTTGAGTTTTCAAAACTGCCAGTAGATTTGCTATGAGATTACCGGTTCATGAGATATCGATGATCAAACGAAAAAAGATGTTTTTTCATTCACCGGCCGGTATCTCAGCGAAAAATTGTTGTACAGGAATAAAAAAAAAATCAAATCGAAGGTTAAGAATCAGGCTAAATGACTGTATTGATGGTCCCCTCAGAAAAAAAATTTTGGAGTCCATGGACAACTTTGAAAAACGGAAATTTAAAAAAAAAATTTTTTTTGCAACATTTCTCTTGATTGTGAGATGACCAATGGCCAATAAAAATGTTTCATCATACGGTTTTAAAACTAGAAATGTCAAGCTTCAAAATGCTTTTTCGTTCATCTTAATACGACCATTTTTCGCAAAGTTAGAGCCACGCAGAAAACACGTAAAAAATTGGAAAAATTTCTTGTTCCTTCAATTGTTGGGTGTTGAGTGTATTTGCCGTAAGCCTTTATTCGACGGGGTAGCGATGGATAAAATCATCGAAAATGATACACGAAAGTATATTTTCCATTTATTCAAGTTACAAGATATAATTGTAACGCGTATTTTAATATTATAGAGATAGTGTTACGTCCGAATTATGAATATAATAAAATATTCGCTGGACGAAACCCAACCGGTGGTCCCACTTTTGTGTCGAGGCGTTAGCCCTTAACACGAGGACGGTTACCTACTTTCAGAGGTCAGAGGACGCCCCTGGTGTCCTCTGACTTTGTAGATGGGTTAGCCTGGTGATCACTGTCGAGGGTCAGGTAATTGGAAAAAAGTTCAAATCGTTTATGCCGCACCACAACAGACTTTTAATGCGTTTAAATGTCAAATGATTTCGGGTACAATTCAATTTAGTTTACAAATGATGTTTACACTCTTCATGGTTTACAATGTTTGTATATAATCGTTCGCTATGATGACAGGTTTATTTGTGAGTTATTCTTAATTAAAGTCTATTAATGGGTGGCTCGTCACCACCGCAATGTTAAACGCATAGGTCAGTAGATCTTAAACATTGAAGCCGTATTCTATTATTTTCCGTTGATCGTAATGCCTTTTTTTTTTTCTTTTCAATTCTTCAATTTTACCCTAGACGCTACGGCCTTTTCATTGGTTATATCCAATTATTTATCGGGACTTTTGTTCCGTTTGTTCATATATTCATTTTATTCATCTAGTGAAGTATATTCGTCGCTCGATAAAAACATTTTATTTTATAATTAATTCCGCGGCTAGAAATGGGCTTTTGTACTCATGGGCTTTATGCTATCGCGACAGTTTTAATTAGGGTCGAGCGTCAATATATTTACAATCGCGAAGCGACACCTGACTGCGTATGCTACGCTACGTCCGGTGTTTTCAAAAACCAATCTACGTCCGAGCTCGTACAGATCACTGTGAGCACAACATAAAAAGAAACCCGAACGCGTAGCGTAACGTTATTTTCACGCGTGCTGTGAAAATACGAATAACAGCATAGTAGCTGCAAATTGCCAACAAGGCACGTCACAGCGTTGCACTACATTTGAGTACTTTGCGTCCCCATTAATCTCCAATTCACAACTGCACAAGGAAATTTTTGTAGTATAATTGCATAACGCAGAAAAGGTGATGAACCAAAAATATCAGGGTGCACAAAACTGGTGAGATTGCGGCACGCACGACGCACATCCACAACAGCAGACCGCCGACAGCGAGGCTGACGCTCGTAACGTTATATTTGTACTACAACAGCGACACGTCACTGTAACGTATACGTTATAATGCAAGCAATAAGGAACACCCGGTACTTATTATTCATCCTGCTTCGAACAATATTCCGGCACGAGCAGAGAACGTGGTTGTCGACGGATGGGGTGAAGCAGGTGAGACATTTAACAATCAGAAGTGGGATTATAATCCGATCGGCCCACAATGGACGCGTAATAAACGTGTTTATCGACACAGGGAGTTCCGAATGTCCGCTGCGAGCGTCGTTAGTGACCAACGGTCAATTCGAAATGGAGGTATCACCGCAATACCTTCGTACGAGTGGTGCCGGACGATGCGCAGCCGGTGAACTCGATTATCGGGCGTACATTCACCGACCACCGGAGTATCGACTACCACAAGGTGGTCGGGACTCTGACGTTTTCGAAAAATGACGGGTCACCGACGGCGGTCGGGAGTGATTCGACGGGAGCTGTGACCGTACAGAAAGTGATATTACCACCCAATACCATTAATCTAATTAGTGTCGTCGATCGACACGAAACATATGTGGTACCGGAGGCAAACGCAAGCAACGAGCTACGGGAAATCGCCTTCCGCCCGTGGTGCACACCGTACTTTTTGTCCTACCCTCGTTGAAAACAAGGGGTTTCAGGGGGGTGAACCCCCCCCCCCGCTTGACTGGACCAAATGCTTTTGTATGAACAAGAAGGAAAGCAAACATGTAATTTTGTATTTTCTCGGAAAATTTATTTAGTATTCTCTTCTGCAATAAAATCGGAGGATATTTTACACCGGTGACGTGAATTTTAATTACGATTATACACTTGGAACTTTTCCGCCCGCTAGCGGAGTGCGCTGCAAACGGCCACTTTCCGCCCGTAGCACACGCGCGAAACGGCGCGTTTTCAACGGGGGTCGGACAAAAAAAAACCTTGTAACGGAGATGGGCGTGCCGCAAGGGCGGGGACATCGAGTGGAACGTGTGGGTGTGAGGTCTGCGCGCGAGAATCGCCCTCCGATGCGATTGGCCGACTACGTGCTAGCGCGCGAGACGCTCGAGAACGAGCGGAATTAAGGATGGCCGTGTGTTAGAGTTTTTCACAAATATTGTCCAAGCGGTGACATCACGATGAAAAATCGAAAGTTCCAATTTGCAAAAATAAAAAATACCACTCGAGAGATATTAAGAAATTAATATTAATCTCCATTTAGAATTCTTCCGAATTCCTCATATTTTAAAAATAAAAAAATGAAAACTGCATAATTTTCGCATTGTAAAATCCATGTTTTCACATACTTAAATTACCGTTAAAAATTCTTTTTTCATCGTAACAACGAAATTTTTGTACCCAATTACTCGGGAGGCTCTAGCGGTGAATACAGTGAAAAAAAATTGTGAAAATGTTTATTAGAATTTAATGCTAATCTAATCCGAATGAAAAACCATGTTTTTCGAGCTTCGCATCAAAAAGTGTCGACGGAAGTTTCGTTCTGAAAAGAATTTCCACCTTTCCCATTAATTTCAGTGTATTTTCGAAATTTGTGGAAAGTTTCAGCTTTGTAACATCATTATTATGAAAAAAAAAACCTGGGTCGAACATGAACGCGCGGCGCGTTGCGAATGCGGTTCTCGGAAAATACGCGCACGCTGGCGCGCTCGAGACAATGTACACCTCTTTCAATACGCGACACTCGTATAAAGGAAAAGCGATAAGAGGGCGGGGAAAGGAGGTAGCAAGAGCGCCAGCGGTACCGCGGGCGGGCGAGCGAGACGCGAGAGGGTGTGTGTGTGTATGCGAGAGTGAGTAAGTACGATTGTATTTTGTATTATTTTTTTTTACCGGTTTTTTTCATGATCTAATTAAATTGTTTCTGGTTCCTTTTTATTTTTTTTTTGTTTTCTTATTTCTGATCTTACCTAAAATACTTGTGCGGCACCGGTCTTCAGGAATTCCGCCACTCTACCTTGGGGACAAGGCTGCGGCCGGCCCAGGGTATCAGGGTAGGGCCACTAGTATACGCGAACGTGAAGTAAGATAGTCTGATCCTGCTCCGGGGACTCGCTAGATGGCGCTCAGTTCTACCCTCCCTTACTTCACCCCGCTGCATCCCGACCACCAACGAAGAACCACGAGTGTGAACGAACGTCCGGCATCTTTTTATCACGTGGCTTGGCGTCTGTCATTCGATGTATTTAACTTGATTCATCTGTCATCATTGCTGCTGTCGTTAATACTTCGTTTTTGAGTGGAAACATATTTTTTGTTGAAAATGAATAGACCTCGTGATCAACATCGGTGTTGTGTCGTGAATTGTCACTTTCGTCAAGTGAAGTCTCATCGATTTCCAAAACGTCAATCGCTGGTCTGAAGTGGATCGTGGCCACTGGTAACCGCGGATTGCAAGATTTAATGTACGAGAGAGTGCGGAGTAATCATTACGTGATTTGTAACGTACATTTTCGACCGAATGATTATCTATGCGGAACATTGAAGGAACTGAAGGATGGAACCTTCGTTCCTCTTAAAGTAATTGCAAATTCTTGCAAATTTGAAGCTGGAGACTTCGACGACGAATTTGTATCGGTTATTATTTGTACTTGACAATAAATATGGATATTAATCATACTTTCAATGTGTCACATTTCTTCATAAAATAGTCTTTGTTAAAAAAATTAATAGAAAAACATACAGAAATATATAAGTAGTCAGTAAAATAACTACTTAGAAATATCTGTATGATTTTCTATAAATTTCTTCACTGTGTTCCATTCTTTTTAATTTACGGCAAGGTGGGGCAACGGCCGTCAATTAGGGATCCGGGGACTCGCCAGATGGCGCTAGTGGCGACTATCCTACTTCACGCCGAAACCTTTAGTGTCCATGGCCTGGGCCGGCCGGTGCAAGACAGCTTTGCTAAGAGGTAGGGGTTTTTCCCGGCGTGTGAACACGCCTGGCGCCGATTTAAAATAATCAAGAGATGAATCCTACCGGGCTTTAGCTTGTGGCGTAAGGAAAATTTGCGTTACAAATTTTAATATAAAACGAATTTTAATTCAAAACATAATAAGACAAAATTATGTTCAATTGTTGACAAATGAAGAGAACGTTGCTTCGATGAATTTTGTATATTTAATTCTTAGTTGGGAGAAAACGAGCACAAGACTCGTAGTATGGTATGGCAATTAATTGACAAAAATCGCAAACACAGAATGTTGTAGTGAAATATTAAAAGATTGTTGTAGATGTGTAAATATTCACCGTTTTCATTCTTCAGCTATATATATATTTTTATATCTTAGTATCCAATCATTAATACTACGTTTACAAAACCCGCCTATTTAACAAGTCTTATTTCGACTATAAGTCAGTAAAATTGGTCGGAAGTAATAGTAACAACTTTTGGAATTTGTCTCATGAATTCCGTGATTCATGGGATCGACGAATCTCGTTAACCAGATATCCGATTCAAATTTTGCGACGCGTAGACCGCGTTGTTAAGGACAACTCATAAAAAAATAATTATTGATGTAATTATTTTTTCAATCAATCAGAGAGAAATAATTATAAACAGAGAATTTTTTTCAAATACAACAAATCGTTATTATTTATGTTGAAAACATGGAAAAAAAAGTTGCAACACCGAGCCGACTCCGAAACTTTGCAAAACTTCCTTTTCCTGGAACTACTGAATTAACGAAAAAAATTTTACACATGTCGAAACAGAAACATTCGCAGAAAATCAAGTCTGCTTTGAGGGTTGAACGAAAGCCAAATAAAATCGTTAACCGAATCGGCCAGTCGCAGCCCTGACTTCTGGCGTCTCGGCCGCGGGTGGTTTTATTTTTTTTACGAGCTCGCAAATGATTCGAAAGTCCGAAAAAAAAATCCATTGCTCTCAGACTCAAAGTACATAAAAAAACATCCGGCCAAATCGAAGCACAGTTATTAGATCAATTTTTTATTCAGTCAACGCACCAAAAAATGATTACCCGGGTCGAAATGTTCACCTTACATTTCAACTTATTCAATTTTTTCATCTTCGTTTCAACCTAAATGTGAGGTCGAAACTGTTTCCACCATCGTTTCAACCTCAATGTGAAGTCGAAATTGTTTTTAACTTCGTTTCAACTTCCGGGTGAGGCGGTGAAATCTTTACTTTCGTTATTTTTCCGTCCTCTATAAATCAATAAAAATCCATTTTTATATTTTGTTCCCTCGTTCTAATTTGTTGATTGTAATTAATCCATAATCAATTATAATGAATAATCCAGAATCAATAATAATGATAATTATGTTGGGTTGCTTCGACCGCCATCAATTATTTGCTGCGTGAGCTTTGGCGACGAATGACCATATCTTTTTTTATTATTTTATTGCGTTTCGTCCCTATCTGAAGGGGCTCCGAATCTAGGGGCGAAACGTAATAAAATTGAAACAAGTAGAAACTTGCAAAGTGCTTCCTCCGTAATTCTTCGCACTTGAGCCAACCCATGTAGGAATCGCCAAGACTCAATTCCCGGCCGAGCCTTGGCCAGTGCTTGCGTCACGACACTCGGCCGATTATACGTAATCAGTGCTGGGCCGTTACTGGTTGAGTCTCAAAAGCCGTACCTCCCCGAGGCCTTACGGCTGTCGTTACTGCGCCAATACTGGGCCATTTCCATGGAGCCAGTACCGAGACTTACAATATGGCCGAGAATTGGCCAGTACATGGCTCCCGATAATCGGTCAAGTATAGGTAACCGGTACAGAGCCAATACTGGGTAAGTCCTGAAACCCGTATCTCTTCAAGGATGTACGGTTGCTGTTACTGTCCCAATACATATATGTCGACGCGACGATATCGTTAAGAATTTTCTCGATCGTGCAAGTGACAAGTATAGCGACCGATGATGCACCGCGTATGTATAGCCCGTAACTATTTACCCTTAATTTGTCATTTAATTGATTAAAATAAAATAATTTTAATATTAAATAATGAACAATATTTTTCGAAAAATTTTTGGAAAACGAAATATTCAGCAGTAATAAAAAAAAATAACAGAATAAACAGTGTTTACAAAAAAGAATACAATACTTATAGAAAAACGTGTTAAAAGATATTTTTAGAAAATCATAGTAAACCGTGTCGAAAATAATTCGAACATAATAATCGGAAAAACGTGTTGAGAAGTAATTTAAAAAAGTTATTAAAAAATGACTTTCAAAAAATGAACTAAATAAAACCGTTCTATTAATTAAAAAAAGTAAAGGTTCACCGTTTTTTGTGAAAAATTGTAATTCAACGCCAATAGAAAATTGCGGGAGCAACCCGTTAATCGGCTATCTGGGACTCAAATCGAGCATCAAAATAAATAAAAAAAACGACGTTTCGCTTGTTCGGTCTCCGCCATAACGCCAAGAAAAACATCGCTATTGGCGCTCGCTAAGGTGCGAAAAAGAACGAGAAAAACATATCGCACAACGCCCTACGCGTAAGCGCCCGTTCTCTCTCAGCAATTCGTTCTCTCTCACGGACTCATGGCGGCTCGCGTGGTAACGCGTTGCAGCTACAATGTTCGGCGTAGCTACGACCACCCCCCCCCCCTGCCTCAAAGACTTCCTCGGCGTTCGCGAAGCCAGCATGTAAATAAACAAAAAGTCGTTCTTTGTTAACGCTTTTGGACGGTACCGTTTGAAAAATATACGGAAAAAAGAGTACCGCCCCTCTTAATTCCGCAACTGCTGGGCCTAAAATAGAAAAAACAAATTGGTCCATCCTGACGACTTGCTCGAAGATCACCGGAACATTATAACGAAGGTGTTATAGATTTCTAGAAATCAATCCTACAAATTTATTCTTCCGTTCCAGTCTATCCGCTTGCCCTATCTTTTTTCGACTCTGTTGTGCTCTCGCTGTCTCTCTCTTACTCGCGCTCATTGCGGCGGCTCGAACCCACTCTACCCACGGACCGTGCGTAGCGCGAACCACGAAGCCAGCCACACACACACACACACACGCAAGGATGCACACACACACGCACGGACGCACTCCGCGCGAGGGGGGGGGGCAGAGGCACGCACGGACCCACACCCATTCCATGATACCTCTGATGGGTTGATAATTCTCGTAACTGCTATCTCAGATGTACCTAATAGGAAAGAAAAGTAAAGCTATTTCATATAGTCAGATTGGTCTAGTGGTTAAAGCGTTAGGTAGTTAGGTAGTTGCGTAGCTTAGGTAGGTAGGTAGTCCCGTGGAGACTGGTTCCAGAGCCCGTACGAGCAACACGTGTGGGACCGCGCTAAAGCTCTTCACTTTCCCGCGACCTGAGTATAGATTTCTCCCTTCGCGAACGTATATTACTATATAGTAACAAATCAATGCACTATGGTGTTAAGTTTTTCTTATCTCGATTTCATCGATAAGTGAGTGCAAAACATTAAACTGTGTTGAAGTGACTCTTCATAGTGTGTGGGGCTTAAGCCCGTCACGAAAAGCGCGGAATGGCCGCGTCAAAGTCTAAAAGAACGTTATCGCCCGATAAACTCATCAGCGATACCCGCGATCGTGTAATCGCGAGAAATGAACGTTCCCAAAAATCACTACGACTCAACGAGCATGATCTGGATGCAATGTATAAACAGGCATTGAAAGAATCGGCATTAAAAGAATCGGCGTTAAAAGAATCGGCCGTCAAGAAACATAATCGCACAGTGGTACCAAACCTCACAGCAGCGCGTAAATTTCAAAATTTAACCGCCGCTCACACCTCATCGGAAGCCGAGATAACGGCTAGCACCGCGGGGCTTGCCCCCTCACCCCCGGAAGACGAGTGGATACAACCGAAATCAACGGTCAAACGGCGCCGCAAGACCCCAACCGCTAAGGACCAAGTTATCAACACCAACGACAACCGCTTCCAAACCTTCACAGACGAGAGCGATATGGATACAGACTTAATCGTCCCAACCGCTAATCCAGCAATCGATGAACAAAAGAAACGTAAGCCACCGCCAATATTTGTTGCCAACGCTACTATTAATCAAGCGATCACGCTCGCCCTCGAGGCCGATATACCTAAGAAATCTTTCACAATCAGTGATAATGATAGAAATCGTTTAACGATTTACACCAACTCGCTCGAACATTTCGCAACGCTCTGCGAAACGTTGAAAAACAACAAACTCCAGTTTTTCACCTATACGCCCAAATCCCTAAGACCCAAATCGATTATTGTCAAGGGGATTAAAGGCGATTTCACGCCTGAAGAAATAAAAACAGAACTAGAAGCCCTCAACCTCGAACACATAGAAATTCTCAACGTCGCAAAATTTTATTTTAATAAGAGCCAGCCGGAAAAATACCACCATTTAATTCAACTATCACACGACAGTATAACGACCGAACTTTTTAAAATCAAAGCGCTCGTATACCAAAGGGTACGGTGGGAATATCTGAAAAAAAAAGCAATCTTTCAATGCCATAACTGCCAACGAGTCGGTCACGCTAGCCGAAACTGCCAACTCGAGGCCCGTTGCGTCAAATGCGCAGAAAACCACAAACCGGGCGATTGCAAAATCCCAGATAATTCGGAAAAAACGGCCCTTAAATGCGCAAACTGCGGCAACTCCGGCCACCCCGCGTCGTACAAAGGCTGCCCGTTTTTAAAATTTGTCACAAGCCGCAAAAAAGAACATAGTCTCGTCAAACAAAAAGACATCAAACAGAAAATCAGAGCGATCGCGACGACGGTCACCCCAAATATCTCGTTCGCGCAAATCGCGAGCAAATCGAATTCAAACTTGAACCACCACGCCTGGCCAACCACAAGACAGCCCACAGCACCTCGGACTTACCGACTGAGAAGCCCACTACCGTCCGCAGAAGAAACGGGAGATAACCACCCACCGCAATCGCCAGCGTGGGTAAAAGAACTAAAATCCGACATCGCGCTCCTAATCTCGGAGCAATTCAACTCACTATCGACGCAGATCGCGTCGAACACTCAAAAAATTGAATTTATCCTAAGCACACTCTTCCCCGAAAATGGATAATGCGCCACGTCACCCGAACCTGCTGAAAATAGCCGTTATTAATGTTAATTCAATAATCTCACACTACCGCCGACTTGAACTTCTCGATTTCATAAACAAACACAAACATGACGTATTACTACTTTCCGAAACTAAGCTGAACGGCAAACACAAAATCGAACTCGAAAATCACCACGTAATAAGAACCGACCGACCAAATGCTATACAAGGAGGAGGGACTGCAATCATCATCAACAAAAAATACCAATTCGAAATAGTAAAATATCCCTCGTCATCCCATAACGAGATAATCGAATACTCCATAATTAAAATAGTATCTCATCAAAGCAAAAACCTCTTTATAATTAGCTTATATGCCAGACAAGACTGCAGAATTAAATTTATAACGGAACTTGAAAATTTATTCAACACATTGAAACTGAACAACTTAAATAACCAATATATAATAGCCGGGGATTTCAACGCCCGACGCAAAGAGTGGGGAGATCACGCGACTAACCAGCGAGGTAAACATATCCACAGATGGGAATACTCACAAGCATTTATCTATAGATCTGTCATAATCACACCATTACATCCAACCTTTAAACCGGCCAATACATATCTTGACATCTGTATCGCAAGCTCAGACCTAAACTTTATAAACTGCACTAATAATAATGCGCCGACACTTCCATATGACAGCGACCACTCCGCGATCTCACTACATGTATCTTTTGCCGGCGATCAACTACCAACCATACCCCAAGATATGCTCCCCGTACGGCTTAATTTTAAATCCACGAAATGGAGAAAATTTTGCAAGACTGTAAACACCACGTATACAACGACGATACCCGAGGATCGTAATCTCACTCCCCTCGAAATTGATAATAACCTAAATAGCCTAAGCGATGCGATAGCCATAGCAATTCAGAGAGCAGTACCGCAAATCCAGCCCACCGATAACATAAAAAAATATCTCAACAATAGAATCCGAAACCTACAAAAACACAAGAGTCAATTAGTCGCAATCATACATAAGTTACATCGCATAGACCCCACGACAAAGCTGCACATAACTAATCTCGCAAAAATATTATTAAAAGCTATCAATAACAACCTATTTAAGGAGTTTAGACAATCTTCACAAAAATTCTGGAATGCCCAAATCGAATCAATCGACTGCCACAATCCCAGCTCATTTTTTCCAAAAATAAATAGGCTCTTTAGACCACGACCGAGCCTCGTTATTGAATCTTTACACATAGATCGAAATAATAACCATGTACTTACCCGCAGTAAATGCAATATCACCAACGCACACGAAGATGGAAATGGCTTTATCTTCGACTCGACTGCCGATAAGCTCAATATAATCGGCGCCCATTATGAAATGGTTAATTCACCACGCCATCTTAATATCGGCTCCAGATTAAAAGACCTAGTCGATACGACCGCCGAAGAGTTTAAAGCCAAGTTCATCCGTGATAGAATCAACGGGACAACCCACTCAAGATTTTCTGCGACAAACAAAGCCAGTAGCCCAATCGAAGACGTCAATTCGCCGCGAATTTTCTGCAACCCACCCATGGTCAAAAAAATCTTTAAATCACTGCCCAACAAAACAAGCAGTGGACTTGATAATATCCCACCGATTATCCTCAAACATCTTCCAAACAAAATAATACTGGCATACACCATTTTATTCAACAACGCACTAAATACAAACTACTTCCCCGTCCAATGGAAAAAGGCTAAAGTCTTACCAATCCTCAAAAAAAATAAAGACCCACACGATCCGGCCAGCTACCGGCCAATCAGCCTGACACCAGCCATCAGTAAAGTCTACGAATCGATTATTAATAAAAAAATTAACGCCTTCTGCGAACCGAAAAATATCATACCGGAAAGGCAATTCGGTTTTAAAAACCAGCACCCCACGATCCACGCGTGTCATAAACTTCTTTCAGATATCAATAGCCAAGTCATTAACAATAAACTAGTAGGCGCAGCATTACTAGATCTTGAAAAAGCTTTCGATTCCGTATGGCACAATGGCTTATTATTTAAACTTATTAAAAAACGTTTCCCATCGTGGCTGATCAGTACCATCTGGGATATGATCTCATTTAAATCATTTGTAACATGGGATGGCCGGGAATTCTCAACGGAATCTTTCGCAATAAAAGAGGGCCTTCAGCAAGGCACGGTTAACTCGCCGATATTATTTAACATATTTACATGCGATGTTCTCAAACTATTCGACATTAACGGGAATAGTAATACTTCTGCGCTAGCATTTGCAGACGATATGATTCTGTACACCTCCGGAAATAGAGTAGCACAAATTCAAAACGAACTAGAAGACAAAACCGAAAAAATCAATAATTATCTCATGACCTGGAACTTAAAAATCAACCCATCCAAATGTGAAACTATTCTGTTCCGCAAACCCCTCCGCTTTCTATCATCAAATATTAAAGCCGGCCACAACGATTTCCGCATCCAAATAACCAAACCAGGCACCAATCACAAAGAGTTCATTCCACACAAAAAAACTGTGAAATACCTCGGCGTTTATCTCGATAACTTGCTTCGTGGCAATATCCACATAGACACTCAAATCACCAAGGCCCGATCCGCATTCATGGCCAATAGCCGTCTGTTTCATAATACCCGTCTAACCAGTAGATCTAAGATCATTATTTACATGCTACTCGTTCGATCCATTCTTACATACGCTGCCCCCATATGGTGGAATGTTAACCACACATCAATGGAAAAAATGCGAGCCCTAGAACGCAAATGCCTGCGAACGTGCATGAGGATGCACCGTTCCGAACACTCAGAATACCAACATTTCATTTCAAATAATAAGCTATATTCATCGGCGAACATCCCACGAATCGACAACTTTATTATCAAACTTATTAGAAATTATTACAGTAACATTCCTAAAATGAATAATACTATAATTCATAACATTAAAACCCAAGACCCCACGACAACTAGAAAACAACTAATCACCGGATACACCACGCCTCAGGCATTTATCTACTGCGATCAATTAGGGCTCATCCAAGACGCAAATAACGTCCCAACTCTCTATCATTGGAAGCGCAACAAAGCGGACAAAAGAGTAGCGCTCCCACCAATTGGTCCGCCGAATAATCACAATAATCTTGCCTTCTCCACCATAATTCCGAAAATCGACTATTACGATTTCTCCAGACTGCGAACTGATAAATACTGGTGGCTCACGCCAAATTCAATACATCTTCAAGAACTACTAACCCGTAAGCGCCAGAGACGGAGGTAGCTTCTGTATATATCGTGCCGATAAGTTCTCTGAACCTTACACGAAACAACTAAAGACATATACGTTACCCTGTAACGTTATCCCCCAAAGCGTAGTTTTTAAGTTGTATATATTGTAAATTTTTTGTAAATATTAGTATTAGGTTAATTTATTAGCGCATACCGAAAGCGGGGTTTTATATATTCTACAATGCACTTTTTCTCCTTTTCCCCACTCAAACAAGTTAATTTTTAACTGAATAAACTGCACGACTAATAGGAGTCGCTCGAATTAAAAAAAAAAAAAGACTGACTTACTTCAGCTGTTGTACCAGCAATTATCGTCTACCCTTTAGAGCTGGCTATGTTCCGCCACCTGGGTAATTTTTTCTTTCACACTAATGTTATTGTATGGTTATTCTTTCTTTGTTTATTAAAACCTATGTATCACACACGAATGTACAGAAGACGATAATAAACGATATGTTAAAAAAAAAAAAAAAAGTAGGTAGTCCCGTCGGTCGCAGGTTCGAATCCCGTTACTGCCACTTCGCGAAAAAAAAGGAAATTTCTGAACGATTTTTTTTTTTTTTATATTTGTCGAATAATTTATTAAATATCACCGTATAAAGTCTTGAGGCAAAAATATTTACCCTGATAAAAATAATTAATTTTTATATTAATTATTTTTCGGTAGACGCGTAGTAGCGGCTATAGCAATGGGCCAAGACCGACCGCCATCGCTGGGGCAAGACCGACCGCCAGTGTCGGTCCCAAGTCATCATCCCAGCAGTTCTCCAATGCTGGACCAACGAAGGCTGTCAGTATTGCGCCAGCATTGGAGTGTGCGTTGCCATCAAAGGCCCAGCACTCGCCCGAGTTTCGAACCCTACATGGGTGCTCACGGCGGTCTTGCCGTAAGCTGACCGTTACAGTATTATATCACAACTACATCCTAAGCTTGCAGAAAATTATGGTTCGATTGGGTGAAGTGAACGACAAATAAAGCGAAAAAGTTGATTTTTGAAAAATTAAAAAAATCATAAAATCTAAAGTTATTGATGGATTCGGCTCAAATGCAATACCAAACATCCTTGTACCCAACTCTATATGTAAAAAACTATTTAACCGAATATGTCGAAATTTGCGGACGCCAGGGTGGTTACAGACATTTTTGAAAAAATTCAAAACTCTGCCAACGCCGAGCGAATGCGTCAATAATTGCGAGCTACGATTTTTTTCATAGAAACTTGACGTTCTTCCCGTGTTAATCGCATGGAAAAACTTAAAAAATCTTGCGCGACCCCTAAAAATGGTCCGATCGGGTTCATCTTTCGGATGAATTCTCCGGATGCAAGATACTTTCCAGTAAATCGTATTTCGATTGAAATCAGGAAAAACATTTTTTTTTTCAAGCCACCCTAATATATATATTATCTAAGTTAGTCGAATTTGCAATATTGCCTGACTCATCAGCAAAAATTCCGACCCAATCGCCTTCTCCCCAATAAATCACTTTGGCAAAATGAGTCAAGGCGAATTTCGACGTTTCAAAAATTATCCAAGAAAACCCCTCGCTTTGCTCTCTGCAGCTGCTCATGTTTCTAGGGGTCTCGGTAAATTCTCGTCGTCCCCGCAATCGTAATTTCCATCCATAAACCGATGGTCGACCGAGTCGTAGTCCTTCGTCGCTCGTACGACCACCCTCCGCCCGCCTCCGCCACCCACAATCCGTTCGTTAAACTTTCCTCCAGGTAAACAAACGTCACCCGACGGATTTACCCAAATTTTGCGGAAACCTTTTTGAATCATCTTCACGAAGGTTCGCCCATCCCTGTTCGACGACTCGAACAGTTTCGGCGGATTACCGAGCCTCGTGATTCATCTTTTCCCTCATTGCCGAAGAAATTACCTTCTCCCACCACACTCGAACATCCCTTCACAATTTTCATTTCCGTTCCCTTGTTTTTCTTCTTGAGGGGGGAAAAATACATTTTTCGGCGACAAGTTCGTCGCAAAATTTTGAACGTGGATTGCTACAGTCGACCACGAGCTCTCGTTCAGTCATCGTCTTCGATCGTTGAACGATTACCGGTCGAATCGTGGTTTGTGCTTCGCAATTCGCAAATACTTAATTTTTTCTTTCCGGTAATTTAAAAAAAATTATTATTTCAGAAAATCTTTTATGATTTTAATTTTTTTTTGTCGGTGTTTTGCATTTTTCTTCGTGATTGTTGAGATGTTCGCATTTCTGAGAGAATGGGTGAGTAAATAAGAATGATGATGATGATAATTCGTAAATTAAATGATAATTATTATTATTACTATCTTAATTGAAGTAAACACGACATTGATAGATGTCTGTGGAAAAATGTAGTTATAGAAATATAATTAGGTCGGCATCGCCAAAGCTTCGCACAACAAATGATAAAATTAATCGATCAAACCTATTTCAAAATATAATAACGATAATTCTCGTTATAGTAATTTGATAATTATAATTATGATGATAATTTAAGCTTGAATTCGTTAGAATTATGGTTGTTTTCCTTAAATAATGTTCTTTCGAATTATGTTCATACAAAACGTGTTTACATGTCAATAAGAAAAGTACAGGAGTAGTATTTTGGCGAAAATTCAATTTCCTGTGGAAAAACTTATTTGCAATTTTTTTACAAATCGATTATTTCACGAGTTATTCCGAAAAAATCAAGAGAAATTGATGAATATCGCGCTGCTAAAAATCCAAAAAAATATCCCGAAATTCATAAAAATCCATTGGTTTTTCCGAAATAACTCGTAAAATAATTGATTTGTTGAAAAATTGCAAACAAAATTTTCCATAGGAAATTAAACTTTCTACAAAAAAGTACTCTTGTACTTTTCTTCAAAAGTTCATTTTTTAGCCAGGAAACGTGATTATTCACTTAAGAAACGTGATTTTTTGATAAAAAAAAGTCAATCTGTTCTAAAATCAATCTAAACTATTCAATTTAAACATAAACATTTTTCAAATCAGTACTTTCCAAAAGATGACACTTCCTCGTCAAAAAAGCCTGTTCTTGATAAAGATGAGCTGAATACTACTGAATAAGAGTCATTTTGAGACAAAAACCAATCTTTCCTATGTATTTTAAATAAAAAATCTTCAAAAGCGATGAGAGGCTTCGAATATCCATATTGAGAGCATAATTTTGTACAAAAATTCTAGTTTCAATGTATATTAAAAGATTTTTATGGTTCAAAGTTAAAAAAAAGCTTTTTTTAAACACCCTATATTACATCATCTGACAATTATTTTTAGTCTACACAATAAATAATCCGTAAATACTTTGTTAATGTACTACGAATTATTTGTTTATCGTCCAGCCTAAATGATTCGCATAATATAATTTCAATCTTTTCTCATTCCTTCTAACTTGAAAACATGAATAATTTATAAATTATTCATTCATTCATAATCAATCATCCACTTATCAATCCGTATGAACGATTTCCATAATTCGAACGTTCATTCATCTCTTCGTTCTCACATCTCCTAATTTATTAATTTTCTCAAATGCTTCTCTCACAATTTTTCATCCGCGTTCACCTTTTCGCTACTCTAATTTTCATTTTCCGAATTGTCTTCATGGAATTTCGTATCGTTAACAGTTCAACGGCGTTTTTGCACGTCGCCAAAACTTCGAGCCGATAAACGTCGACGATGGGGCGGCGCAAAGTCCCACAATTCATCGCCGTAGGAATCCGCAAATCGAACGATCCAACGATTTGAACTTACGTCCGATCGCATCGGAAAGCTCGGATTCGGAGTCGGACGTGGATGCGGAAGCGCGTTTCCGTTATCCTCGTGGCATGCCGCTACGCGTGATAGCGCGAACGAGTAGAATGGAAAGCGCTTCGAATTACGAAGCCCGAACAATCGCCCCGGAACAAACGAACGTCGATCGAAAAGAATCCGTTGAAACAAATGTCAACGCCGTTGATGGCGTTTCCTCGGAAGTAGCGGAAAATCGGGGGAAACGAGCGTTCAACGACGATGCTATTTGTTTCTGCGGCAATTGTTCGACGGTTCGGGGAATGAGCGAGTGCGCGGTTTGTTTGGAACCGTTGCAAATTCGCGGTGTTAGATCTTGCACGATCTGCGCCAATCTCGTGTGCTCCGGTTGCGCCACGAGGCTGAAGAAATGCGCTTTTTGTCGCGTAACCGCGCCGACGCAGCGGAATCGAGCGATCGAACGGTTGCTTGGGAAAATGCGGTTGCCGTGCAGAAACGCGAGGTAATTATTTTTGCAATTGACGATTCGTTTCTTTCGTTCTTTATGTTAAATTTAATTTATCAATTACATTTTTTCTCATATTTATTGTATCCTCAATTTGTTAAATTTTTTAATAAAAATTTCTTATAAAATAAATTTGAATAAATAATAATGAATTATCAATAACTAACTAGTTATTAATAATAACTATTTATTATTTGAATTATTGCGATAAATTAAATTTTTTTCTTATTTATTTTGTTATAATTTATTTCTTCAATTTTCGTTCATTTCATTGATTTATTTGATTTTTGTTTTACAAGGAACGGATGTGACGTGGTATTAAAGGCAGATTCGAGACTCGCACACGAGGCCCGATGCCATTACGCTCTGGCCAGTTGTCCACGAATAAGGGGTTCCTGCCGATGGGAAGGAAGCCCGAGCCAAATACTGCATCACTTGAAGCAGTGTCACAAGATCAATCCGATTCCAACGTCCGAAATAATCATCCAAGTGCGGGACTTGTACCACAACTTCATGAACAATGACGCCGAAGGCACGGTAAGTTAACAATCGAAATCATGATAATAATTTTACTGAAAATATTCGTCTGTCTCGTTCAAGAGAAATAACTGATTAAAATGATATGATGATAATAATGATGATAATTATGATAATAATGATGATAATTATGATAATAATAATAATAATTTGAGGAAAAAATCGAACTATTTGACCTCATAAGAATAACTAATTAAAATAATAATAATATTTGAGAGTCAAAACAAAAATTATTATTATTATTATTATTATTATTATTATCTTCTATTATTATTATTATTATCATTATTATCATTATTATCATTATTATTATTGTTATTATTATTATTATTATTATTATTATTATTATTATTATTATTATTATTATTATTATTATTATTATTATTATTATTATTATTATTATTATTATTATTATTATTATTATTATTATTATTATTCATTTATTTGAAGATCTATCGACTGTCTTTGTAGAAATTGTGACCCTCTGTTATTTTTATAATTTTGATTAGTTGTCCCTATTGAGTAAAATAATTCCATATTTTCGGTCAAATTATTATTAATTTTGTGTAGAAATGATCATAATAATAATTATTATTATTGTATTTGTCGTTATTAACCTTTTTTATCAAAGATTCTTCATATTTTTCCAATATTTCAAAAACTGTTGAAATATTCTTAATCGATGCCAATCGAATGATAAAATTTCCACATGAATCATTCATTCCTATTCAGCAATTTATCGATATTAAATTTGAAAAAACTCTCTTTTCCAGTTCTATCTGATGTGTTTCGGGCAGTTGTTCGCGGTGAGAGTGCGGCCAAGCCCAACGAAAATCATCCTTGGATTCTTCCACCTGGGCTACATCGGACGACCTTCCGGAAATTCGACGGTTTCCGGTTACGCGGCGGATATAAAAGCGACTTCCAACGTCGGGAAACTCGTCTGCGGCGATGTGACGTTCGATCGATACACTCCGCAATCTCGGGCGATCGACGTTGGCCGCGGATTTATCTACTCGCGAAACGAAAACCGATCGAAAATCGTAACGAGTGTGAACGTGGAAATTTCCATAAAGGAAATCAACGACGCTTAGAAATCATCATTTTTTTTTTCAATTCATTAAGTAAATTTTTCATTTTTTTCAGTAAAAGAGAACTTTTACCGCACAAATTTTTTTTACCTACTTATTTTTTATTCGCTTGTTTATACATGTTGTCTTTTAATTTTTTTGTCAGTCACATTTTCGATTTGTTAAAATAAGAATTATGTATATATTGTATATAGAATTGTACATAGATTGAAAGATTAATCGATAAAATTTAAATGCTTTTGGTTACAATGATTGCGTCATCTTTCGATAATGTATTTTCTTCTCATTTTATCTCGAGTATTTTTCATCTCCTCAACATCCTACGGAGGAATCCTACTACGACTGATATTATCATTATGATCAAATTATTACTTCATTTGTTAGCAATTAATAGTACATTATGACACTAGTACGAAAATTTTTTTTCTGACGAGTGTGAGTTCGCAGAACGAGCCGAAGGCGAGTGTTGCAATCACACGAGTCCATGAAACGTTTTACGTACGAGTATCGTACGAATTTTTATGTCACAAGGTGCGTAAATGCGGTTTGACGCGAACGAAGTGAACGTAAATCCGCACTTTTACGGGTAGCGTGTCATAAAATTTATTTATTGAACGAAATTAATGATAAGTTTGACTACAGTCGTAATAATATTCAAGATGTAACGGAAAAAAATGTATTCGTGGATGTTTGAACTTGAAAAATAAATAAATAAATGGATCAATGAATAACACGTTATTCGTGAATAAATTATTCGTGTTTACGTGGTCATTTGATTGATTCGTCATTTTTAATCCACATTCGGCGATTAAATGGTTGGATACTATTTGGATGCGCATTCAAAAAATTTGCACCCGTTTCGTAAAACGGGCCTACATCCATTATATTTTATCAATATTCTAATCATTATTTGAATGCTTATTCCAATTATTAAAATAATTTTTATTATTATTAATATTATTATTATTATTATTGTTTCGAAGTAACAATGTAGAATATAATAATAATATGAAATCGTAAAATCGGTGCGATTGTACGTCTAAGCGTTTGGTATTTAAGAACCAACATTTTTTTGTTTTTTTTTAAACAAATTCATTGAATATTATTGGCGGCATTAAAAAAATTTCCGACGGAGGTTTATCATTGTTGGAATCGCGGCAGTTACATAAATTAGCCGAACGAAATATCCGGAGAGGTTGGACTATACGATCTGGGACGAGCAAAACTTTGGCAAGCCACTCAATTATGGAACCGAAGAAACTAACAAAAAATACTTTTGTGGGGTTGCGTTTCATTCAATATTTTATAGATATATTAGTATTAACTATGAAATCAGTATACGAAGAATAATGTGATCGATATAAAAAATATAATTAATAAGTCATTATCACCGCTTGAACGACGAAAAATTCAAGAGAAAAAATGCCAGAATCTATTTCCTCCATTGCTGGAAAGCTTTTTGAATTACAAATCTCCCGATCTCTATTAAATAATATTTACAACACAGAAAAAAAGAACTTCGCCAAAACGTTCGTCCTTGACTTCAACCAGTAGCCGAATCTAGAAAACAATATCTACACTAGGCCGGCTCGAAAAAAAAAACTTTTTTTTTTCTTTCAATCAAAATACATTCACGCCAAAGTATCTTCCATCAAGAGAATCGTGTCCAAATATGAGCCCGATCGGACCATTTTTAGGGGTCGCGCAAGATTTCTTTAGTTTTCCCATTTGATTAACATGGGAAGAACGAAAAGTTTCCATTCAAAAAATCATAGCTCCGCTAATTTTATAGGTACATTGATCCGGTTAATTTCATTTGAAAGCTCTTGAAAAACCGCTTAAAATGACGTGCGGACCTTTGAAATCCGTTCGCAACTTCCGTTGATAATTTCTTACGAAACAACAAAATTATTGATGGAAGTTGCAATGGGATCCCACGGGTCCGCACGCCATTTCAAGCGGTTTTTCAAGAGCCTTCAAATGGAACTAACCGGATCAATGTACCTATAAAATTGGCGGAGCTACGATTTTTTGAATGGAAACTTTTCGTTCTTCCCATGTTAATCAAATGGGAAAACTAGAAAAATCTTGCGGGACCCCTAAAAATGGTCCGATCGGGCTCATTTTTGGACACGATTCTCTTGATGGAAGATACTTTGGCGTAAATGTATTTTGATTGGAAGAAAAAAAAAAGTTTTTTTTTCAAGCCGGCCTAATGTATTATATGTGATAATTATTATATTTATAAGCAAAAAACCGAATTCCACTTGTAATTACTCTAAAACGGCGTTTTCCTCTATCGCCAGACTCTTTGCTGAAAAATGAGAACGATCGTATGTAAAATTTTAAAATGCGAACAATCGTTTCCGTTTCTTATCCGTAAAATCAATCGGCTCCGATAAAATTGCTTTACAGTTTTTCTTACTGACCGAGTCGAAAAACGACCGAATTCACGTGGTCTGCGTGGTCTGACGGCATCCGCGACTGCGCCGTGACCGAAGAAAGATAATATACGTCAATCCACAGATTTATTTAATGTAGAACGAAATAAGAAAATAGAATCGAATTCAAAATAACTCGAAACGATAATTAAAGGTTACAAAATATCAAAATGATCTATCAATTTCTGTTATTTACTTACTCTTCGTTTCAATGAATATCTTCAGATGGGATATCTTCAATTCAAAATATCGCTCAAAGCCGACGGAAAATAAAATGGCTGACTTTAGATCTCGAAAATTATGGGGATGGTGGCTAACTGACTTTCGCCGTTCTGCCTTTTCCCACTTGGGTTTCGTCCCAGTTGGGTTTCATCCCAGACTGACTTTTTTCGCGAGATGAAGTGATGACGTCACGCTCGAATTATCTCGAGTGTTGCGCGGTCGCCCGAGCTTCGTTGATGCCCGAGCGCTCACGAAGGCGCCAGACCGCGCGTCAGATCAGTGAGCCTCAATCCGACCATGCTCCAAGAAATGTATGGCACGCGAGTACTTAGCGCTCTTTTGAAAAACACCTTGTCGTTGTTATTCCCGAAAACCTTACGTCATGTTGAATCTCATGTTTGTTGCTCATATGATATAGTGATGTGCTTGTAATGATGTAATTGTATATTAATTTTTGATTCGCCTAGAAATTTTGGTGAGGGCTATTTGCTACGCTGTCTAGTATTTAAAAAAAATTTTTTTTCCCATTCAACTATACAACGAACAAATAATAAATATATGAACTGTGAATTGAACAACCACAAGTGATCTGAAGGTTCATGGAAGACCACGGAAATTTATTTTACTACAAACGATTCTGATGCTAGGAGGGAATACATTTCTGACACACTGGAAATGTTCATGTCGAAGCTGAAAATGTTTCCGTGTTGAGTACGGCGTTAAGCGGTTATTATGAGTACACGGAAGTGAACCTGTAAGCTTAAAAAAAAAAATTAAAAAAAAAAAATTCGTAACTTTTTTCTTTTTTTACTAAAAACGAAAATTCTTCCACTACAATCGACTACAAACAATTCTGTATCGATATACATTTTCCGATTTGGGTTTCGTTGAAGTCGGGGGATGGATTTTTTTTTAAGTCCCATAACTCAACGAAACCCAAATCGGAAAATGTATATCGATAGAGAATCGTTTGTAGTTGAATGTAGTGGAAGAATTTTCGTTTTTAGTTAAAAAAACAAAAAAGTTACAAATTTTTATTTTAATTTTAAAAAAAAAATTTTTAAGCTTACAGGTTCACCTTCGTGTACTCACAATAACCGCTTAACGCCGTACTCAACACGGAAACATTCTCAGCTTCGACATAAACATTTCCAGTGTGTCAGAAATGTATTACGTCCTAGCATTAGAATATAATTGAATGGAAAAAAAAAATTTTAATACGCGTAGCAAATAGCCCTTACCGAGGTTTCTCGGCGAATCAAAAATTAATATATAATTACATCATTACAAGCACATCACTATATCATATGAGCAACGAACATGAGATTCAACGTGACGTAAGGTTTTCGGGAATAACAACGACAAGGTGCTTTTCAAAAGAGCGCTAAGTACTCGCGTGCCATACATTTCTTGGAGCATGGACGGATTGAGGCTCACTGATCTGACGCGCGGTCGAGTGCCTTCGTGAGCGCTCGGGCATCAACGAAGCCCGGGCGACCGCGCGACGCTCGAGATAATTCGAGCGTGACGTCATCACTTCATCTCGCGAAAAAAGTCAGTCTGGGATGAAACCCAACTGGGACGAAACCCAAGTGGGAAAAGGCAGAACGGCGAAAGTCAGTTAGCCACCATCCCAAATTATGAATCTCATATAATTCGGAGCAATTCAGTAGATTTAGTTCCAATGCAATTTCGTCTGTTCTCGAACACTAGTCAATATTTAACAATCGACCGAGGTCGAGCGTTCCACTAAGACTGTTCAAAAGAATAAAAATTTCGACGACAATAAGCTTAATCGATAAATTTACTCGAATTTGCTCGTAATATTTTAGGACCGTGGACATTGAAAAATTTCTCTTCGGCAATGCGTCATTCGGCAACCTTTTGGAACTTCGAACGTACGTGTCGGTACACGAAGTTCAAAGGTCAGAGAGCAAGAGGATGACGTGCGACATAGGAAACGTGGCGTTTCGAGGTCGCACGAGCCAGTTCGAATTCGCGTGCCATTGAAAATATTGGTATCAAATATTCAAAAGGTAGAGATACGAGAAAATTGTCAGCCACTACTTCCGCGATTACTATAAGATCGATAATGTCGAGGACGCGATATTTAGAATTTATGAAAAAAAAACTGCAATGACGTCCTAATGGATTGAATTGCGGTGAAAGGCTACTTTGGGACGCGTATACGTGTCGACGAGGAAGAAGAAGTTTGTTGAAGCGTTATCGCGTGGGATGTAATCGCGCGAAACCGCCTAATACCAGACAGCTTCCAACATGGCGGCTCAGCAGTGTCCGCTTCGGCGTGGTTATCAAGCGAGCCTTCGATCTTCCAACGCGATTCGAAATCGTAACATTAGAATTTCGAGAAAAAAATATTCCTATGAAGCTATGGAGTTTATCAATTTAGAAACGATAATAACAGCCACCTGTTTCGATTTCGGATCGTTTTTGGAAAATATTCTGCCTACCGCAAAAAAGGACCGTCAGCAGAAACAGAATCCACCATCTTGAGATAATTTTATTTAAAAATTATGTAGAAACTTTTACAAAGGATGCACTGAATACTTTGACACGAGAAATTGTAAATATCTTCATTAATTTAATCAGAAAAATTATTAATTTTCAGGGCCGTCACGCTAGATATACCACCAATGAAGAGCATAAATTGAATAATATATACTAGAAATATCGTTAAAAAAATTCTTTGATTTCTACAATTGTTCGAGAACTTCCATTATATACCCATTAAATAATTCTATCAATGGTTAGTGTACTTTGAAAAACAAAGTGCATATAAAAGAGGCAAGGATTCGTCGTTTTTGGGGAACTTCTCGTTCCAAAGTAAACTCTTTACCGCGGCATACCAATAACGTTGATATTAATATCGTCGCGTTTTCGCACCGCGAGAGACAATGTGCATTCGCGTGCCACTGCAATTATCAGTATCAAACAATTGAAGGGAAAGAGTATGGGTACATCATCAGCAACTTCGACAATCACTAAGCGATAGAGTAAACCGCGATTGCTTGATCTTAAAAATAGACGAAAAAATAAAATGGGGCCCTAATAAAATGTCCAAATGCGAGTAAGTCGAGGAAGAAGAAAAAAGACCAATCGGTACCCGGTTGACCGGGGGAGCTCGCGTGGTATCGCGTGAGAGCTACCGGCAGAGAACCGGGTCACAACGTATACCTTCCCACACGCATGCATTATTACAATTGCTTTTGCGAGGTATATATTCGCAAGCTTTTCATTTTCCAAAGTGATTGCAAGTTGTAACCATTTTCGCAAATGAATATCGAGCCGAACTCGGTTACCACAGCGACGTACGAACAAAATACGGATATTGACAGACTGCTCGAGAGGTTTCCTTTATTCCCAGTCCGACTGTCTAAACGAACGGTTCACACATTAAATAGTTTCTCCAGTTGAGCGCGCATCCGATTTCGTTGACACTGAAGAAAGGATACTTGTCTTGATGAACCTCGTTGAATTCGTCGTTTCTTTTGCTCGACGCTTATTGCACAAATACGTTTTGCTGGATTAATCATCAAGATCTTCAAACTGGATCAATCGTTATTCGCCGAAACATCGGTATGTTTGTTTATTACTGATCCGTATACTAGGAAATAGGGGGCGGAAGTTTTTAGACCTTTTTTTTATTAGTGATGATACACACATTAGGTTCCTGTGAGTATGGGAAAGAACAATGTTGGGTCGACACCATAGCTTTTTTACCAACGTAAACCGATAGTGATTACAAATAATATTACTCCAGACAGTATAAATTATTTTATTCATCAGATTCATCATCTTGAAAAATTCAAAAGTAGTTAAGCATCGCATCAGAACTATAAAACAACCGTGATAAAGTAAGAAAAGGGTCGGAGAAAAAAAAATAATTTTTTTTTTTTGCAATGTTGGACCAAATCGATGAAATTTCAATGAATTGAAAGTACAAAAACAGAATACCAGTATTTTGTAAAAGTCTCATAATTGGACTCCGGAAGAAAAACGTGTGAAATTTTAATTTTCAATTTTATTATATTTTTTTAAATCAACTTAAACTGTAAAAAATCGGTGTTGATATTAACACCATTTTGACACCGTCGCGGTGTGTATATAGGTCCATCAATTTAGTGTAAGCCGAGCGGCCGGTCGTGGTGTAACCTGGCGGTGTAAAAAATTCGGTGTAAATTAGAAATTTCATTTTAACACCGATTACTCGTGAAATAATTGGGGTAGGTAGCTGCGATTATCAGAAATTTTTTTTTTTACATTATGGATGATATAATAGGCGGAGAGCAATTTCAAATCCCGTTGGGGGGAGCTTTGTCATACTTAGTCGGTTATGGCCTTGAAAAACTTTTTGATTTACAGTTGACTTGTTAACTTAACTGACTGGATTGCCCGTTTCAAATCGTTCAACGTTTTAATCGTGATATATACGCAAAAAAAGAATACGTATTTGTCTGTTCGCTTGCAATAAAAATTTTTGTCCGATAGTATCAACACACGAACCGCGCGTGAATCCAACAACCACTCTTATATTTGAAAGACGACGTCTTCGCGACAAAAAATGCCATCATTTTTCACTTTAAATGCTGGATAGTTTATAAAATCTCGATTCGATTTATCTGTGTTGCATCATACTTCAACATTAGGTACTAAGATCGCATCGAATATATGAAAAGAATATCAGATTCTTTCGGTATTTTGGGCCTCGACTTCAACTCGTTGCCGGATCTGGAAAAAAAATATTTCCACGGTTGAACTTTCGTATCGGTAATCTCTGCGATCTTATCTTCATTTCAAGTCCAAAAGACATGGAAAAATCGTAAAAACATAGTACTCGAAAAAATGGTGCGGACATGTATCGACGGCGCGCGATCGATCGCACGAGTCGGCGGTGTCTCGCAAGCTCATTACAATTAACTCCGTGAAGACGGGACCGGAATCGGCCATGAGCGCAACGGACGCTTATACGGAGTGTTTTTTTTAAAATCACGTTTTCGTTTTGATTTTTTTTTTTTCAAATTAGTTTCAAGCAGAAATTGTATGAGCAAATTATGAATTTATTATAGCAAAGCGAGTGAAGGGATCAGAAATATATAACGTTGAAGATCGAAACATATAAGTAAATGCCGGGGTTCAAAAATCTTCTCATAGTGTATTTTGTGACTGAGAAATTTCACAATCGATCGTTGTGCAAAATAATTCGATGATCCGATATTTTTTTTAATGACAAATGTATCAAACTCTTTTGCATACTTTTTATGCATAAGTGGGTAGAATATTTTCATTTCCACCAATAAAGTATATTGTGAATCAATTTTTGAATCTGAATATCAATCGATAAGTTTTGATTTTTTACGTTATTTACAACTACGAATTTCAATCTGCAACATACATCGGCAACATTTTCTCGATCGCTAGAACCCTTTAATATCTCATACGTTTTCTGGGCTCAAAATAAAAGTAAAATCTCAGGAATTACCGATACAATACTTCCAATACGTTTAATTATTAACTCAAACAATTATTTAACTAAAAACGGAGAAGACAATTTCGAAAAATCCCGATTTTTTTTCAATGTTTTTCCGATACGATCTTAGTACTCGGTGGAGGGAAACATAATATATTAGAAATCAATAGATCTGGAATTTCATGGGCTTCCAAGCAGTTGAAGGAATGAAATTTTAAACTTTCCGAACCGTCCGAAATCGCCTAATTGAAACCCTCCTATCCCCCGATGTGGCCGATGATTTTTTTTTAAGTATCTTCTGGATCTTACGACCTTACTTATTTTATTTTTTTTATTTTTTAGACCCCTCCTCCCCCTCACTCCACCGCTTTTTTTGCCAAGAGGTAACTGCTATTTTCCCTCTTTTCATTTAGATTTCATTTTTTTAAATCGAAATATTGATTTTTCGCTGCATAGATTTCATTTTTCTTTTTTTTTCAAATGGGAAACCATTATAATATAATAAAATTTCGGAAAAACTCGAGTTCTCGCGAAATAACAAAAAAAAAATATATATATATTAAGAACCCGCGACCCACTCGAATTTTATGAATAAAGTTCTCTAATTTCAATCGAGTATCTGGGAAAAAAAAATTTCATTCAAATAAAAAAGGGAAAAACAGCAGTCACCTCTTGATGAAAAAAATTGTCGTGGGGGGAGAGGAAGGAGGGGTCTAAAAAATCTGAAAAAAATTATTAAGGTCGTAGGATCCAGAAGATACCAAAAAAAATCATTGACCCCATCGGGGGATAGAAGGGTTTCATCCGGTGATCCGGCATGGTTTGCCCCATATATGTATGAGGCATTCCATGCGATTTCGAACGATCAAAAAGTTATCTACTCCCAAAAAAATTGAAATTTTGTTAAATTATTTAATTATATGAAAAAGAGCAATGTATATTTGTTAAAAATTTTTGGATCGCAATTTTTTGAGATTTCCAAAATTTCAAAATTTTCTGAGTACTGTTATATCTTGAAAGCATACGATTAAACAGAATGATGTTTATGACAAAAAAAAACGTTGCAGTTTTACATAGACTTTGTGAAAAAAAAATTCTGGAATTTTTTGAGCTGAAAAAATGACCGATTTCATCAAAAATAAACGAAAATAATTTTTTTTCGGTCGGTATGTCAGTTTCGATTTATCGAAGAAAATTTCAGAAAATACTCTGAAGGTTGTACAATAGACACGTATTTTTTTTAGACGTCTCGATTAGCTGTTCCAAAGCTATGTTTTGTTTAATTATTATGATTTTTTTTTTAATAAAAATCAATTATTATTAAAAAATTGATGAAAAATGAGCAAAAACACCATTGCATTACACCAGGACCGAATGGGATTCTACAATGCAAAATATATTCGCTCACCGAGTCTGGAAAAATAAATAACTCGAAACGATCTGTTTATGCTTCACTTTTTCCCAGTTCTTACATTGTGGTAAATGTTTACAACAATGAGAAAAAAATGTAACGTTAGGACACAAAATGATGAATTTAATCATTGAATTTTTCAAACGAGTGATTATAGAGCGTAGCTTTCGAACGAGTTCAATAGAGTTCCATCTACGTTACCTATCAACTATGCTCCAATAACCTCCAAAACGTTAACATTATTATTGTTGGATGATAGCGACCACGGAGAGAGGTTCGTGCAAAGAAAAATAATCACGAGGCACACGATATAATATCGACGAATCGTTTAGTTTCGAGGTTCAAAACTCTTTGGTTCGAATACAGCGTGGTTACAGATGGTGATTCCGTGATACGATAGATCGCGGAAGTCCATGCGTGGGAAATATTCTGCTGGACGCAAAAAAACAGTAGCGTTAGGGGAAGCAGGACACGCCATTTTGTGATAGTTTTCATGAAAAATATGAAAACTTCATCCATGAATGCACTGAATACTCAAGGAGAGGAATCGACAATATCTTCATTCATTTAGTCAAGAAATTATTCATTCTTAGGTCTGTCACGGTAAATTTACCTCCTTAATGAAATAAAGAACATACATTGAATAATATACAAGAGGAATTTCGTTAAAACAATTCTTTGAAGTACAATCGTTGCGCGAGCTTCCATTTTATACCCATTAAGCATTTCCATTAATCGTCAGGCGTACTTTGAAAAATAAAGTGCATTAAAGAGGCAACGATTCTCCGTTCTCGCAAAACCTGTTGTTCCGAATTAAACTCGTTACCACGGCATACCAATAACGTTGATATTAATATCGTGGCATTTCACACCGCGAGAGACAATATGCATTCGCGTGCCACTTCAATTATCAGAATCAAACAATTAAAGGAAAAGAGTATGGGTACATCATCAGCCACTTCGACAATCTCTAAGCGATAGAGTAAACCGCGATTGCTTGATCTTTAAAATAAAATGACGCCCTAATAAAATGTCCAAATGCGAGTAAGTCGAGGAAGAAGAAAAAAGACCAATCGGTACCCGGTTGACCGGGGGAGCTCGCGTGGTATCGCGTGAGAGCTACCGGCAGAGAACCGGGTCACAACGTATACCTTCCCACACGCATGCATTATTACAATTGCTTTTGCGAGGTATATACTCGCAAGCTTTTCATTTTCCAAAGTGATTGCAAGTTGTAACCATTTTCGCAAATGAATATCGACCCGAACTCGGTTACCACGGCGACGTACAAACAAAATACGGATATTGACACACTCCTCGAGCGGTTACGATTATTCCCAGTCCGAATGTCTAATCGAACGGTTCACACATTGCGGTAGTCCTGGAGTTTTTCCGAAATCTTAGGAATCGTCTGAAATTTCAGTGTGGTGTAGACACAACCTTCATAAACCGATCCTAAATTTTTAATCCAATCCACTACTTAGTTTTTAATATATCTGTAATGAAAAATCGGTATTTCGTACGCGATGCCTATGCCAAACGGGTGAACGGTTAGGACGTGGTTTACATTTTTCATCATAGGAGCTAAACGGAACTTAAAATTTTTGAATAAAAACACTAGCATGTGCAGAACTGTGGCAGGATTAATTTTTTTTTTTTTTCAATTTAAATTTTCGACTCCTCAGTTTCGGAGATATTGACGGACGAAAAATATTTATTTTATTCGACACAGAACGAAGACACAATCAGCTGTGACGAAACAGCAACAGTGTTCGCTGCAGCTAACTGAGGGGCGCGCGGGACATTCCGGGAATTCGAAACGTGTTCAATTCTGTGTCTCAATAATTTCGGAAAGGTGTCGAAATACATTTTTTTTCGTAAATCGACCCTCGAATGTCACTTGAGATGACCTTTTCACACTTTGTGTTCAAGATTTTCACTGTTTGCCGCGGTCAAAACTTTTAGCTGATACGTGTACCCCCCAGAACTACCTTAAATAGTTTCTCCGGTTGAGTGCGCATCCGAATTCATCGACACTGAATAAAAAATACTTATCTTGATGCGCCTCGTTGCATTCGTCGTTTCTTTTGCTCGACGGTTATTGCAAAAATACGTTGAGGTGAACTAATCATCAAGATCGTCAAACTGGATGAATCGTTACTTGTCAAACCATCAGTGTGTTTGTTCACTCCTGATTCGTATACTATAAGTGGACTATAGAGACGCTGTGTCGCCGGAATAACGGCGTCGGTGCGGTCGACTGCTTATCTTTCAATTATTCGACCGCGTAACAATGCTTCTGATACATAACCTTGATTCAATCCCGATATCGCGTGGCACAACTTTTTTGTTGTCATAATGATAGTTTTTCGCCCGAATAAAAAAAGTTTATAATAAAATGGTAATAAAAACCGTGATTGAGACCATCTGACTATATCTTCAAAATGTGCCAAAATTGCAGAATTGAATTGCTTATAACTCGAAAACGTATCAGCCTGTCAAGTCCAAAAATGTCTCCAACATCCAAAATAATTTTCGTAACATTATTCGCTAAATTGGACGTTCCTGATAATACAATCGCTCGGACTCAACAGTATTTCTAGATTCCCAAGTAATATCGATTGTCAGTCTAGTCTCCGAAAATGTCGAGATATTACTCTGAATAGATCGTTTCGAACGAAGTAACGGTTACGGATGTTTGATGGCGAATTTATGCTGAATTCATGACGAAATTCAAATTCACTTGAGTGCATAAAAATGTATGCTATTTGAAATTACGAGAAAACAATGGGAATTATTATTTTTCTGTTCGTTGTGTTTACCTCACGGAAAAAAAAATTAATTGTTGGTGTGAAATCGCTAGTTGTAGGCTTACACTCATTTATCGTTTACTGACGTCATTATCTTATCCCATATTCAGCTGTTGACACCTCGTGGTCATGGTGCATGACTTCAACAAACGGAAACGGAATTAGACGTCATTTTGATACAAAGAATAAATCCTATTCCGCAATGGAGCTCATTAAATGGGTCGTTTGCATTTCGGTACTTGTTACAAAAATATGTTCCGCCGGATCAATCATCGAGACATCCAAACAGGATAAATCACCACTCACCGAGACATTGGTTTGTTCGTTTGCCACTGATTCTTATACTATAAATACACGAGCGATTCCACGTGATGGCTAATCATCCGTTTTTCAGATTGACATCTTGGAATCATGTTACACAGACCGTTTCAGTACCGTCGGACTTGCCGGACCGTCGGCTGGGAGTATCCTGACGAAGATGTCGACGAGAGCCACTCCGATTCCAGCGGCAATGGTCATGAGTTCGAGGATCGGGAAGTTCAAGTTACAATTTCGAAACAAACTCCAAGTTTTCGTGATCACGACGAGTAATCAAAAGTCTCTGTACGAAACTCTCCTACAAGGTTGGTCCACGAAATGGTGGAACCACATGGCTTCGTTTTTCTTCATCGACTTGATTGATTCGGAAGACGGATGTTCGAACGCTGCTCGAATACTCTTGGAAGCGTGGTATTTCAATCTACTGAATTCGAAATTCGTGTGTCTCCACGAAACGAGAGGTCAGATGATCTACACGTTTAATCCTTACACCAATAAGGCGCCTGAACCGTGGCACCAAGAAGGTACTTACCCAGGAATAAACGGTCATCCTTGGACCTTGTTCGCGCGAGAATATCGCGAGGATGAGTCATATTGCGACGAGCTGGATTTCGACAAGACGGTTGATCTCGGTGGCTACGAAATCCGTGCTGTTGGCCATTCGTTGGAGCGTTGGTTCGACGATGGAAACTTGGTAGAACCTTCGGGTCGACGCTTCAACGTCACCATTCGTTTCCTCATGAGTTCCCTCAATGCAACGTGGAAGTTGACACGCAGAGTTCCCAGCCCCACTGGATTAGACGAGTACGCGGATGGAATGAGGAATCCAAAATTCGATGTCGCTAGCCAAATCCATGACATTTTCATGATGCCTAACCTGCAATCAGATTCGATCGAGAACGAAATGACTGATGTAATATTGGAATTCCGGATATTGTTTATAACTCAGTATCCCCGGAAAAAGACACAGGTCGAAAAGCTTCTTTCCGTCCTCGACAAAAGTTCCCGTTTCGGTGTATTCGTGGTATTAATGGTAACGCTGTTGTTTTTAAAATTCTGGCTGCGCCAACCTCTGGTCCCATCAATTCTGGATATTGTTCTCCTAATTTGCAATGCGGGACTTCAACGAGTACCTAGAGGGACGGCTCCCAGGATTTACCTAACGGGCTTATTCATATTCGTGGTAACTATTCAGGGAATTTATTCGGGAGTATTTGCGTCGCTGTTGACGAAAGACGTGCGCCTTCGATCCATTGATACCGTTAGAGACCTCGCTCGATCGAATCATAAGATATACGGTACGTGGCCATGGGAAATATTTTTTCATGATAAAGCGTTTGAGGGGCGTTACTTCGCCATTCAGACCTGGTTCTGCACAGAGAAAGTATTGCATGACCCAACGGCCGCTTGTGTGGACGAAGACATCGTGGCTTTTGAACAGGCGAATGAAAATGCATTGCACGTGTCCCACGAATCTCTAGGCCAAGCGAATGCGGTTTATTTAATTCGACCAGATTGGCCCCTCAAAGAAAGGGTTAATGAGATTTTTCGGAGAGGCAAGGCTGGTGGTCTCCTAGATATTTTGTTCAATAATCAGCGCGACAGCGTAATAAGGTCAGTTAAATCCTACGAAAACCAGGAACAAGAACCGGAAGTGAAAGTTATGACTCTGCAACAATTGGGCTTTGCATTCGTAATTCTCGGGATCGGTCTGGGATGCGCTACGGTTACTTTCATTATTGAATTAGCCATCGCCAGTAAAGCGATTGCAAATCTCCGGAATCGTATCCGAAGATAAATCAAACAGTGAATGCATCGTCAATCAAAAACTGTTGGCCCTTAAAATTGGCTCACGAAATTCATGGTCAAGGCTTATCATCTACCTGCATCCGGACCAAGACCTCGTTACGTCCTTGCTTTTATCTACCGCTTGTGAGCGACCAAGAGGGGGTGAATCGTGCTCGTGCCGGACATTTTCTCTATACGCACGGAATCGCATATAGCTGTCGCGCCCATGAACCTCTCGCTCTCGTCATGCACAATGACTCATATAGCCGTCGCCTCCTTTAGATCTGTTTTAATTCTTCGAATATGATCCGTTTACGTCTGTACGATATCAGTTTTCTTAGCACCACGGAAACAGGAAGCTCGTATCACCTAGTGATGCTCTGAGAAGGCCGGCAACGGTTGTTTTGTCGGCATGCATTGAAAGCGTTTGTGAAGGTTGGTGTCACTGATCGCACGTCTGCGCAATATCGAACGTGCGGAAGATTACGTACTTTTTGCAACAATTGTAAGCGACAGAATTGAGATAGAATGAGACGGAACGATAGGCCGCTTCACTTGACAAAGAGCGATAGGTGCACCGCTCCGGAGTATAAAAACCCCGACTCATTCCTAATTAAAAGTAGTTTTTCGTCGATTATCAACAGTACCGTTACTCTGCAAGAGCTGGATCCCGTCTTTGTGTCCACCGTCTATTTTCGGTTTGGACTTAGAATCGTTCTCGCGACCGGACTCAGAATCTTTCGCGTCCATCGTTTCATTACACGATTTGGACATAGAATCTTTTTCGTGTCATCGAACTTGACACGGTTTACGCAGTACGGTTAATTTCTTTGGCCAAGTGGGTATTGACCATCGCGCATAATAAAGTCGATGAATTAAAATACCGAATAACTCGAATCAACTCAAATTGAACTAAATCCAATCGGGTAAATCGATCCGCACGAAAGTATCGAAAGCCTAATCGAAGTCAAACAATTACAAAGGGACCAAAGATTCTAGATAATTGAATCAAATGAATATTCAACCGGAGTCGAGCAATTACGAAGGGACCAACAAAGAGTCGAGATAATTGAATAAAATAAATATTTAACTGAAGTTAAACAATTACAAAGGGACCAAAGAATTTAGATTGTAAGAGTGTGAAAACGAGGATTAAATTTGCCACGAGAAGAAATACTCGAATTTGGGTATGGCGGTGAGAAAATTTGCGAGTACGTAATGAGAGGTGGGGGGTAGCATGACACCTCAGCAAAATCTTCGAAATATCTGTGCTTTTTCTTCCTGGAACACCACCGAGGCAATACTGAAAACTTTGGATCTGACGCAGCTGAAATCCGAAGACGACCGCATGGTCATTAAATCATCAACATCTCAAATAGAAAATTCCTTCTTCCGTGGACCTGGCCAGATCAGAGAATAACGACAGAAATTCCGGGTGCAGGAAGGCAGCGGTGTTAAATACAAAGATTTCCGACCCAGGGGAGAGAGCCACCGACGAAGATACGGAGAGCGCTCCGAAACGAGATGAGTAATATTTGAAATATTAATTTGCCCTAATCGATGGTAACTTGTATATTTTTTTTAACTGAAACGGAGCTGCTGGATGTAGGGATGTGTGTGTGAGTGCGTTTCAGTCCAATGAAAGACACGAAGAATGTCTAAATGAAATTATATTAAATATTAAAATAAACGACGAAATTCTTAAATAAAAAGAGAAATATATGGGGCAAACGATGCCGAGTCCCCGGAAATGAAAGTTTTCTATCCACCGATGTGGTCGATGATTTTTTTTCAGTATCTTTCGAATCCTACGACCTCACTAATTTTTTTAAAAATTTTTTAGATCCCTCCTATCCCTTCCCCCATTAACATTTTTTAAAATCAAGAGGTAACTGCTATTTGCTCCCTTTCTAATTGGATGAAATTTTTTTTCCCGATAACCTATTGGAATTAAAGAACTTTTTTCGTAAAATTGGAGTGGGTAGCGGGTTTCAAATTTTTTTCTTTTCAATATTGAAAAAATTCGGGTTTCTTGGAAAATTCAATATATAATAATGGTTTCCGTTCTTAAAAAAAATTCAATCTATCTTGTAAAAATCGATATTTCGATTGTTTTCGATAGAAAATCGATTTTTTAGTTATTTTTTCCGTTATCAAATCGGTTCATACTTAAATGATCGATTTTCTATCGAAATAATCGAAATATCGATTTTTCGCTAGATTTCATTTTTCTTTTCCAAATAGGAAACTATTATCATATAATGACATTTCGGAAACACTCAAATTTTTGCGAAATTGTAAAAAAAAATATTAGGAACCCGCTATTTACTCCAATTTTATGAAAAAATTTCTTTAATTTTAATAGAGTATCTGGGAAAAAATTTCATCCAAATAAAAAGAGGGGAAATAGCGGTTACCTCTTGATAAAAAAAATGGCGGTGCGGGGAGGGGAAGAAAGGGTCTGAAAAATCTTAAAAAAATTAGTGAGGTCGTAGGATCCAAGAGATCTTAAAAAAAATCATCGACCACATCGGGGGATAGGAGAGTTTTAGTCCGGTGATTCGGCATGGTTTGCCCCATATATTAACACATCGGAATTATTACAAGATAATTGACTTGAATAAATATTGAACTGAAGTTAAACATTTACAAAGCTACTTAAGAGTCCAGATCATTAAATTAAATAATTGTCAAAGGGACCAAGAGTCCCCTTTAAGGCTGCACTAAAGAGACCTCATAAGTCTACGGTGTCAGACAATAATCTCAAAAGACCAAAAAGTTTATATTTCTTGGAAATGAATTATGATCTTCGGTACATTAAGACCTGAGTGTCTTATTCCACGTAGGTGACGAGCCGCGTGAATTAAACATTGTTACTACAAGCGTGGCAACAGCCCCTTTCAAACAAAGCGAATCATACTACATTTAATTTGATTATTGACATTGTCAAATCAACTGTGTGAACATCCGACAATTGAAATTGATCCGCGACTCTAAAGCCGAACATTAAAAATTTTTGCGTGTCGTAAAACCGCTCGTGCCTCACTCAACTACCTTTAATGATCCGTTACTATTATTTGAATATCAAAAGCTCGATCGGTCTGATCGTTATAGGTCAAACGTGTTTGAGGCGGGGATATCTCAAATAAGGTAGGGGGAATCAATCACGGGTACCGGCGGGTCCCGATTAACGAAAATCGACAGATGGTCTCCGAATCTCCAAGTGAGCAGACGTGCTCCAAATTATAACTATACCTCTTGAATTCATATAACGGTAATAAAACTTCGTACGGCAAGCTCCTTGCGTCGGATAAATTGTCCAACAAGCCCTGTGTCTCAGGAGTGGACATTGCGACAATCCATTCGAACAGAATTGGAGAAGAATCTCTTGACGACGACGACAACGAGGCAAAAGTTAAGTTTCTCCCGTATAAGCGTACACCATATATGGTTGTCTATTACTGTTATTTATTGAATCGTAATTTCTATTAAAAAAAAAAAAAGAGAGATCGAAAATTTACCGTTCAACATTATTTATTGATTTATTTGTTGTATGCCCAAATTTCCCGAAAGAGTGAATGATGTATGTGTGAGTGTGTCTGTCGGCGTAAATGATAATAAAATGCAATTATATTAATGAGAACGGTTATTTTTATTTTTTTTATTGTAAGATCAATGTACTTTTATAAACGAAAAATATAACACGATTTCTAAACCATGTTAACAAAAATTAAAACTTTGATCCGTTTTCTTCCGATTCTTGTTCTCGTCATCGTCCTTCGTCATCTACAAATTTTTAGCTCTCCCCAACTTAGTTTTTCCATTGTGGTCAATGTTTAATTCTTCGTCAACAAAATAATATAATAAAAATATAATAAAATATTTAATAGTAAATTAAAAATATTACATACCTGACCCTCAACACCTGGTCGTTCGGTCGAGTCCAGGACAGGATCCAGAAAAGTCGCAGTCTACACGTGGAGATCGGTTATAATTAACCCTAGATTAGGTAACATAGCTGGCTCATACGTCATTAGGTAACTGGGCTGTTTCAACGCCCCAGACCTGTATCGCGTGGGGTGATTGCTCAAATTCGGTTAGGACAACTTTTAAGCAGCGCAATCTCTTCGTTTTTTAATAGGAAAGACAATGGTACTAATCATTTCCTGTTCACTCCGGAAACATATGGACAAAGTGGTCTGAGCCGAAAAAAACCTAAAAATTTCGCGAATTCGACTTTTCTCATAAAACTGATGTATATTATTATTTAAACGTATGAAAAAGAGGAAATGACACGAAACTAACGACTGAAAAATATCATTAAAAATTACCAGTGATATTGATTACTTCGATTAAAATTTATTATAAATGTTTCAAAATATGTCAAATTATACAAAAATTACATCATAGGTTAATTGTGAGGAACAAATCTCTCACTGGATATTGGTTCAAACTTCATGTTTTTTATGATGCATGAAATTCACATATTCATTGGATCGAGTTTTTTGCCATTGTTATTGAAAAACATTTTTATTGAGATTTGTGTGTTGAAAAATTAAAATGAAAAGAATTAAAAGAAAAAATTAAGCTAAAAAAAAAAATTGAAAAAAAAAAAATCAGTTTTTACAATCGAACTTTCAAATTCGCGTTTGAAACACCCAAATAAAATTATTTAACGAAAAAAAAATTTTATCGAGAAAATTCTCTGACGTTATTAAAAAACTGGGGTGTTGAGACACCCCAGTCTTTATCGTCTTTATTGTGCACAGTACACCCAAAGCACTAGTTTGGTTGCTCACCGACCGAGAGCGACAGTCGGACACTCGAAATGAATTATGGTTAAGGTCCCAGACCGGATAGGAATCTGGCTGAGCTGAGGGCGTAGTTTGAATGTCGAGTGGGATTACGTATAACCCCAGTTACCTTATCTAGGGTTGAACATCGCTCTTCCACCAACAACGGGTAAAAGTCATCAATTCGTTCATGATGTATCGGCCGAGGCGGAGGGATTGAATCGCAAGCCGACCGGCAAAGTCCGGGCCAACATCCGATATAGCAGTCTACTCTTTCAGGCCGGTTACCAGTCAGCGTATCATAATACGCTCTATTCGCCCAGCATTTTGGATATCTGCTCGGGAAAATTGACGGTAGGAGCAAGTAAGGAAAACGGATAAACGCACAGCCCCTTAATGTTCTTCCAAGATGGGTTGCCAGTATTCGAGAGAAGTCATGTCAGCGTCTATAAGGTATTGCCCATTTCTATAAAAAACATCGATCCAAACTAACGCATAAAAATTACATAAACGATACTAAAATCGACAATTAGGTATGAATAAAATTAGATAATAGATTTTGTTACGCTCACAATCGACAAATTATTATGGGTTATGTAGATCACTTGACTAACGCCAACCAACTCATAATTAATCAACGATCATCAATTTTTGACGAATGAACAATTTTTATTTAAAGATTATTAAATATTTCTAAATAACTTGATAATTCCGGCATTTATAGCGATTGAATATCGAATTTTTAAGTACTGTCATAAGTCGTTAAAATTCAAGTTCGGCTGGGAATAAATTGTTGTTTCTCGAAGCTGCCGCAAGTAAGGCGCCACCATGACAAAAGTAAATCGTATCGTGAATTCCCGCACGCGTTTTGTAATTAAATGTTCTAAGTAATTTTTGGATTACATTCAATTTCAGGGACAATAATTTTCGAAACGACATTCGACGGTCGCGTCACTGAAAAAAAACCGCTGGAACTTAAATCCATGACAATACAGCTGTTGTCAAAACCCAAAGAGCTATCGCTACATCACAAAATGGTGGATATCGGCGGGAAATGCGGACGTAAGTTCGTTGGTTCGAAAACGAGTATAGTTCTTCTGTTCGTTGGGATCAATCACGTACGAGATTTCTAATTCGAACGGATTTATTTCAGACGCTGGATACATATTTGATCTCCTGAAGGGAAGTTTCGTAGAAAGTGGTCGGCATTCCCTCAGAAGCAAACTGCGAGAACGTCTGGAGGCTAAATTGAAGCGCAATTTGCAATTGGCCCTGAAGGCCAGAAAATAAAATTGTGTATAAAATGGCGTCACGTGATTTTCGTCGATTTACAGAACAAAATCTCATTCCGATAAAAGTTACGATGGTGCGCTAGTTTGGTTATTTTTCGCAATTATTCCTCGATTAACGATCGTCCGCTTGTGCGCGAAGCAAAGACTTCGAATTGATACGGGAATGAGTCTTTCTCCGGAAATAATCCGGCTTTGCGGGACACAGCGAATTTGAAAGTCTTGCTTATAACTCGCAGGCATTCGTTAGATCTCTTTTTCTACCCGAATCAACCATTTCTTGTTTGCAATTTTGGAAGTAAGTGGGATATAGGTTAGTCGTTGATGAATTCAACATCGATTCCTAAAGTTTCATCGAATTCCATGCCGCCATTTTGGACGAAGGTGGTGGTATGCATTTTTATAACTAAAAGTGGTTGTCAGTAAGGCAGTCGATGCAGTAATTGACCTTAAGGTGATATGCGAATGCGAGAACGCCCCACCTACGGCTACGTCAGAGCGAAAGAGATCGAGAGAAATATATCGTACATAACCTCAAAGAAAAAAATCTCCATTCCTCATTTTTTTCAAAGTCAAATACCCAAAATTATCATTTCAATGGTGGCTCCGAAAAATCGAGAAAACATTCTGGCCTTAAGAATAATTAATTTGCTCTATTTTCAAAAAATGAGACAACTCCATGGAGGTGTAAACAATAATTATCGCACTTTAAAGATGTGAATTGAAAACCGTAAACAGAGAAATCAGAAAAATCCAAAGAAGTAAAAAAATAAGCATTCGTACTAACGGGATTTTTATTCAAAAAAATAACGTTATTAATTATTACACCGTGAACGAGAATTATGCGGTTGCATGAGGTTGGGATTATAATCCAGGAATGAAGAATAGCGTAGCAAGCTCGGAAATGTGACGCAAGGCGTCGTAACAGCGATGAATGAGCCTGGAACCGATCGATGGTTCGAATCAACCGCGAGTGAACCGAGATAGGCGCTTACCCACGTAACAACGGCCATCATTGAAAAAATAACATTAAGGATCCAGCCCTATTTGTAAATTATCTTAGCGACCGGTCCACACAGCACCATTGTTCTAAATTTGTTTTCTAACGAGGTTGAAGATTTCGCAGCTCTGCGTTTTGACATAAACATATCTCTGTTTGAAGCTTTGTTTTGGTAAAATTTTTTTTTCCGAGATGTTCATGAAAACGTGTTCAGAATGTCCCAAAACATCTAAAAATTAATTTTAGAAAAAATGTCCGGATGTATGTGTGTATGTGTGTATGTGTGTAACATTCGTTGAACGTTCACAACTTCAGAACGGCTCGAGATATCAAGCTGAAATTTGTCACACATGTGAAGGGTTCTGGGCACATAGCATGATTCAATTTTTAGAAAAATCCATGCAGTTTTTTCGTTTTTACGCGATTTTTAAAAAATTAAAAAACTTATTTTCGGTCTCTAGCTCCCACAATTCTAGAGATATCAAGCTCAAATTCAGCAGAATGTTGAACGACCTCAGGTTGATGCTCGTTACTGAATTGGAAAAAAATCAATGCAGTCCGTTTGATTTAAGAAATTTTGAAAGGTGTAAAAAATCGGTGTGCGCTCCCTAGCTGGCACAATTTTCTAGATATCAGACTAAAATTTAGTACGAAGCTGCACTATTATCAAGAGACGTTTCGGATTGAATTTGGGCAAAATGAATCGAGCCATTCATATTTTATGTCGATTTGAAATTTGTCAAAAATCAACGTAAGTGCTCTAGCGTCTACAATTTTCGAGATATCGGATCAAAATTTGGTAAAAAGTCGCACTTCCATTGAAAGATGTTTCGTATTGAATTTGGGCAAAATCCATCCAGGCGTTTAAATTTGATGCGACTTTCAATTTTTGAAATTAGACATGGAATTTGCCATATATTCATTCTGGACTAGATCGATTTTCGAACCGATTTTATATAAGAACAAGGGTGCAAAGTAAAACCTTGCACATTGCTTCCTCATAATTTTTTACATTTGCCAAAGCTTCCTCTATGAGGAAGCCAAAATTGATCGGCACAGTTCCTCATAGAGGAAACTTTGGCATATGTGAAAAATTATGAGGAAGCAATGTGCAAGGTTCTACTTTGGACCCTTGTTTTCTTTTATAATTGCAACGGAAATTATGGATTCTTTCGTCGATTTCGTGCTATGCATCGATCTGGGTGGTTTACCCGAATAGATTATTACTTTATTTATATTGTTGTGCCGGTACACCGAGTGAACGCTAGGGAACGGGTGTTAAGGCGGTTCGACAATTATTTTATTTTTCTTTGTGGGTCTTAGCTACAAAGAATTGGAATTCACGTAAAATAGTCAATGATCAATTTATTCAATGCGTTAAAACTGGTGTATTACAATATTTATTACAACTTTAACTTTAACTTTACTTCTGACCGGACCGCGTAGAATTGGTTAACACCTAGACGTTCGAACTAGAACGTAATTCCGCGGTTCGGGAGTCCTGCAGAAGGCAGTTCGCTCTTTCGATTCTTTCCTAAGACTGACTCGTCGGGTGGTCGCTATGTCACCCATTACGACTCTCATCCGAGAGTCTATTTTAATGCTGACAGTTTTGTCAGCATTGTCCTTGATTTGACTTTGAGGTCGCTCGTGAGAATGCTTCTGTAAGCAACTCGGTCTTTGCAAAATGAATTCAGAAATGAATTATTAGACTGAATATTGTAGTTACGGAAATGCCTTATTTCCGTTACTCAGCGCAAGCGGTTTTTATTCGAAGCCGATTCGTAGTCAGCGATTCGATTGTGAGAAACAATTATATCTCGCATGTTATTGTTTCAATAAAAATTCAATAGAAATTCAATAAAAAATGCGGGGTACCACAATATTTATGCGCATAAAACATTGACGAATTTATCTTATTTTTTTTTCCAATACTACAAGGCAAAATATACGAATAGAGAATTTTAATAACTTGCTCAGTTTTCGAGATATAGATTTTTTTCGTATTTAAAAATCGAATGGAATCATTTTTTTTTCCGAAAAAAAGCTCTGAGGTAAACTTTTCAAGGAATATACAATTACAATATAATATATGCAATATATGTAGGTATCATATGTGATAATTATTCTATTTATAAGCAAAAAACCGAATTTCACTTGTAATTACTCCAAAACGGCGTTTTCCTCTATCGCCAGACTCTTTGCTGAAAAATGAGAACGATTGTATGTAAAATGTTTAAACGTTGACAATCATTTTCGTTTCTTATCCGTGAAATCAATCGGCTCCGAGAAAATTGCTTTACAGTTTTTCTTACTGACCGAGTCGAAAAACGACCGAATGCACGTGGTCCACGTGGTCTGGCGGCATCCGCGACTGCGCCGTGACCGAAGAATGAAAATATACTACGTCAATCCACAGATTTATTTAATGTAGAACGAAATAAGAAAATACAATCGAATTCAAAATAACTCGAAACGATAATTAAGGGTTACAAAATATCAAAATGATCTATCAATTTCTGTTATTTACTTACTCTTTGTTTCAATGAATATCTTCAGATCGGATATCTTCCATTTAAAATATCGCTCAAAGCCGACGGAAAATAAAATGGCTGACTTTAGGTCTCGACAATTATGAATCTCATATAATTCGGAGCAAGTCAGTAGATTTAGTTCCAATGCAATTCGTCTGTTCTCGAGCAATAGTCAATATTTAACAATCATCACCCTCGATCGATTGAAATTCGACCGAGTACGAGCGTTACACAGGGATAGTTCGAAACAATAAAAATTTCGACGCCATCAAACTCAATCGATAAATTTAGTCGAATTTGGTCGTAATATTTTGGAACCATGGACATCGCGAAAATTCTCCTCGGTAATGCGTCATTCGGCAAGCCTATAAAACTTCAACCCATTAAAGGACCATTAAAAGAAAGAATCTCTTTTTGAAAAATTCTAGAGTGGCCTAACCCCTTAATTGATCGTCTACAAATTAGAGGAGAGACTCTGATGACGACTTCAAAAGTGGAAATTACGTAGTTAAATGGTCTAAATTATATTCTTCAGGGAAATAGCATTAAAATACAGCTCACTCGATAGGGACAGGGGAAAAAATCGACCTTCTAATCTGGGGCAGGGAAGTTAAGAAATTATTTTCGGCGAGGCCGTTTCGGCGCGAAGCCATTTCAGCGCGAGGATGATTGAGCCCCTCGGTGTTTCAGCACGTCAATTTTTTAACCTGCTAAAAATTCCAAAAAAAGCAAGGATCGCCTTAATAATAATAACCTAAATAACGTAAATAACCTAAATAACCCTAAATAACCCTAAATAACCCTAAATAACCCTAAACAACCCCAAATAACCCCAAATAACCCTAAATACCCAAAGAACCTAAATATCGTTTTAGTAATCGTCGCGCGCTTAATAATTGTTTTGCTGAAACACTGAGGGGGTCAATCATCCTCGCGCCGAAACGGCCTCGCGCCGAAACGTCCTGGCGCCTAACGTCTCGGCGCCTAACGTCTCGGCGCCTATACGTCTCGGCGCCTATACGTCTCGGCGCCTATACGTCTCGGCGCCTATACGTCTCGGCGCCTATACGTCTCGGCGCCTATACGTCTCGGCGCCTATACGTCTCGGCGCCTATACGTCTCGGCGCCTATACGTCTCGGCGCCTATACGTCTCGGCGCCTAAACGTCTCGGCGCCTATACGTCTCGGCGCCTATACGTCTCGGCGCCTATACGTCTCGGCGCCTATACGTCTCGGCGCCTATACGTCTCGGCGCCTATACGTCTCGGCGCCTATACGTCTCGGCGCCTATACGTCTCGGCGCCTATACGTCTCGGCGCCTATACGTCTCGGCGCCTATACGTCTCGGCGCCTATACGTCTCGGCGCCTATACGTCTCGGCGCCTATACGTCTCGGCGCCTATACGTCTCGGCGCCTATACGTCTCGGCGCCTATACGTCTCGGCGCCTATACGTCTCGGCGCCTATACGTCTCGGCGCCTATACGTCTCGGCGCCTATACGTCTCGGCGCCTATACGTCTCGGCGCCTATACGTCTCGGCGCCTATACGTCTCGGCGCCTATACGTCTCGGCGCCTATACGTCTCGGCGCCTATACGTCTCGGCGCCTATACGTCTCGGCGCCTATACGTCTCGGCGCCTATACGTCTCGGCGCCTATACGTCTCGGCGCCTATACGTCTCGGCGCCTATACGTCTCGGCGCCAATACGGCTGGCGCCGAAACGGCCGCGCCGAAACGTCCTGCTCCCCTGCCGCTCTGTGCCAAGGGATGGAAAAACCGAAAAATTATCCCCACATTTTTATGTAATTTCGGGAAGTTACACAGTGCGAAAAACTCTTTTGTCGAAAAATGCAATGACCCCGTCCGAAAGCTTGTTTATTTCTTCAAGAAATGGTTTTTATCGATTGCTGTAAGATTTTTTTGACCGGAAACAAAACTCTGATTCGAAGAGAAGAAGATTCAAGCTATCGAACGAGCTATCGATCATCTGAATTCAATTATTTTTCGCTGATATACGGATGCCTGAGATATCGTTGAATATTGGCTTTTTCGAAGTGGTTCTTTAATTTTTTTCAGTAGTGTATTAGTATTGGATATTCAGGAGTCGAGGAAAACTACGAGAAAATTATCGGGGGCTTCCAGAGTCGCTAAACAATTTTAAAAAAATCGATTCTACGATGTATCAAATTTATGGAAAAAAACAAACCCTGATGGAATATTGCGATAAAAGCTGCTTCGCAAAGCCAATACGTGTCAAAGAGAAAAAAGAAACAACTTATCGTTGTGAGTGTTATCGCGTGAGAACTAACGGCGGGAAACCGCGCGATACCAGGTAACTTCCCGTATGCCGACTTCGCAACTTCGGTTTCCAGGTATTTTCCGAGCGAGCTTTTGATCGTCCACCGCGATTGCGAATTGTAACGTTGCTAGCAATTGGATATCGACCCAAACTCGTTAACTACTTCGAAACGTTAAAAATTTACGGTTATTGACAAGACTCGATCAGGGCGATGAAAAAAAAAGTTGAATTCAAAAAAACTCAAAACGACAGATTGTTATACAGATTAAAAAATTGAATTAATCCAATATCTCCTGTTGTCTCTAAACTTTTCATTCCAATGGCATTGGCGATAAAATATCTCTAACTTCCGAGATGTGAGTCACTCAAAGTTTACAGGAAAAAAGTGGTCACTATCTTTTTCGAAAATAAAAAAAAAGTGTTTGGGAAGAATTTAAGGGGCTAGGCCACTCTAGAGGCCGAAAAGATAGGCTTGTAACGGTCGCGATCCCCCATCGATCGCGCCATCGTGGCTGAAGAGCCAGTAGATCATGCCATCGAAATTGGGCCAATCACAACCCAGTTTCGATGGCGTGATTTTACGTAATGCGCGGGATTTTTCGGGGTACCGAGGTACCGAGAGTGTACCGAGGCCCCGGTGAGTCGTCCGACGCCCGTCGTCGTGTACCTCGACGGCTCCGATATGCCAACCATCCGGCAACCTTCGTATTTCACGCGACCACGTGTCGAAGTAATATTCCTGATTGGAGTATAAATTAAATAAATAAAAATATAAATTAATAAAAATAAATTTAAACAAGAAACCAATCCAATAAGCCACGACGGACTGTTGGCGGATTGGTTTCGAGCCCGACAAATTGTGGCAATTTAAACAAATAAAAACTAAAACTAAAAAACCACTTTAACCCGACGGACTGAGGTGAAGTGAATCGAATTAAATAAAAAGTCGACGAAATGTGATTTCGATTGAATTTAATCAAATACAAAATGAACAAAATAAATGTGAACGGTGATTTCAAATGAACAATGTACGGCTACGAAAAGATGTACCCAGGGACAGTGATGTGTGGAATGATTTGGACAATGGACAGCAAAACTATACAATATATTAATGGCTATGTAAAGTACCGACCTTCGCGAAATGAAAAAGGACCATGAATCCAATGCGGAATGAAATATAAACAGAGCGCTGATGGAATGCGTGTCGGAATGTGCTTGTATGATTGTGAAACACGTTTGGATGAAATATATATTCGAGAATGAGTGATAAATTTGATATAAATGATGAATTTAACAATGAATGATCTAATTATGTGAATGAATGAGATGAATGAATAGAAATGAATGGCTTAATTTAAAATAAAAAGGAATGAATAAATAAATAAATACGATACGTCATGAATATCTGAAAAATTAAATTAAATCCGGATCGTTTCATCATTATTTCTACGTAATAAACCCGCAGAATCGATCCCACTCCGGCCCAATCCACAAAAATATAATTACGAACGAGGAAAATTCGTCATAGGCTTTTATGGAGATTTTTTTTTCACAATAACTACAAAATGAATTGAGTTCACGAAAAGGGTGTTTATCACACACATCGGTGACTGTATACAATAATTTTTTTGAAGCGATTCATTTCAAAATGGCGGCCTCGCAGCGTTTTTGCGATGACGCCTCCGTTTTTACAGGGTCCACGGCCGGTCAAACAACTTCTGTAATTTTTCAATTATGATGAGGCAATGCATTTTTTTCGATTACATATAGCAACAGTTATAGAAGTTCGTAGGATTGTTTTGATATATTGATTTTCGGCCAAAAGGCGCCTTTTTAAAGTGAAAAGTGAAAAATGTGCCTAAAAATCGTCAGAAAATTAGTAATAACGAATGAACTATGCAATATAGGAAAAAAACCTACGCACTTCCATGGACAATATATTTTCAAAAATACATTTAAAATTTCAAGTGAATCCGTTGAAAATTGTTTGAATTATATATCCGGCCATCTTGAAAAATGCCGTTTTGAGATAAATGCGTCTGAAGTTTCGAGCTGTGGTCGCTGCGGACCAAGTGGCCCTGTACGAAAACTCGAAAATCGAGTACTTAGAGATTTTTTCCGACCGTAATCTTTTGGGACATCATTTTCGAAGTCTTGAGGGACCATTGAAAAAAATCGATTTGTCGACAATTCTAAAGTGGCCTAACTCCATAATCGATGCAATTTCGTCCGGTCTTGAACGCTAGTTTAGATCTCGAAAATCATCAACCTCGACACTGCCAAATTCCAACGGGCTCGATCATTGCATAGAACAAAAAAAAATCAATGAGGTTCGAAAAAACAAATATTTCAATGAAATTTAACTCGATATAATCCATCATCGTTTTAGCTCAGTTAAGTTTATTCGTAATGTTTCAGAGGCAATATCATTGGAACCATCCTTCTCGAAACTGTAACTTATATCACGCGTATGAAACTTCAGGAGTACGTGTTTGAACACGAAGTCGGAAGGTCAGAAAACACGAGAGGATGACGTGTCGGACCCCACATCAGCAACGTGGCGTTTTCAGGTCACTAGAGACAATTTGGATTCGCGTGCCATTCGAACTATTGATATTAAATATTCAAAAGGACAAAGTATGAGGGAATTGTCAGCAGTTGCTTCTGCGAAAAGGGAAAAAAACACCGAGTGCTGCCTTGTTGGTCAAGCTAGATCGGTATCGCGTGAGAACCAACGACGGAAAGCCGCACCGTGCCGAGCAGACTTCCACATGTTGGCTTTCTAATATTGCGCTTTCGATGGGTTTCCCAAGCGAGCTTTGATCCTTGACTGCGATAGGAAATTGCAACGTCTCTTGCAATTTCATATCGACCCGAGATCGATTACTACGGTAAAATGTAAACAAAATACGGATATCGACACATTTCTCGAGCACATTCGTTCATTCCCAGTCCGACTGTCAAGTCGAACGGTTCGCACATCGGACAGTTTCTCCGGTCAACTGCGGATTCACTTTCGTCGACACTGAAAGAATAGCATTTATTCCAGCACACCTTATTGCATTTATCGTTTCTTTTTCGACACTTATACCGTAAATATGGTGGATTGGATTAATCATCAAAACCTTCAAACTAGATAAATCGTCAATCGGCAAAGCATCGGTATGTAAGTTTGCTACTGATTCGTATACTATAAACACATGTATATTATAAACACATGCTCCTAACACTTTTTTGTTCGCTTCCAATAAGAATTTCTGTCCGGTAGTATCACGACACGAACTGCGCGTGAAACCAACAACCACTCTTATACTTGAAAGGCGACACCTTCGCGACAGAAAGTGCCATCATTTTTTTACTTTAACTGCTGGGGAGTTGATAAAATTACGCTTCTAATGATCTCCGTTGCATCATACCTTAACATAAGGTACTGAGATCGCATCAAACACATCAGACACAAAAAAATCAGATTCTTTCGGTATTTATGTCCTCTACGTCAACTCGTTGCCGGATCTGGAAAAAAAATCTTTCCACGTTTGACTTTTCGTATCAGTAATCTCTGCAATCTTATCTTCGTTTCAAGTCCAAAAGACATGGAAAATTCGTAAAAACATAGTACTCGAAAAAATGGTGAGGAAATGTATCGACCGCGCGCGATCGATCGCACGAATCGGCGGTGTCTCGCAAGCTCCTACAATTAGCTCCGTGAAGACGGGACCGGAATGCGCCATGAGCGCAGCGGAACTTTGTTTTGATTTTTTTTTTCAAATTAGTTTCAAGCTGAAATTGTGTGAGCAAATTATGAATTTATTATAGCAAAGTGAGTGGAGCGATCAGAAATGAATGACGTTGAAGATCGAAACGTATAAGTAAATTGTGGGGTTCAAAAATCATCTCATAGTGTATTTTGTGATTGAAGACTTTCACAATCGATCGTTGTGCAAAACTATTCGATGATCCGGAATTTTTGCTTTCTCATAGAGGAAGCTTTGTTTTCGTGAAAAAATTTTTTTTCGAGATGTTCATGAAAACGTGTTCAGAATGTCCCAAAACATCCGAAAAACAGATTCAGAAAAAATGTCTCGATGTATATGTGTGTGTGCGCGTGCGTGGCGTGTGCGTGTGCGTGTGCGTGTGCGTGTGCGTGTGCGTGTTCGTGTGCGTGTGCGTGTGCGTGTGCGTGTGCGTGTGCGTGTGCGTGTGCGTGTGCGTGTGCGTGTGCGTGTGCGTGTGCGTGTGCGTGTGCGTGTGCGTGTGCGTGTGCGTGTGCGTGTGCGTGTGCGTGTGCGTGTGCGTGTGCGTGTGCGTGTGCGTGTGCGTGTGCGTGTGCGTGTGCGTGTGCGTGTGCGTGTATGTGTGTGTGTGTATGTATGTAGCATTGGTTTAACGTTCATAAGTTGAGAACGGCTTGAGATATCAAGCTGAAATTTATCACACATGTGAAGGGTTCCAGGCACCTTGCTTAATTGAATTTCCGAAAAAATCGATGCAGTTCTTTTGTTTTTACGCAATTTCAAAATTTTTTAAAAATCGATTTTTTTGCTTTAGCTCGCACAATTTTCGAGATATCAAGCTCAAATTCAGTCAAATGTTCTACTCTTTTGAGAAGATCATTGGTACCGAATTTGAGCGAAATCCATGCAGTGCTTTTGTTTTAAGAGAACTTTGAAATTGGTTAAAAAGTGTCGTGCGCACTCTAGCTTGCGCAATTTTTTAGATATCTGGCTAAAATCAAGTACAAAGTTGCACTATTATCGGAATATAATTCATATTGAATTTGAGCAAAATCCATCGAGCCATGCATATTTTATGTCGTTTTGAAATTTTTCAAAAATCGACGTGCGCGCTCTAGCTTCCACAATTTTCGAGATATCGGATTAAAATTTAGGACAAAGTCGCACTATCCTCGAAAGATTTTTCGCATTGAATTTGGGCAAAATGCATCTAGGCGTTCAAATTTGATGCGACTTTCAATTTTTTAGATTTGACATGGAATTCACCATATATTTATTCTGGACAAAATCGATTTATTTTTAATAACTTCTTTCTTTTTTTTTTCAAATGTAAAACCATTATCATATAATGACATTTCGGAAAAAATCGAATTTTTGCGAAATAACAAAAAAAAAAATATATATATTTGGAACCCGCGACCCACTCGAATTATATGAAAAAAGTTCTTTAATTTCAATAGAGTATATGGGACAAGAATTTTATCCAAATAAAAAGGGGGAAAACATCAGTCATCTCGTGATGAAAAAAAATTGTCGAGGGGGGAGGGGAAGGAGGGGTCTAAAAAATCTGAAAAAAAATTAGTAAGGTCGTAGGATCCAAAAGATACAAAAAAAATCATCGACCACATCGGGGGATAGAAGGGTTTCAGTCCGGTGATTCGGCATGGTTTGCCCCGTTTATATATGAGGCATTCCATGCGGTTACGAACGGTCAAAAAGTTATATACTCCCAAAAAAATTGAAATTTCGTTAAATTTTTTAATTATATGAAAAAAAGTAATGTACATTTTTTCAAAATTTTTGGAACGCATTTTTTTTTTTGAGTTTTCCAAAATTTCAAAATTTTCCAAGTACCGTTATATCTTGAAAGCATACGATTGAACAGAATGATGTTTGAAACAAAAAAGTTGCCGTTTTACATAGACTTTGTGAAAAATTTTTTTTGGAATTTTTCGAATTGAAAAAATGACCGATTTCATCAAAAATATACGAAAATAATTTTTTTCGGTCAGTATGTCAGTTTCGATTTATCTAAAGAAATTCCAGAAAATTCTTTGAAGTGTGTAGAATAGACATATATATTTTTTTTAGATAGTTCGATTAGTTATTTCAAAGCTATGCTTCGTTTGATTATTATGATTTTTTTTTTAATGAAAATCTATTTTTATTGAAAATTGATCAAAAATTATTAACAACACCATTGCATTACCAGGACCGAATGAGATTCTACAATGGAAAATATATTCGCTCACCGAGTCTGGAAAAATAAATAACTAGAAACGATCTGTTTATGCTTCACTTTTTCCCAGTTCTTACACTGTGATGAATGTTTACAACAATGAGAAAAAAATATAACGTTAGAACAGAAAATTATTAATTTAATCATTGAATTTTTTAAACAAGTGATTGTAGCGCGTAGCTTTCGAACGAGTTCAATGGATATTCATCTACGTTACCGATCAACTATGCTCCAATAAGCTCCAAAACGTTAATATTATTATTGTAGATGTTCTTTGATCTAAAAATTTGAGAGAAACAATTCTGGAGAGTATGATTTATCATAATAATTGATTGTTCCAAAAAAAACAAAAAAAAAAATTATTAATTCATAAAACAAAGGATAGCTTTGAAAAGACTAATCAAGCCATCTAAAGAAAAATACGGGTCTATTTTACACACTTCAGAGTATTTCTTGGAATTTTTGGAGATAAATCGAAACTGATATACCGACCGAAAAAAATTATTTTAGTAAATTTTTATGAAAATGGTAATTCATCTAACTCAAAAAATTAAAAAAAAAAATTTCACAAAGTTTATGTGGAACCGCAATTTTTTCGACTGAAACATTTTTCTGTTTAATCGTATGCTTTTAAGATATAACGGTACTTAAAAATTTTTGGAAAACTCGAAAAAATGCGATGAAAAAATTTTGAAAAAATGTACACTACTCTCTTTCATATAATTAAATAATTTGACAAAATTTCAATTATTTTGAGAGTAGACAACGTTTTGACCGTTCGAAACCGCCATGGAATGCCTCATATATACACTACCAGCGGGAACTATCAGGCCACTAACGAGGCGCGCTCGCAGAAATTACTTATGCCTTTGAACGTCGACAACTTCGGGTAAAAAAAAGCTAGAATCTTTTTTAAAGCGGCATTGGAACGCTTTTAATTATTCGAGTCTATTGATATTTTTTTCATGATATGGCCGTAACTAAGCACTAATATAGCGAGTAACATAGATTGATAAAATTGGACGTATCCGAAATTTTTTATTTTGATTTTAACTCACGGCCAAAGTTAGGAAAATTTTTAGAAAATTTTAAAATTATTCATGCCAAACCTCTAAAACTTTATCTGCAATTCGAGCTCAAAAACTTTCGAAAATCCTCTCGGGTTCTCTAGTTGTCCTGAAAAATGTGCAGCCGTGCGTAAATCGAGCGCGGGTTATCGATTGCACGTGCCAACGGTCTTACTCGCGTGCTTTCTCGCGAAGGCAAGGTCACAAGTGCAACGGGTGTTTACACGGAGTACCCCTTCTGAAGATCAGTTGCGGACGGAAAATTATGATCCTGATATTGAATAAAACTTGAACTACTGTAAATAATAACGATAAAAACAATTTTTCAAATTAATTGGTAAATAAAACGTAATTACGGACGGAAAAAAAATTATTCAAGGTATATAATACTTTTTCGTTCGAACAAAAATAAATTCTTTAATTTATTTTTTATGACGCCGACGCCGGTGACGACGACAACGGAGTTGGCGACGACATTTAAAAAATTGAGAATGTATGGCTTGAGTGACGCAACTTTTTATTGCTTAACTGTCAATTATCGATGGGTTCGATGGTGCAACGTAATTGTGAATAGTTTCACCCTATACCCCGTACAAAACGACGAGAAAAAACCCGCCTCTTTGCACTTTAATAATCATTGCTGCGATATTTCGGTTTGAAAATATCAAAATCACCAAGAATTGAAGAACTTTATTTGCCTTATCCTAATAGCGATCGCTCGAAACGGCAAAATTCGAAACACGTGTTTTTTTTATTCGTACATAAATTAATGTGTTAAATTGTGGAACGAAAATATTGAGTTAACTGTTTGAAAATGTCTGAGATCCGGAGAAATGCCCCGCGTGCAAGTGCTAGAATAAAAACGTGCTTCCGTATAGTTGTCCTTTTTCATTCATGATCCGTTTCCGCCCTGCCTCTTCGAGAAAATACGTGAGGGAGACCGTTGGCCCGCGCAATTAATGATCCGAGCTCGGTTCGTGCACAGCTGCACGATTTTCATCACCATATGAGAAACCCTGAAGATTTTTCGTAATTTTTGAGCTGGAATTACAGGTAAAGTTTCATAGATTGAGCGTGAATAATGCCATATTTTCCAAAAAAAATCTCTAACCTTGGTCATGAGTTGAAGTCAAGATAGAAAATTTAGGAAAAGTCAAATTTTTTTTCAATCTATGTTACACACTATCTTAGCGCTTAGCGATAGTCATATAATTTAAAACAATACGAGAAGATTCAAATATTCATAAGCTTCCCAATGCTGTTTTAAAAAAGTTTCTACCTTTTTTTTGTTCCGAAGTTCTCGACGTTCAAAGACAGAAGTGATTTGTGCGAGCGCACCTCGTTAGTGGCCTGATAATTTCCTTTGTGTACATTGTAACGTTACTTTTTCTGGAGCACGGCTGACCCGTACTCCAAAACGTAACAACGCGCACGTTCAGGCACACGCGTTTATTTTTGGGGCAGGAGCTCGGAATAAATAATACCATTAATTAATTTGAATACAATAAAATAATTATTCATTCATAAATGAATTTCACGTGGTTACATAAATTTATGGATTGAATTATTGGATTTTCTCAAACAGAAAAAAAATTTCCGCCAGCAGGAAGTTGGTTCAGTAAACAAAAAGTAATTGATAAATTGTCACGAGCTGAAAATAAAAGAAGGGGCGTCGTTAGCGTGGATAGAGGAGATCGTGGACTCCAGGGACGACAGTCGTCTCGTCCCCCGGACAGTCACCCCGAGTCCCAGATCCGCAAGGTTGTATTAGTAGGAGGGGAGAAAATAATTTATGCAGCGTGACAAAATTTCCGTTTTGAAAGTTCTTGTCGAGCTTTTAGCTTTCCGTAAGAGTTTAATTATTTAATTACTATTGATTGGGGACTTAGTCGGCGACTAAAGAATTTGCTTCAGCGGAATTTGCATTTTATTTTATTTTATTTTATTTTGATTTATTTTATTTTATTTCATTTTATCTTATTATAAAGGTTTCGGGCATAGGTTCGTCTTCTTATAATTGTTCCCCGGCATAGATTTTGTCTTGTCGGGAAGAATTTGGATTCTTCAACACGATAACGATCCCAAACATACTTCGCGTCTTGTGAAAAATTTTCTTCAGAGCCGAAAAGTCTCCCCCCTAGCCTGGCCGTCCCAGTCACCGGATCTTAATCCAATTAAACATCTATGGCAAGACCAGAAAGTCCTCGTTGGAATAAAAAATCACTCCAACAAGACGGAATTGTGGAACCATTTGCGACATGAGTGGGAAAAATTGCCAGAAAAACGAATCTCGCAATTAATTGAATCAATGCCTCGTCGGTGCGCTGCAGTCATTGCTGCTAAGGGCATGGCAACAAAGTATTGAGTCGAGTGAAGCAGAGCAAGACACGTTTCCTTGATTCTCCTTTATTATTTGTGATTTTTTTCGACCCATTAGTATGCGGCCCGATACATTTGCACAGTCGTTAACAAAAAAATTTTAAACAAATAATTATTTGAAAGTAATATCAATGTACATAACTCATTGTTTTCAAATATAAGTGAATATGTGTTATAATTAATCGTTCATATTTATCTTATCATCGTATCATCGTTCATTGTGTATGAAAAATAGGATGGCCCGAAACTTTTGCACGCCACTGTAAATATATATGGGGTATTCCTGGGAATTTCGGCAACTTCGGACAGTATGGTCAAAATTTTTGCCCCCCAATTTTTTTCATCAATATGAGTTGAAAATAAAGAGACACGTATTTAGGCGTTTTTTATTTTGAGCCCCCACTTGAAAAATACAGTCAAATGAAGGTTTTGAAGTATTGACCACATTTGGTCATTCAAATCGATATATCTCAGCAACGGTTAGTGATAACTCGAAAAACCACGGATCTTTTTTTTCGTTTTTGAACGCTCTATACAATGAAAACATTGACGATTATGTTGCACAAATTCAACAATTATTTATAAACAATTCAAAATTAAAAATGAAATAAAACAAAAAATGTACCCTCAATTTTTGAAATGTATTTTTTTTTTAATTCCTTGAACAAAAACACAAATTTAGCCACCTTTAACTTTTTGGGCCGACACTTTGTTCGCGAGTTGTAGATTTTTTTGTCACAAAAAACCCGTAAATTTACGTATTTTATTATTAAAAATTTGCATGAAAAAAAAGTACCCTTAATTAATGAAACTTATTTTTTTTTTTAATTCCTTGAACGAAAAGAGATATATCGATTTGAATGACCGAATGCGGTCAATACTTCAAAAACTTCATTTGACTGTATCTCAAAAGCGGGGGCTCAAAATGAAAAACGCCGAAATACGTGTCTCTTCATTTTCGCCACATATTAATGTAAAAAATTGGGGGGGCAAAAATTTTGACCCAACCGTTCGAAGTTGCTGAAATTCCCAGGAATACCCCATATATATGAAAGATTCCACGCGAATCCGGTCACTTCTGACCCGACAGGTCTTCTTCCATTTGGTTGAAAATTTTTATCCTTAAAGTACTTGATGATAACAAAATTGGACCATTTTTTTAGATATTTACCGTAATTATTTTTTTAGCAACAAATTTAATAAAATGTCGTCCGCCGAGTTTTTAAATGCAAATATCTTCGGGACAAAATATCGAAATTCAATCGCCCGGACGTCAAATTGCGTTTTAATTAAAAAATTTTTGTTTTCAGAATTGTATATAACTTTTTTGACGTTTTAATTACGAAAATGAATCCTCTAAAAAAACGCTTCTTTTTTCGATATTTGTTATCCTATTCCCTTGTCCGGATGCAAAAATTTCAAGCCCCCATTGAGAGTGGCAAAATTATATTCACTATTTTTCCTTGAATTTCGAAGTTTGTCGAAATTTATTAAAATTATTCTCATAGAATTCGAAGCAACTCCACAGATTCAGCTCCATAAACAATTTTGTCTGTCCTCGAATACGAGGCAATATTTAACGATCATCGACCTTGATCGATCGAAATTTGACCGAGTTCGAGCGTTACACAGAAAATGTTGGAAACAATAAAAATTTCGACGGCATTGAGCTCAATCGATCAACTTACTCGAACTTGCTTGTAATATTTTGGAACAATGGACATTGCGAAAATTTCCCTCGGTAATGCGTCATTCGGCAAACCTATGAAACTTCAGCTGTGCGTGTCAGTACATGAAGTTGAAAGGTCAGAGAACAAGGGGATGACGTGCGACATAGGATACGTGGCGTTTCGAGGCCGCTCGAGACAGTTCGGGTTCGCGTGCCATTAAAAATATTGATATCAAATATTCAAAAGGTAGAAGTACGAGGAAAATGTCAGCCCCTACTTCCGCGATTGCTAAACGATGGATAATGTCGAGGCTGCGATATTTAGAATTCATGAAAAAACTGCAATGACGTCCTAATGGATTGTATTACGGTGAAAGGCTAGTTCGGAAAGCCGGCACGTGTCGAAGAGAAAGAAGAAAGACCGAACGATCGAATGTCTCGTAGACAGAGTTGAAGCGTTATCGCGTGGGAAGTTATCACGCAAAACCGCCCAATTCCGGGCAGCTTCCAACATGGCGGCTTTGCAGTCTCCGCTTCGGCGTGGTTATCAAGCGACCCGCCGATTTTCCAATGCGATTCGAAATTGTAACATTAGAATTCCAAAAAGGAAATGTTCCTATAAAGCTCGCATTCATCTTTTTTTTAAACGATAATCAGCCACCTGTTTCGATTTTATATCCTTTGCGGGACATATCCTGCCTACCGGAAAAACGGACCGTCAGAAGAAACAGGATTCGCCATTTTGTGATAGTTTTAATTAAAAATATGAAAACTCTACCCATGCATGCACTGAATACTTAAGCAGAGGAATCGACAATATCTGTATTCATTTAGTCGAAAAATTATTGATCCTTACCGCTGTCACGCTGGATATATCGTCTTAATGAAATAAAGAACATAGATTGAATAATATACAATAGAAATATCGTTGGAATAATTCTTTGAAGTACAAGTGTTCGAAAGCTTCCAATTTATACCCATTAGATATTTCTATCAATGGTCAGTGTACTTTGAAAAACAAAGTGCATAAAAGAGGCAAGGATTCATCGTCTTTGGGGAACTTCTTGGTCCAAAGTAAACTTGTTACCGCGGCATAAGAATAACGTTAATATCAATATCGTAGCGATTTCACACCACATGAGACAGAGAGAGAAAACCACGAGTACTCGATGTTTAATATCGATGAAATAATAAAATTACGCCGTAATAAAATGTCCTAATCCGAGTAAGTCGAGGAAGGTCATGCGTCTCGATGAAAAACGACCAATCGGTACCCGGTTGACCGGGGGAGCTCGCGTGGTATCGCGTGAGAGCTACCGGCAGAGAACCGGGTCACAACGTATACCTTCCCACACGCATGCATTATTACAATTGCTTTTGCGAGGTATATATTCGCAAGCTTTTCATTTTCCAAAGTGATTGCAAGTTGCAACCATTTTCGCAAATGAATATCGACCCGAACTCGGTTACCACAGCGACATACGAACACAATACGGATATTGACACACTCCTCGGGTGTTTTCGATTATTCCTAGTCCGACTGTCTAATCGAACGGTTCACACATATCAAATAGTTTCTCCAGTTGAGTGCGCATCCTATTTCGTTGACAGTGAAAGAAGGACACTTATCTTGATGCACCTCGTTGCATTCGTCGTTTCTTTTGCTCGACGGTTATTGCACAAATACGTTTGGGTGAACTAATCATCAAGACCTTCAAACTGGATGAATCGTTACTCGTCGAACCATCGGTATGTTTGTTCACTCCTGATTCGTATACTATAAGTGGACTATAGGGACGCCGTGTCGCCGGAATAACGGCGTCGGTGCGGTCGACTGCTTATCTTTCAATTATTCGACCGCGTAACAATGCTTCTCATACACGACCTTGATTCAATCCCGATATCGCGTGGCACAACTTTTTTGTTGTCATGATGATAGTTTTTCGCCCGGATGGAAAAAGCTGATAATAAAATGGTAATACCAAACGGTGATTGAGACCATCTGAAAAAATGTGCCAAAATTGCAAAATTGAACTGCTTATGACTCGAAAACATATCAGCCAGTCAAGTCCAAAAATGTCACCAACATCCAAAGTAATTTTCGTAACATTATTCGCTGAATTGTACGTTCCTGATAATACAATCGCTCGGACTCAACAGCATTTCTAGATTTTTAAGTAATATCGATTGTCAGTCTAGCTTCCAAAAATGTCGAGATATTGGTCTAAATAGATCGTTTCGAACGAAGTAACGTTTACGGATGTTTGATGGGTAGGAAAGTAAAAAAAGAACGAGAATGTATGTGTGCATGAGCGTGAATGTATGAGTGTGTGTGTGTGTGTGTGGAGGATGGCAACGCCGTGGAAACAGAAAAGAAAAAAAAAGAAGACAAGAAAACTTAGACAAAACAGGCGCGTGTGCGAGAGACAGTTTTTTCGGTGACCATCGTACGAGACAGACGTGGCGTGTTTGACTCCGAGCTTTATTTCACAATCGTTACCTTGATCCGTTGTTGTATCGTTTATTTCTCCTTATCCCATAATAAAACTAATAAAACCATACCATATAACGAAAATCCTACAGATGTCGAATTCGTGCCGAATGCGTGGGGAAATTCAAATTCCCTTAAGTGCATAAAAAATTAAAGCTGTTTAAAATTACGGGAAAACAATAAGGATTTATAATTTTCCGCTCGTTGTAGTTACTTCACGGGAAAAAAGTTAAATGTTGGTGTGAAATCGCTAGTTGTAGGCTTACACTCATTTATCGTTAATTGACGTCATTATCTTATTCCATGTTTAGCTGTTGAAACCTCGTGGTCATGGTGCATGACTTTAACAAACGGAAACGGAATTAGACGTCATTTTGATACGAAGAAGAAATTCTATTCCGCAATGGAGCTCATTAAATGGGTCGTTTGCATTTCGGTACTTGTTACAAAAACATGTTCCTCCCGATCAATCATCGAGACATCCAAACAGGATGAATCACCACTCACCGAGACATTGGTTTGTTCGTTTGCCACTGATTCTTATACTATAAATACACGAGCGATTCCACGTGATGGCTAATCATCCGTTTTTCAGATCGACATCTTGGAATCATGTTACACAGGCCGTTTCAGTACCGTCGGACTTGCTGGACCGTCGGCTGGGAGTATCTTGACGAAGATGTCGATGAGAGCCACTCCGATTCCGGCGGCAATGGTCATGACTTCGGGAGTCAGGAAGGTCGACTTAGGATCTCGATACAAACTCCAAATTTTCGTGATTACGACGAGTAACCAAAAGCCTCTGTACGAAACTCTCGCACAAGGTTGGCAAACGAAATGGTGGAACCACATGGCTTCGTTTTTCTTCATCGACTTGACTGATTCGAAAGACGGATGTTCGATCGCTGCCAACATACTGTTGACGGCGTGGTATTTCAATCTGCTCAATTCAAAATTCGTGTGTCTCCACCAAACGAGAGGTCAGTTGATTTATACTTTTAATCCGTACACGAACAAGGCGCCTAAACCGTGGCACGAAGAGGGTACTTACAAAGGAATAAACGGCCATCCTTGGACCTTGTTCGCGCGACAATATCGCGGGGATGAGTCATATTGTGTCGGGCTGGATTTCGACAAAACAGTTGATCTCGGCGGCTACGAAATCCGCGCTGTCGGCTATCGCTTGGATTATTGGTTCGACGATGGCAACGTGAAAGATCTTTCGGCTCAACGTTTGAACGTTACCATTCGTTTCCTCATGAGGTCCCTCAATGCAACGTGGAAGATGGCACGCAGAAACTATAGCACCACTGTAGCACACCACTACGACGATGGAATGAGGGATATAGAATTAGACATCGCTCAACAAATCCATGACATTTTCATAGTTCCTGTCGTGCAACCAGACTATTACGAAAACGAAATTACCGATGTAATATTCGAAACGCAGATAATGTTTATGACTCAGTATCCTCGGAAAAAGACACAGGTCGAAAAGCTTCTTTCCGTTCTCGACAAAAGTTCCCGTTGCGGTGTATTCGTGGTATTAATGGTAACGCTGTTGTTCTTAAAATTCTGGCTGCGCCAACCTCTGGTCCCATCAATTCTGGATATTGTTCTCCTAATTTGCAATGCGGGACTTCAACGAGTACCTAGAGGGACGGCTCCCAGGATTTACCTGACGGGCTTATTCATATTCGTGGTAACTATTCAGGGAATTTATTCGGGAGTATTCGCGTCGCTGTTGACAAAAGACGTGCGCCTACGATCCATTGATACCGTTAAAGACCTTGCTCGATCGAAACATAAGATATACGGTCCGCATCAAAACAACATATTTTTTTATGATAAAGCGTTTGAGGGGCGTTACCTCACCTCTGAGGACCATATATGCACAGAGGAAGTATTGAGTGACCCATTAGCCGCTTGTGTGACCGAAGACTTCGTGGTTTTTGAACAGGCGGACAAAAATACATTGCACGCGTCCCACGAATCTCTAGGCGAAGTGAATGCGGCTTATTTAATTCGAACAGATTGGCCCCTCAAAGAAAGGGTTAATGAGATTTATCGGAGAGGTAAGGCTGGTGGTCTGCTAGAAATTTTGTACAATAATCAGCGCGACAGCTTAATAAGGTCAGTTAAATCCTACGAAAACCAGGAACAGGAACCGGAAGTAAAAGTTATGACTCTGCAACAATTGGGCTTTGCATTCGTAATTCTCGGGATCGGTCTGGGATGCGCTACGGTTACTTTCATTATTGAATTAGCCATCGCCAGTAAAGCGATTGCAAATCTCCGGAATCGTATCCGAAGATAAATCAAACAGAGAATACATCGTCAATCAAAAACTGTTGGCCCTTAAAATTGGCTTACGAAATTCATGGTCAAGGCCTATCACCTACCTGTATCCGGACTAAGACCTTGTCACGTCCTCGCTCCTATCAAACGCTTGTGAGCGACCGAGAGGCCGCTTCGATGCTCAAAGAGCGATAGATGCACGGCTCCAGAGTATAAAAACCCCGACTCAGTCCTAATTAAAAGTAGTTTTTCGCCAATTATCAACAGTACATTTACTTTGCAAGAGCAGGATCCTATCTTTGTGTCCACTGTCTGTTTTGCGGTTTGTCCTAGAATCTTTTGCGTCCATCGTTTCTTTAAACGAATTGGACATGGAATCTTTTTCGTGTCATCGAACTTAGCAGGGTTTACGCAGTACAGTTAATTCCTTTTGCCGGGTGGGTATTGACCATCTCGCCTAATAAAGTCGATACATTGAAATACCGAATGACTCAAATCAACTGAAATTGAATTAAATCCAATCGGGTAAATCGATCACCACAAAAGTATCGAAAACCTAATCGAAGTCAAACAATTACAAAGGGACCCAAAAGTCCAGATAGTTGAATTAAATAAATATTCAACTGAAGTAAAGCAAATGCAAAGGTACCAAAGATTTCAGATTGTAAAAGGTCGAAAACGAGGATTGAATTGGCCGTGAGAGGAAATACTCGAATTTGGGTATAGCGGTGTGAAAAATTGTGAGTACGTAGTGAGAGGTGAAGGCAGCAGGACACGTCAGCAAAATCTTCGAAATATCTGTGCTCTTCCTCCCTGGAACATCGCCGAAGCAATACTGAAAACTTCGAATCTGACGCCGCTGAAATCCGAAGACGACCGGTCGTTAAATCATCAACATTTCAAATAGAAGATTCCTTCTCCCGTGGACCGGGCCAGTTCGGAGAATAACGACAGAAATTCCGGGTACAGCAAGGCAACTCTGTTAAATACAAAGATTTCCGACCCAGGGGAGAGAGCCACCGACGAAGATACGGAGAGCATTCCGAAACGAGATGAGTAATATTTGAAATATTTATTTGCCCTAATCGATGTCAACTTGTATATTTTTTGGACTAAAAGGGAGCTACTGGATGTATGGATGTGTGTGTGAGTGCGTTTAAGTCGAATGAAATACACGAAGAATGTCTAAATGAAATTATATTTAATATTAAAATCAACGACGAAATTCTAAAATAAAAAGAGAAATATATGGGGCAAAATCTGAAAAATCTAAAAAAAATTAGTGGGGTCGTAGGATCCAAAAGATACTAAAAAAAAAATCGTCGACCACATCGGGGGACAGAAGGGTGTCAGTCCGGTGATTCGGCATGGTTTTCCCTATTTATTATTACATCGAAATGATTACAAGACATTTGAATTGAAAAAATATTTAACTGTAGTTAAACATTTACAAAGGGACCAAAGCGTCCAGATCATTAAGTTAAATAATTGTCCGAGGAACCAAGAGTCTCCTTTAAGGCTGCACTAAATAGACCTCATAAGTCCACGGTGTCGGACAATAACTATATTACATTTAATTTGATTATCGACATTGTTAAATCAACTGTGTGAACATCCGACGATTGAAATTGATCTGTGACTCTAAAGCCGAACATTAAAAATCATTGCGTGTCGTAAAACGGTTCGTGCCTCACTAAACTACCTGACCCTCAACATTCGGTCGTTCGGTCGCGTCTTAACATGATCCAGAAAAGTCGCAGTCTACACGTGGAGATCGGTTGTAATTGACCCTAGATTAGGTAACATAGCTGGCTCATACGTCATTAGGTAACTGGGGTGTTTCGACGCCCCAGACCTGTATCGCGTGGGGTGATGGCTCAAATTCGGTTAGGACGACTTTTAAGCTGTGCAATCTCTTCGTTTTGTAATAAGAAAGACAGTGCTACTAATCATTTCCTGTTCACTCCGGAAACATATGGACAAAGTGGTCTAAGCCGAAAAAAACCAAAAACTTCGCGAATTCGACTTCTCTCATAAAACTGATGTATATAATTATTTAAACGTATGAAAAAGAGGAAATGACAGGGAACTGATGACTAAAAAATATCATTAAAAATTACCAGTAAAATTGATTACTTCGAATAAAATTTATTATAAATGTTTCAAAATATGTGAAATTATAAAAAAATTACATTATACGTTGATTGTGACGAATAAATCTCTCACTGGATATTGGTTCAAACTTCATGTTTTCTATGATGCATGAAATTCACATATTCATTGGATCGAGGTTTTTACTATTGTTATTAAAAAACATTTTTATTGTGATTTGTGTATGAAAAAATTAAAATAAAAAAATTAAAAAATAAAAAAATTAGGCTAAAATAATAAATTAAAAAAAAAACAGTTATTACATTTGAACTTTCAAATTCACGTTTAAAACGCCTACTTAAATCGAATTATTTCACGACAAAAACACTTTTACCGAGAAAATTCTCTGACGTTATTAGGTAACTGGAGTGTTGAGACACCCCAGCCGGTCTTCTTTATTGTGCATAGTACACCCAAAGCACTAGTTCGGTTGCTCTCCGACCGGGCGCGACAGTCAGACACTTCAAGTGAATTATGGTTAAGGTCCCGGACCGGATATGAATCTGGCTGAGCTGAGGGCGTAGTTTGAATGTCGAGTGGGGTTACGTACGGCATTTCGCTTTTCAATACTTTTTGAGTATTTTTGTACTCCATATTGAATCCGCCATTTTGAATTACAAAATGTTTGCATCAAATACGAAATTTGCAACCTCGAAAACTCCTATGTACAATTTTCATGGAAATATATGAGAATTTTGTCATTTTGGCCGCCATATGGTGTCCGCGATTTCGAATTTTTAAATTTTGGCATCAAATGCGAAATCAACAACCTCAAACACTCCTATGTACAAAGTTTTATGCAAATATATGAAAATTTTGTGATTTTGGCCACCATATTGTGTCCGTCATTTTGAATTTAAAAATTTTGGCATCAAATACGGAATCAGCAACCTCAAAAACAAAATTACAAAATTACAAAAAAAAAAAAAAATTAGTAAATTAATTAGTAAATTATTATGTACAAAATTGTATGCAAATTCGGAATCAGCGACCTCGAAAACATCAATATACTAAGTTTCACGAGATTTCGACGCAGTCTTTAATTTTGGCCACGGAATCGGGTATAGTCTCTGGCCCATAGTCGACTGGCGACAGTGCTTGTCAGGGAGCTGATTCGTTAAAATAACCTAAAAGCAAATTATTTTTTAAAGAACGAATATTTTCTCGATTTTTCAAAAATTTTCCATTAAGACAACTGTATAAAGTTGTAAACGATAATTATCATACTTTAAAGTTGTGAATCGAAAAACGTAAACAGAAAAATCATGAACATCAGAAGGAGTAAAAAATGATCATTCATACTAACGGGATTTTCATCAAAAAGGAAAACAGCATTATTAATGATTACAGCTTAAACGAGAATCATGCGGTTGTATGATGTTAAGATTATTTTCGGGCATTATTCCGTTGTTATATCCAGCAGTGAAGAACAACGTAGCAAGCTTGGACGAGGAGAGATGGGTTGAGGCTCACTGATCCGATGAGCCGTCGATGAGGCGACTGTCGAGATAGTTTGAGCGATTCGGATGAACGCGCCATCTTCAATCTTGGTAAGTTGGGACGAGATAAGCTGACAATGAGATGACGTAGTCTGGCGAGGGATAAGCTTTCCCTGAATCTTACGTCGAAGAATCTGGTGGGTTTTTGCGAAATTTAACGATGTCCCTAGCAGAATCACGACATCCTGGCAACACTGACCGTGGCAAAGAAAATGGGAATGAACAACGCGGAGCCAGTGCTGCCAGTTTTGGGGGAAGTGAATCTCGAAATATGCCACCTCCATGCCGGTCACCGGTCACGAGCACCGTTTTAGGAGAAAAAGTTAGTTATTTAGTTATTTGGTTGAGGCTGGCTCCGGTCGCTGATCTGTAGCAGCTTTGACCATACGGCCATGGGCTAAAACGTATATAGAAATCTGAAAACATAGTGATCCATTATAGTGATACATTAACATGGTTGATGTATCACTGGCTCTACAGTTTTTGTAACGGTGGGTTCCGAACCACCTGGAGAACACAGAAAAAAACACATAGAAACATTTTTTCCATTGGTGTCCAGATGTATTTTTACTCAATAGCTTTTATTTAAATTTTCCTGTCATTCGTCGCCATATTGAATTTTAGTTCCAAAAAGGTTTCATAGCTACGACGGCGCTCAAACACTGGCCCCGGCTCACTTGCTGGGCTACGTTCCGAAACCTTACTCGAGTCAACTCGAGTAAGGTGCGAGTGAGATGGCGCCATCGAAGATTGCGGTGGAGCGAGAGAGATATTGAAGGAACGAGTTGTACTCGAGTTAGGTTTCAGAACGCGGCCCTGGAGTTTCCACCCACTGAGAGAAAGCTCGCTGACCCCGCCCACGGCATTGTATGCAGCAAGTAGCGTTATCAAGCGCTGCTCTACCCTTCCGCTTATCGACTGCCTTTTTGACATCTGTTGTCGTATACGGAACCACAACGGTGAAACCGATGACGGTCAGAGGTGAGTAGAGAGATTGGGACAGAGCCCTATTTTCTAAGGTTATGACACTTCCCATTCGTCGAGGTAACAGTGAGTGGTGGGGGTTCTAGTCACTTGAAAAGTGAGTGGTGAAGGCTCCAGTCACTTCATGTCCAGTCACTGGTGGCGCTGTCTACCCTACATCGGGTAGCACTAGCACATCGGAAACCCGTAGAGGCGCTAGTTGCGTGCCTACTAACGCCTCTACCATGTTGCTCAAACAACACTCCTGCCTAGCTTCTCCCATTCGAATTGTCACCCCCTGGCTCTGCCCTGTTGCTGATCTTCTTCCTCAACTCTCCACGGACTAACCTCGAAATCTCGCCCGTTTGACGTTTACAATCAGTTTGCTTACATTTCTCTGACATCATCGACGGTCAAACGTCTTTGTTCGACCAACACTTTGTTTCCGAATCAATCGAATTACCACATTCGTTACATCAACGCGACTCACATCCGGTTTACGATATAACTTTTTTTTCACGCGATCTACGTCGATTTTATGATTTTGAAAATTAAAAAGAAAAACATTCATTCGAAACTAATTACAGAACGAAGCATCAATTTTGTTTACCGTTATAATCGAAAAAAAAAATTCGTACAGCTGACTTCGTGAATCACGAAACATCAAAAATATTCGTGATAAATCTTACCAGACAAAGATTCTGAATAAAAGAAAAGATGAGATTTTCAATTTTTAACATTTTTCACGAGCATACGATGAAAGTTAATTAATTTTTAATAATAATCGATGCAAAACTGCATCCGCGAATTCTTATTTAACTTTGTGTTGCGAATTATTTTCTTCTTTTTTATAAATTTTTTTATCCTACGATCTTAGAAAAAATTTATTATTTTTAAAAATTACATTTGAAAAAAATGATTGCGAACGATGTTGGATCGACGAACGCTGACCCCGTGAGGGTCAGGATATCCAATGAGAAAGCGCCTCTTATTCACGGCAGAGGAGTTTTCGAACGAATCGGCAGTTTGATCGGAATTGGGAAATCTTCGAACGCTGAGGGCAACGGCTATGTCGAATTCAGCAGCCTGGAGGCGGAGAGCGGAAGAACTCTCGGCACTTTTGCCGGAGTTTTTAGTCCAGTCACTCTGTCCATGTTCAGCGCTCTTGTCTTCATTCGAATGGGTAGGTTCGATTTGTACACCTAACATTTATTCTTACCGAGGCAAATCGAAGCGATCGATTAATTTATCAATTTCATTAAATTTTGGAGTCTTCGAAAAATTTCAGACGCTATTGGTTGTTATATTTTTCACAGAGACTGCAATATTTTTGTGAGTGTAACTCGAACTGTAGCGACAGGTTCTTAGTGTGGGCAATTTCGAAATTTATTTATATATACAGATTTGGAGCCTCTGGAAAATTTCACGGATTGCGTTTTTTTTTTTTTTTGTATATTTTATGTAATCTTAAAAAAATTGGAATATTTGTATGTCTCAGTGAAATAAATTCGAAATTTATTGATTCTTATAATTTTGGAGTCTCTAAAAAAATAACAGCTATTTTTTACTTGTATGTTTGATGAAATTTTGAAAAGATTGTAGTATTTGTATGGATCCAACTTAAACTCTGACGGAACGTTCTTAGTGTCGTAAATTATAAATTTATTGATTTATATTAATTTGGAGTCTCTAAAAAATGTTGGACATTTTATTTTATTTCATTTTATTTTATTCTTGTATATTCTACGGAATTTCAAAAAGATTGTGATATTTGTATGGATCTAACTTGAACTCGAGCAATGCGTTCTTAGTGTCAGAAATTCGAAATTTATTGATTTCTATAAATCTTAAGTCCCAAAATCCTAGATTTAGAATTTTAGCTTGTTTTATAAATCTACAAAATTTTGGACGATTGAAAAAAGAAAGTTTCCCGAAATTGTGAGAAAATTTTTAATGAATATTAGGATCCATTTCGCAATCTTGCGACGCATTATTATTATTGCAAATTCAAGAAGTCATCGACTCTCATAAATGTTGGAGTCTAAGAAATCATCATCAAAAATCTCGCAGAATCCCCAAAAATATTACAATTACATGATTCGTATATCATTATTCTTCCAATTCATATAATTTACAAGTGTTTCATCAAAATCTTAATAATCCATCAAATGAATTATCTATCAAAGTTCAAAATTACAATTTTTCTAGAAAATATTACTTGGTTTTCGCTAAATTCTCCGAACTGCAATGCTTAAAAATACTAAGTTCCGTCATAAACTCCGACAATTTTTGTATTTTATTTTGTTCCGACTATTACGTGATTTTTGAGGTAAAGTATATATATTAGGGTGGTTCGAAAAAAAAAAAAAGATTTCCGTTTTCAAATGGTAAGCATTCACTAAAAAGTATCTTGCATCCCGAAAGAATTCTGCCCGAAGATGAACCCGATCGTACCATTTTTAGGGGTCGCCCACGATTTTTAAAATTTTCCCATTTAATTAACACTGAAAAAACATGAAGTTTCCATTAAAAAAAATCATAGCTACGCGAATTTCATAGCTACGTTGATCCTGTAAATTCCATTTGAAAGCTCTTTAAAAACCGCTTAAAATGGCATGTCGAGTTTTCGCATCCGATCGCAACTTCCGTCAATAATTTTTTTGCGGAAAAACAAAATTATCGACGGCAGTTGCAATCGGATTTCAAAGGTCCGCATGCCATTTTAAGCCGTTTTTAAAGAGCTTCCGAATAGAACTTATGAAATCGACGTAACTATAAAATTCGCGAAGCTATGATTTTTCAAATGGAATCTTGCACGATATTTCGTAGTGAAAGTTTACCATTTGAGATCGGAATTTTTTTTTTTTTCGAGCCACCCTAATTATCTATAATTTTTCGAATCAACCGATTCGAATGAATTTTCAGGCCTTAGAAATGAAAGTCCTGGGAGGAAAAAAAAATTCATTTTCAACATCTGCCCCATTTCTCGCCTTCGTTGTGGTCAAAAAGCTTCAAAAGCAGCTTCCGACATTTTCAACGTGTATGAAGAGTAGATGCTATAACTCCGAAGACCGCTCAAGATTAATTTACTAAGTTCAAATTTAAAACGATTTTTTTTTTTTTTTTGCCTTCCAGAACTTTCATTTAAAAAGCCCGAAAATTAATTAAAATAAATTAATTCGAAAAATTTAAGCAGATAAATATTCGATATTTTTGACAATTCGATTTTACCTTAACATATTTTTCACAAGGTCGTTCAAGAATTCCAAAAATTTTTCTCTATATTTCACGAAATTTGCGAAAGATTTAAACACAAACCTGCGAGAAATTTTGCGAGATTTTAGCGAAATCTTTTAGAATTCCGATACTATCTCAAAATTCCAATGCAGCAATATTTGAAACAATAACGATAGAAAATATTCAATCTCTCTCGCAGGATACATCGTTGGAAACGCAGGCTTGTTCGTGACTCTCACACAATTCGTTATCGCATATGGAATATTGGTTTTCACCGTAGCTTCGGTATGTGCGATATCGACGAACGGAGCTGTGGAAGGCGGCGGTGCTTACTGTATCCTTTTTTAACAGCGATAAGGAGAAAAAAAAAAAAAAAAAAGACGAAAAAATCGTCGTTCGATCCGACAACCGATGTTTTGTAATTTTTTCACTACCGCGCGTATTTCCATGCGTATTATTCGTGACTAATAATTCGCGATAACCGCGTATCGCGATATACCGCTTATTGCTCATTTCCGCATTGATTTATCTCGTTCAATGACCCTTGCGATTATTCCAAAAGCCGAACGATTATCCAAACTTCGTTCGCGTGAAAAAAAAAATAATAATAATAAGAGACTGCATTGAAAATACTGCATTAAAAATACTGCATTGATGATATCAAAAATATAGAAAATATTCAGATTTTCATTGTTTTTGTTCTTGGATAATATTTATATTTCATTCAGGAATACATAATGATAATAATTATGATAATGATATATAAATATACAAATATATATTAATATTAATATATCAATATATAAACTAATATAAATAAATATTAATATTAATATTAATATTTAATATAATACTTAATAAATATTTTATTTTATTTATTTTTTAAATATTTTATTTGATTTTTTTTAAATATTTTATATTTTTTTTATATATATATTTATATTTTAATATTTAATTTTATTTTATATTTATATTTTATATATAATATATTTTTTTTATTTTTTTTTTAGTTATATTAATATGTTTACTATTGTTTTTATTGTCATTCAATTAATTCTTCTTCATCGTTCATATTTTATTATATTGTATATGAGCTATTTCATGAAATACAGGACACCTTTGGGATTCACTATCTGAGATATTTATGATATTTTTTATGATACACAACTCGAAGCGCATGTTAAAAAACATATTCTTACATTTTGTCGGATTTTTTTTTCTATTCTTTTGGCATCTGTCAATTGAGGTATGATTAATTTTTTTTGTTTTCTTTTTTTTCTCCGTTGTTGAGCAGATGTATTAAAAATCTTTTTTGACTTGAAATTGTTGCAGTTTTTCGAAAAAAATATCAGTTTTTCGTTTTTATCCTCCAATGTTCATTGAAATCGAATTTAAAACTAAAAAAACTGTTTTCGAGCCGTTGCCAAAATTTTTCAGAATTTTTTGAATAATTTTGTCGGAAAACTGAAAAAATTTAACAGGACGTATGTATTTTTTTAGCATGGTTCTCCGTCAGCTTTCTCATAATCAATTATAGAACAACCTACTAATTAAAGAAGCTATACTCATGAAATATTAATTGCAGTTTCTAGTTTTTCAATTTTGATAAACTTTGAAACTTTAAAATTCACGGAAAAATAGTTAATATAGTTTTTCCACTCTAACTCGGGGCTTAAAACATTCGCAATCGGACAAAGAGTTTGAAAAAAAATGTCTAAAAATCACAGATCGCGTTTTTTTTCAGAAAGTCAATTTTGGTAATTAAGACGCGAAAAAAGTAATAGATTTTTATTTAATTTAATTATTTTATATCGTTTCCTGCTATGAGATCAGTTTGAAATGCATATTGTAACGTGCGGACGATTAAGTTTGAATGTTTCCTCCCGGATTTATTGTGCAAGTTTCCCAATTTTAATAAACTTTGAATTTCAAGGGAAAAAAGTGATTGCCATTCTCACTTAAGGCTTTAAATTTTCGAATTCGGCCAAGGAATTTGGATAAAAAATCGAAAAAAAAGTGTTGTTTATTCAGACAATCTATTTTAGTAATTAAAACGTAAAAAAAAGTTATTATACATTTCGCAAAACAAAAAATTTAATATTCTTTTCTAAAAAATCAGATCAAAACGCATATTTTGATGTGCCGACGATTGAATTTGGATGTTTTGCGTTAGCGATATTTGCCTATCAAAAAATTGGTTGGCGCAATTTCCAAAAATTCATCACTAAAAAAATAATTATGGCAAAAATCTAATAAAATTGTCGAACGTTGTTGTCATCAAGTACTTCGAGGAAAAAAAAAATTCCATCCAAATCGAAGACCGGTCGGGTCGGAAGCGGCCAATTTCGAGTGGAATCTGCCACATACAGTTCAAAAAAATTAAATATAAAAATTCGTAAAATGATAATTATTGTTTTTCCTTAATAAAACAATTTCCAATCAGTCATGATAAGCAGAACTCTCGGACCGGAATTCGGAGGTTCGATAGGAACCCTTTTTTTCATGGCCAACGTCGTGTCGAGCGCTCTCTGCATAACCGGATGCGCCGAAGGATTGGTCGAAAATTTTGGTCCATCGGGTTATCTCGTTGGCAAAGCCGGATTGATTCCAAACGGCAGATGGTGGCAATTTTTGTACTGCACCGCTCTAAACACCGCAAATCTTTTGGTTTGCCTAATCGGAGCTGCCATGTTCGCCAGAACGAGCGTTGCTATATTGGCAATCGTTTGCATATGTCTGGGTAGCGTTTTCGTAAGCTTTTTCGTCAGTGGAGAGATGGAGGTACGAATTGAATGTTTTTTTTTCAAAGGGTTTGGCCACTCTAGAGGCCGAAAAAATAGACTTTTTTGGGAATTTTTTTTTCAAAGAAACTACAGAATATATCGAGATTACAAAAAAGGGTGTTTATCATACATATCAGAGATTGTACACGATAATTTTTTTGAAGCGAACAATTTCAAAATGGCGGCTGTGCAGCGTTTTTGCGATGACGTCTTCGTTTTTTTAGGGTCCACGGCCGGACAAACAGCTCCTGTAATTTTTGAATGATGATAAGCCAATCAATTTCGTTCGATTTCACATAACAGCAGCTATAGAAATACGTAGGATTTTCTCGATATATTGATTTTTGACCAAATGGCGCACTTTTAAAGTGAAAAGTGAAAAATTTGCCTAAAAAATTGTGAAAACATTGTTAATAACAAATGAACTATGCAATTTGAAAAGAAATCCTACGTACTTCCATAAGCAATGTATTTTCAAAGATATATTCAAAACTTCCAGTAAATCGGTTGAAAATTGTTTGAGTTATGTTTCCGGCTAACTTGAAAAGTGCAGTTTTCGGATAAACGCGTTTGAAGTTTTGTACTTAAAGAAAGTACTTAAAGATTTTTTCCGGCGATAATCTTTTGAGACATCATTTTTGAGGTCCTGAGGGATCATTTAAAAAAAAATCAATTTTTTTTATCATTTAAAAAAAAAATCAATTTTTTTTATCATTTAAAAAAAAAATCAATTTTTTTTATCATTTAAAAAAAAAATCAATTTTTTTTATCATTTAAAAAAAAAATCAATTTTTTTTAAATGCCAGAGTGACCTAACCCGTTAAAACAGTATCCTCGATACTGCAATAGTCAAAAATATCCTTCATTTTTTCATAACCGCGCCTAAAAAAGTACCTTCGAAAATCGTCGAAATCGCGTATATAAAGCCTCAAAAAAATACCGTCTAAAACTCGGTTGGTCGTTATTTGATTGTCCGAATTTCAATTTTACCGGAATCCCAATAAATCAAAAAACATCTCTCGTAAATTATTCATAACAAATAATAAATCGTACGCAACAAATTCTATCTCAATATTACAGATTCCTATACCGGACATCAACACTTTGGTCCAAAATGCGACTCATCACATAAACGGAACATACACGGGTTTAAATTCAACAACTCTCATTTCGAATCTTTATCCCGATTACAGCGCCGATTATTCGAGCGCCGGAATAATGTCGGATTTCGCCAGTGTATTCGGCGTTCTGTTCAGCGGTGTAACGGGTATCATGGCCGGGGCTAATATGAGCGGAGAATTGAAAAATCCGGGTCGAAATATTCCACGTGGAACTCTTTCAGCGGTTTTGTTCACGTTTCTGTGTTACATAGCTCTTTCGATATTGACCGCGGCAACGAGCAGTCGATATCTTTTGCAAAACAATTTTATTTACATGATGCCGACGAACGTTTGGCCGCCTTTCGTCGCGGTTGGTATTCTCACCGCGACTTTTAGCGCCGGTTTGAGCAATCTCATCGGTTCCAGTCGGGTTCTCGAGGCACTGGCCAAAGACAATGTTTTCGGTGAGGGATCAATTGTTTTATTGGTAATGATTAATTTTCAGTGAGAAATAACGATGATGATTATAGTGATAAATGGTTGTAACAATTATCATTATTATAGTGATTAATTATTATTGAATATTGTATTAAACTATTGTGAACGAAATGTGTATCACCCATCACCCTTAATTATACTTTTAATTATAGTAACTAAATTAATGATGATGATAATAATGAAGATGATGCTTGTGTCGAAATTATAATTCCAATTATAATAAGCAAATTAAGACTATTGTTATTGTTATTGTTATTGTTATTATTATTATTATTTTTATTATTAGTATCATTATTATTATTATCATTATTAATTTGCTTATTATAATGATAATAATAAGCTATGGAAGATACAGGTTTTATTCTTACTAGTTTAATATAATATTTGATAATAATCAATTTTTATTATATTATTATATTATCAATATTATCATTGATTTACTCATTGTAATTATAATGATAAGTTATGGATGATACACGTTTCATTTTTAATAATTCAATATACTTATTATCAATCATTAATTCATTAATAATAATAATAATATTTTCAGCAAAATTATAATTTCAATAATAACATCATCTTTTCTATAGGAGATGCCAAAATTATAATAAGCAAATTAAGACTAAGACTAGGTATTGTTGTTGTTGTTATTATTATTATTATTATTATTATTATTATTATTATTATTATTATTATTATTATTATTATTATTATTATTATTATTATTATTATTATTATTATTATTATTATTATTATTATCATTATTATTATTATTATATTAATGAGCTACGGGTGATACAGGTTTCATCCATATTAGTTTAATATAATATTTGATAATAATCAATTTTTATAACATTATTATATTATCATTATTATCATTAATTCACTCATTGTAATTATAATTATAAGTTATGGGTGACACACGTTTTATTCTTAATAAATTAATAATTTAGTATACTCACTATTAATCATTAATTCATTAGTAATAATAACAATAATAATAATATTATTTTCAGCTAAATTATAATTCCAGTTATAATATAATCTTTTTTATGGGGAGATGCGGAAATGTTAATAAGCAAATAAACACTAATACTATTATTATTATTATTACTACTATTATTATTATCATTGTGATTATAATAATTATTATTATTTTTATTCGTATCATTATTATTATTATCATTATTAATTTGCTTATTATAATGATAATAATGAGCTATGGAAAATACAGGTTTTATTCATACTGGTTTAATACAACATTTGACAATAATCAGTTTTCATATAATTATATTATCATAATTATTATTAATTTATTTATTGTACTTTTAATTATAAGTCATGGATTATGCATTCTTAATATCTTAATATACATATTATTAATCATTGATTCATCGATAATAACAATAATTCATTTGTTTATTATTATTTTTTTCTTCAAAAATTTAATTTTCCATTTTTTCGTGTTACCGACAGGATCCGGATTGAATTTCGTCGTTCAAGGAACGTGGCGCGGAAATCCCATAGCCGCGGTCGTTGCTTCCTGGTGCTTGGTCGAAGTAATTCTTCTCGTCGGTTCGCTGAATACCATCGCTCAGATTAATTCCGTCCTCTTTTTGCTCAGTTATCTCGCGACTAACCTCGCTTGTCTCGGGCTTGAGCTAGCTAGCGCTCCTAATTTCAGGTGAGACACTTCTGCTCGTTCGTTATTTTTTTTTTTTGTGACAAATTCATTCGATCATGAAAAAATTATTCTTCTATTTTTTGTCGTTTTTTTTTGTCTTTTTTTCAGGCCTACTTTCAATTATTTTACTTGGCACACGGCTACGATAGGTCTTCTCGGAACTCTCATAATGATGTTCACTATCAACAGTATTTACGCGTCGAGCAGCATCATTCTTTGTCTAATTCTCGTTATTGTTCTGCATCTCTTCTCGCCGAGCAAGAATGCTGCTTGGGGAAGCATCTCCCAAGCCTTGATATTTCATCAGGTAAAAAAAGAAATGTGTTTTATTATCATTCTCGCTATTCGCAAGTTGAAATTTGTCATCTGCTGCCCCAGAGTCGAAGATATTGTGAGAATCTTCCTCTATGAGGAAGCTGAAGTTGATACAAATAATTCCCGCGTGGAGTAAAATTCTCACAATATTTTTAACTCTGGAGTAGCAGATTGCAAATTTCAACTCGCAGGTTTTTTTTTTAATGCATATATTTTTTTTTTTTTAAATCGGAATATAATTTGGAATTTTCGCGGCTATCGACTGTTTTAAAGTATCTTTTTCCTGTGGAAATAACCTAAGGATGAGCCCGATCGAACAATTTTAACGGGTGGCGCCGATTTTGCAAGATTTTCAAACGTTACAACTTTAAAAAATCGGCGCCGACCCCAAAAATCGTCGAATCGGGCTCAATTTTTTTTTTTAAAAGATTCTAAGGGAGCAATGTCTTTCCTATTTTCTTTTTTTTAACGCAGATCTTACGGGTAAATCGCGATCCACCCGCTTTTGCTTGGGTAAAGTCCGAAATATGTTTGATAATTGAAAAAAAAAAAAATTATTTTTAATACATTTATTTAGGTTATTATTATTAAGATTATTTGTTTAGGTTAAAATAAATAAAATAAATAAATAACCTATATGACCTAAATAAATAAACAACCCAAACAAATAACGGAAATAATAATAACCTAAATATGTATGTAAATGTATGTTAAATTAAAAAATTAAAATTTGAAAAAAAAAATTTTTTAATTCAAAAATAATTCAAAAAAATTTTTTTTTAAAATTAATATATCAATCAAATATTCGGTTTTGGGTATTTCGGACTTTACCCGAGCAAAAGCGGATAGAACGCGATTATAGAACGTGATTACGATTTAGTAACACATATATTTAAAAAAAAAAATCAGAATATAATTTCCAATTTTTGTGGCAGTCGGTTATTTTAAAGTGCTCATGCAGAAAAAACCTAAAGATGAGCCATCATCTTTCGATCGAACAATTTTAACGGGTAGCGCCGATTTTTTTAAAGTTCTCAAACGTTACAACTTCAAAAAATCGGCGCTGACCCCAAAAATTCCTCAATCGGGCTAATTTTTTTCCAAGATTCTACGGAATCAAAAATACTGTAAAATAATCAACTGCCATTAAAATAAAATTTCTTCTCTTCCCGCGAAATACCCCAACACTCATATCTCCGGAAATTTTCTCCATCTTCGTTTGTTTCAACGTTTTCCCACATTCTAAACACGTCGACACAAACATCTCGAAAAAAAAACTATTCCCCATAACACAGCTTCCTCTATAAAAAAAGGGTGCAAAGTCGAACCTTGCACATTGCTTCCTCATAATTTTTTGAATTCGACAAAGCTTCCTCTATGAGGAACTGTGTCGATCAATTTTGGCTTCCTCATAGAGGAAGCTTTGTCGAATTAAAAAAATTATGAGGAAGCAATGTGCAAGGTTCGACTTTGCACCCTTGTTCTTCTATAAAATCGGTTCGTAAATCGATCTAGTCCGGAATAAATACATAGTGAATTCCATGTCAAATTAAAAAAATTGAAAGTCGCATCAAATTTAAACGCCTAGATGGATTTTGCCCAAATTCGATACGAAACATCTTTTGATGATAGTGCGACTTTGTACCAAGTTTTGATCCGATATCTCAGAAACTGTGGAAGCTAGAGCGCGCGCGACGATTTTAAAAAAATTTCTAAACGACATAAAATATGAATGGTTGGATGGATTTTGCCCAAATTCAATACGAAACATCTTTCAATAATAGTGCGACTTTGTACTGACTTTTAGCCAGATATCTCGAAAATTGTGGAAGCTAGAGCACTTACGTTCATTTTTGAAAAATTTCAAAATGACATAAAATATGAATAGCTCGATGGATCTCGCCCAAATTCAATCCGAAACGTCTCTTGATAATAGTGCAACTACGTACCAAATTTTAGTCCGATATCGAGAAAATTGTGACAGCTAGAGTGCGCACACAATTTTTTTACACCTTTTAAAATTTCTTAAAACAAAAGCACTGCATGGATTTTTTTCCAATTTAGTGACGAGCATCACCCTGTGGTCGTACAACATTATACTAAATTTGAGGTCGATATCTCTAAAATTGTGGAAGCTAGAGACCAAAAATAATTTTTTGAATTTTTTTAAAATCGCGTAAAAACGAAAAAACTGTATGGATTTTTCTATAAATTGAATCATGTTATGCGCCGTGAACCCTCTACATGTGTGGCAAATTCCAGCTTGATATCTTGAGCCGTTCTCAAGTTATGAACGCTCAACCAATGTTACATACACACACACACACACACACACACACACACACATACATACATCCGGACATTTTTTCCAGTTGTGTTTTTTAGATGTTTTGGGACATTCTCAACACGTTTCCATGAACATCTCGAAAAAAAATTTTGTCACGAAAACAAAGCTTCCTCTATGAGGAAGCAAAACCAAAATACTTTGTTACAATTTTAATTCAACCGTTCGATCTTTTTTTTTTATTTATCCCAACAGGTTCGAAAATATCTTTTGATGTTGGACTCGCGAAAGGATCACGTAAAATTTTGGCGTCCACAAATGTTGCTAATGATATCTTCGCCACGTTCGTCATGTCCGCTCATAGATTTCGTCAACGATCTTAAAAAAGGCGGTCTTTACGTGATCGGTCACGTCAAAGTCGGTGAATTTACATCGAGCCAGATCGTAGATCCAACGATCGAGGAATATCCTCAGTGGTTGAGCCTCGTAGATCATTTGAAAGTCAAAGCTTTCGTCGAATTAACGTTAACTCGAACGATTCGCGAGGGACTTCAACATTTGATAAGAATTTCCGGAATGGGAGCGATGAAACCTAACACGATTATTCTTGGATTTTACGACGAAGAAACGCCACGAGATTTTTTCGAAAATTCGCAATACGCCACGCAAATGTTCAACAGTTATTCGACCGTTAATGGCAACGGTTTGGTGTTTCCCATAAGACAATCCGGGATTGCGAAGAGTCTCGGGGCTGTTGAGTACGTTGGAATGTGTCTCGACGTTCTTCGAATGAAGAAGAATCTTTGTTTGTGTCGAAATTTTCATAATCTCGACAAGTCGCAGATCGGCAAGTGAGTGTTATTAATTGAAAGATTGTATTAAAATTAATTTGATGATTATCAATATTACGATATGATGATGAAAAAATTACTTTGGCCGGGTTAATTTTACTCATTAGAAGCTTTGGCCATGTAGACCTGATTGATGTTATAGCTACGATTTTTTGGACATCTACGCGCGTCAAAAAAATTTAAGGGGCAGAAAATGTTTCCATTTTTTTTACGTGATTTTTGCGTGACTGTAATTTCGCGAAAAATTGTCGTAATGAGATGAATGGAAAAGCATTTTCAAGCTTGACATGTCAAGTTTTGAAATGTTATAGTGAAATTTTTTTCCTGGGAATTGGCGGTGGCATAATGAAGAGAAATGTCGCAAAGAAATTTTTTTAAATTTATTTTTCTGTTTTTCAAAGTGATCCCTAGGCTCGAGAAAATTTTTTCTGACTTAATCAGGGACACTGTCACTCAGCCTGATTCTTTACCTTTGATTTGAGTTTTTTTTTTTTTTTTTGTACGACAATTCGTCGCCGAGATATCGGCCGGTAAATGAAAAAACATCTTTTTTTCGTTTGATCATCGATATCTTATGAATCGATAATCCTGTAGCAAATCGACCGGCAGTCTTGCAAACTCCAATAAATTACGTATGGGGTTCAATTATTGTATTGAGGAAAAAACAAATTTTGTTGTCCTTTGCATTCACTTGAAAAAGTGGCAAAAAAACAATTTTTTTTCCCCATCTCAATAATCATCCGAGCAAAAAAGGTGTTCCTTCAATTTTCTTTGAAGGTTGCCACCTCGGGGTAGAAAAACGGACGGACGAATCAATTGGAAATTTTACACGGTTATTGGGGATACATCGAGGTAAGGGGGGACCCACAAACATTTTTACTTTCAGCAATATTTGCAAAGTACTGGGGAATTTTCTAAATAACCAGAAAAAGTTGTTTTTTTGCCACTTTTTTAAGTCAATGCAAATGGTGAAAAAAGATTTTTTTTTTTTTCAAAACAATAATTAATCCGCATATGCAATTCATTTGAGTTTCCAAAACTGCGGGTCGATTTGCTATAGGATTACCGGTTCATGAGATATCGATGATCAACCGAAAAAATATGTTTTCAGCGGGGGGTAAGGTTAATACGGCGAACAAGAAGCATGTTTTTAAGATTTTTTTTTTAGCGATACAAATAGTGTAAATTTATTCAATCAATTTTCATATAATACTACAACATTTAAACAATATTTTCCTAAATTTTCATTCCAAAATATTGAAAATCAAGCGGGTGACAGTGAATTTCCGGAGGTGCCTCGAAAAAAAGTTGCTTTGCGGTGTTCGTCATAACTCGCAAAAGAATCATCCGAAACAAAAAAATCAAAATACATTCGTTAAAGGAGATGTTTCTCGAGGTAATCACGAGGGGGGTTTTTCATTTTTTTTTATTTTTGATTTTTTCGTAGCACTTGGAAGCAAAAAAACCGATTTTCGATATAAAAATCAGCTAATTTCTTGCTGTAAAATTAATAATTATTAAAAAAAAAAGAAAGCTCTCGACAATACCTGGTGAATTATGTGAAGAAGTAGTGTGCAAAATTTCAAAACGATTGGTCCAGTAGATTTTGCGTTATCGTGAACGCGGACTTTTTCGAGGCGCCTCCGGAGATTCACCGTCACCCGCTTAATTTTCAATATTTTGGAATAAAAATTTAGGAAAATACCATTCAAATGTTGTATTATTATATGGAAATTGATTGAATAAATTTACACTATTTGCATCGCTGGAAAAAAATCTTAAAAACATGCTTCTCTTTCGCCGTATTAACCTTACCCCCCCTTAATTTATTCCAGCATTTTTT
>OZ020172.1:7388880-7588880 GCA_963971145.1 Sussaba pulchella
AATTTTTGATTTTGATTTTTTTTTTTTTTTTTGTGGATTATCAGTCTTAGAAAAATATTTTTCGTTGATTAATTCTGTGGCTTGGAGGCAAGACTGAATAAGTCCGTGAAGATAGTTTTTGAGAAATAACGATTTTACACTCTACTCTAGCTGAGAAATCGATACAAAAAATAATAATTCCAATTAGTAACTAATGGACGAAAAAAAAACTGTCGGACTTATTCGGTTTTACTTACAAATCATGGTCTTATCTGGTTGTTGGCTATCGTTGCGCGACAATTAATAATCGATATCCATCGTCAAACAACGAAATTTTATTAATACCGGTGGAAAAGTTTCACGAAAACTTGCAAACAAAAATATAAGACGAGTCCTTTTTTTTCTGGCGAAAAAACGCTGGACTTATTTAATTTTTCTCGATTACTTAATCTTGTATGGGCAGATATTATCAACTTCGTAAAAAAAAACGAAGTCCGGAATCTAAATTACAAGAATTTGATTTAATTTTTGTTTAAATTAAATTATTTAGGTTATTTAGGTGTTCATTGTATATTTTTTTTCTTTCTTTAAATTAAATTATTTAGGTTATTTAGGTTTTTATTAGATTTTTTTTTCTTTCATTCAATTAAATTATTTAGGTTATTTAGGTTTTTATTATATATTTTTTTTATTTCTTTAAATTAAATTATTTAGGTTATTTAGGTGTTTGTTATATTTCTTGTTTCTTTCTTTAAATTAAATTATTTAGGTTATTTAGGTTTTTATCATATATTTTATTTCTTTCTCTTAATTAAATTATTTAGGTCATTTAGGTTTTTATTATACATTTTATTCTTTTTTTTTTTTCAATTTAATTATTCGGTTTTTCTCATTTATTCAATCCTGTATTTTTTTCTTTCTTTTTCTAAAAAAAATGGACTTATTCCTTTTCTCTTGTGTATTCAATCCTGTATGAATAATTCTCGTCGACTTCGTGTCGGAAAACGACTTACAAGAATCCGATTCAATCTTTTTTCGTTTTTTTTTTTTTTTTTTTCAAATCGTCTTATTCGGTTTCGTCTCCGAGCCACGGAATTGATTGACGAATTTGTGCGTGATGGTTAATTTTTCGAATTACAGCGTGAACGGTTTGATGAGGGATCGTTCGAACGAGACGGCAGCGAGTTTCGTCTATCTACCGTCGCCCGTTCCAACCCTCGCCAATACGCGATGGACCGACGATTCCGCGAGCCGTCAGTATTTGCAACTTTTAACGGAATTGACCGCAGATTTGCCACCCACGGTTCTCGTTCACGGCGTGAGCGCCGTCACTTCGACGACTTTGTAACCCGCGGGATAAACTATACAATTAATTACATTAACATCACTAATTTTTTTTTCTTAATTCTCGCCGGCTTTTAATAATAACGAGGCACGATTAAAAAAAAAATTAAGTCAATTAAGAAAGAAAAAATTAAGAAAGAAAGATAAAACAAAGAGTTACTAAAAATAAATGTACACTGCATATTTTACACGGCATAACGATGATAACTGTGATAAAAGAGACGATTGAGAAATAATATACGTCGATCGAATAAATCGATTGATTCTAATATTTTATATATATATATTTTTTTTTTTTTCATTTCTCGCTCGATTTTGTAAGGCAGAAAATGACAAAATTACTTTTGTTTTGTTCGCACGGTTAGACGGGATAGTGATATATCGCAATTATTTAATTTATTGATTGTAACAAATCGCTTTTGCAGATTTAAATGATAAATCGTGGGTCAGATGGGGAATAACTTTTGTACGAAATTCGACGAACGAATTTTAACGAAGAGTTTTTTTTTTATAATGCAAACGATTTTTACCAAAAGTTTTATCGCTGGATGTATGAATAAATAAAATATATATATATGTATATAATCATGTGTGGACATTGTCTTTCTGCGTTCGATGTTTTGGAGGAAGCTGGTGTGACGGTGAAAAAAATTGTTATCGGCATTTAAATGTCAACGAGTTGAACAGAGAGATTCCTTCTGTGTTAAGGCCTCACATACGTCCAGAATTTCGAAAAAAATCGATTTTTTTAAACAGATTGTTGTTCTCTATAGTTTTAGGCTTATTTCTGTGAAAGTCGATTGGAAAAATTCGCCATAGATCAAAAGTTATGATAGAAAATGTATGGCTATGGAAAGAATACAAAAAAAAATGGAAAAACGGAAAATAAACAAAAACAATTAATTACCGACAAGGAAGGCATGCAATACGAAACCAGAATGAGAGATTAAACGTAAGTTTACAAAACGAATACAAAAATTCATCAAGACTTCGAGAAAAACGCACTTAAAACTTTAAACGCGTTTTTATCGAAAATACATTTTCCGCCACGATCGGTATGATAACTCATAGAGTTTTCAATATTTTTTTATGCGATTTTTTTTTAATATTCGAAATTGTTTTCTTTACAGTGTGCCGAGCCGGATTTTTGATATTTTGATTTAAAAAATTTTATAAAAATGAATAAAGTGTAAAATTTATATTTGACGCATACTTTTTTTTTTTAATTGCCATAAATGGGTAAATTTTTCGAAATTCTAAATTCCGGCTCGACATACTATAACTTCGACTTTATTTTACGAGAATGTTTTTTTAATTTTGCAGATCGATCAACATTTACTGGAGATATGATGCCGACCGTGGAGCAACTTTTTTTTTTCTTAGTTTTGTGGATCACGTGATTTTTTATGTAGTAATTTTTGTAAAAATAAAGTGAAATAAATTTTTTTATAAAGTTTAAATACCAATAAACAATGTGTTATATTTATTTTTATTAATTACTATTGTTATCTCTGCTAAAAAATTTGTTTTTTAGCGCATTTTTGGCGCTGCTAGGAAATTAAGGTTGAAAAATGAATGTAAAATTTAGTCGGCCGCCATTTCGTGAAAAAAAAAAATTTCTCGAAAAATCCTGGGTTGCGGGGGGGAATCGTACATTACATTTTGAGAATCTTTTTGAAATTTTCGTTTTAGATCAACCGACTGCATGTAATCTTGAGGACCGCAGACCTTGCAAGCGAGGGACATTTTTTGACACCAGCCATGACAGCAGCGCTGCCAGTCCATATACATTTATAAAAAAATTCGTCAGCATACCTCAAAATGTATACTTTCGAATGAAACAAACCCGGATAAAATCTAACGAATAGTTTTCGACATAATAATTCCTAAAATTCACCAATTTTTCCGCTGTCTACTCGCATGATCGCCGTTTAATGATCCTGCAAAATTCAAACCTTTATAACTCGAGAACGGTTCAAGCTACATCGCTCAAACTTTGCGAACACGTGAAGTCTTATAATTTCCTCTTTTTTTACCCGTAATTTTCGCAATGATTGACGCAGCCGTTCGGATTTTACAGCGATTTGAAATTTCCAAAAAAGTTCTTTCATCACTCTCGAGCGTCCGTAAAATTTCTAAATAGCTCTAAATAGCTTTTCAACGAACCCCAAAAGATGCTCATGGATCGTTTGATTTTAAATTTAGAACGAATCCATCGAAAAAATTAGATCTTACAAGACTTAAAATCTGTCGGAAAAATTTACGTTTAGCTCTAACTCACATCAGCTTCGACCGATTGAACCCTAACTCGTTATTACACTTTTATCGTTTAACCGAAATATATTCCTTTATGAGGATTTCTATGAGTACCTTTTTCTTTATTAATTCTGGCTTTCTCATAAAGGATTTCGTCGTCCATTGGGTCAAGTGCGGAGGAAACAAATTGCAAGTTCCAACTTCCAGCTAGTTTAGGAAAATTCAAAATTACTACAAAATACTAAATTCAAACTTCTATGAAATCCAATCCCCTTAACCGATCGTTACCAAATTTGATAAATCGGACGATCGAATGATGTTCTTGATATGTATCGAGTTCGATTGTGATCGGTCAAAGCTGACGTGAATTGGATTAAAACGAAATTTTTTCGTAAAATTCAAAATCCTATAAAATCTGAACTCTCCGATCGATTTAGCCCAAATTTAATACCAAACATCCTTGAACGTCATTGTCTTCGTAAAGAACTATTTAGACCGATAACTCAAAAATTGCGGACGCTATAGAGTACACAGACATTTTTTGGAAATTTCAAAACGCTGTCAAATCCAAGCGGCTGCGCCAATTATCGCGAGAATCACAGATGACATAGACGTTGTAAGGTTGCATATGTTTGCAAAGTTTGAGCGCTGTAGCTGAAACCGTTATCGAGTTATAGACGTTCGATTTTTGGGAGGCCGTTACACACATACACGAGCACGCACATACATCCAGACATTTTGCCCAAACGTAATTTCTGGATGTTTCGGGACATTTCGAACTTATTGACATGAAAATCACGAAAGAAAATTTTTTGACCGTCACAAAACTTCCTTTGTGAGGTCCTTAAACGGTTATTTTAACAAAAAAAACATTTTTTTAAAATAAACCTATCCCGTTGTCAAAACGATTGTTTTTTTAGAGTGATTTGAATTTTTTGAAAATTTTTACGTTATCGCTCTGAATCGCGTCAGCTTCGATCAATTGAACCCCAATTTAATGCAGTTATTGATTATCACTCAACCGTACTTTGTACGAAATTGGATGAAGATAAGTCGAAGGGACCAAATTTTAGAAGGGGAACAAGCTAAAATTTAAAACTTGCCAACAACTCCCTCAAAATTCGAGATAATGCACAAAATTTTCCATTCGAAAAGCAGAATTGATAAAAATAATTCCTCCCGAAATTTTTTTTCCGTCAACTTAAATTTCGAGGAAGCAGTTTGCAAATTTTTTCTTGTACCATTTTTTATTCTATTACTTTCTAACAAATCCATCGTTATAAATAAAAACTTGATAAATATATATTCGGTGTAATCTATTAAAGGGGTTATAAGCAGTTGGAAATATAAAAAAATCGATTTTCCGTTTATACAACAATAAAATGGAATATTCGAAGCTGATAATGATGAAGAGGGTTAATTTCATGGCCCTGGCATGGATAACTTCATGTAAGTTGAAAAAAAAATGTTTAACGACGTGTAAACGACTTTTGAAACTTTAAACGCGTTTTTCCCCAAAACGGTGTTTTCAAAGTCGGTGAGCACGATTTCTCAAAAACGGCGCAACCGATCGGTCTGCAATTTTAACACAACCTTCTAAGATATATTCTTCAAGTATCGATCGAAGGAATAAGATTACCGATAATTATTTCTATTGTTTTTTTTCTAAACAGTTCAACGAAAAAATTTCGATCGAAAATTGGATTTTTTTCTTTTTTGACCCGCCATTTTATCGAAAATCAAAATTTCGTCTATTCCTTCGATCAATATCTAGATTTATCTTTTTGGTTTTTTTCCATTTTAGATAATCCAAACCGGAGATATCGTGCTCACCGCCAGACACCTTTTTTGGAGGATCTCCAGGAGATCGTCTACAGAAGCATAATAAGTAAATATTTTTGAAAATAAAAAATGCTGATATAAAGTCAAAAGCTACCACTACATTTATGAATACTTCTTGTATTTGTCAAATGAAAACGCTTTTCAGAGAAAATTCGTAAATTATCATTATTATTCAAAATTATTATTATTATTATATTATAATAATTATAATTATAATTATAATTATTATTATGGTTATAATTATAATTATTATTATGGTTATAATTATTATTATTATTATTATTATGGTTATAATAATAATAATTATTATTATTATTATGGTTATAATTATTGTTATTATTATTATTATTATGGTTACAATTATAATGTTATATTTATTGTTATTATTATTACAATATTATTATTTAAATATTATTATATAATTATAATTATAAAATAATAATTATAATTATATAATAATAATTATAATTATAAAATAATAATTATAATTATATAATAATAACTATAATTATAAAATAATAATTATTATAATTATAAAATAATAATTATTATTATATAATAATAACTATAATTATAAAATAATAATTATAATTATATAATAATAATTATAATTATAAAATAATAATTATAATTATATTATGTAATAATAATAATAATGATTATTATTATTATTATTATAATATAATAATAATTATGTATTAAAATTTTTTTACGGTCTATAATTTCTACACCTTACCGACATAACATGTTGTTATCGCATGTGAAAATGTGATATGGTAATAAAGTAAAGTAATGTTATTTGGGAAGTAATCAGTAATTGAAATGGAAAATTTGGGAAGTTTTTTTGGCCTTGCAACCGCGTATAACCCCTCAAGATTGGGCATTGATTACGTTATGCTCAACGATGCTCTCGTTATTGACACAACATTTTCAAGATATGTCGCTCGTTGACAGAACAATTGTATCAATTTTATCACAAAGTCAATCCCATCACCGTTATTTTCTGCTTGTGTGCGATTATTCTTAATCTTAATAAACTGTTATAATTTGTTCTTTTCGTTTTTACATATATCATTCTCGTATTGACTAACGAGGTCGTGTGATTATTTAAGTTATGTGTGGTCCGCCAGCGGTCGATAATTGGTTCGGTACATCGCGATAAAAAAATCCTGCGATTTACGATAATACACCGTACGTGCAAAAAGCCTTAAAAATAATTATACAATAATACATAGGTATATGTGAATATATGTTTTTTTTTTTCAAAGATTTTTCTTTAGGAATTCAGGAAGTCACTTCGAAGCTCACCAATGGACGGAGAGTCGAGGAATTTCGCTTATTTTGTTTCTTGTTTTCTTCTTATTATTTCTCTTTTTAGTCTTCTCCTCTTCTTCTTCTTCTCTTTTTTGTTATTTTCCTTCTTCTTCATCTAAGTTTCTCAATTTCTATAAAAAAAACTTTTATTCCGATTGTCGGTGGAAGACAGTCGGGAGGCACATTTCGGATTTCGAAGCTCGCATTCCTCGATTTGTCTGAAATTGAAAAGAAAAAAAAAAAAAAACAATTCAATCGTTTCGTTAGAATTTTCTTTCAGTTAATTCAATGATTTTTTTTTTGTTCATCGTTAGTTTTTTAATTACTTCTTCCGGTTGTGAAATAGCACCGGTCTGGGGCATTCCGGAACAGGATTTCTTCAGTACACCGTCGGCGTCGAGGGTCTCGGTTTCTCGAGTCTTGAGACCGACGAATTTCAATATATCTTGAAGCTTGTCGGAATATTCCGTGTGTCCGGAAATTATGGCGCTCAGATCGACGTTCGTGACTCTTTCGCAGCTTAGAGGCATGAGACCGGCCACTCCTGTGCTCATTGATAACGTGCGGTACAAAAAACGCAAGAGCCAGTCACCCCTGAAATTATCGAGAATTATTATTATTATTATTATTATTATTATTATTATTATTATCATCAGTTTATTATTAAATTAGTATCAGATAACTGTGAAAACTCCCTCGGCGACTTTAAGTATGTACGTTTTTACGGTAGTGCCTTTTTTGAGTTATCTTTTTTCATAATATCACAATAACAATAACTAGCTTTTACCCGCGACTTCGTCCGCGTAGATTTCGGTTTTGAACCGACGACCGATACGTCGACCCCCCTCCTCCCGTTGCCCCTCCGACCCGCCCTTCGCCCCTCACCCCCCCGTCGATTCCCGTCGAACCACAATACGAAAACCATAAGACAGAGACAGTATACGAAGATCCGCACAGAGAGGAGACGCTGAGAATACAATTTTCCGAACAAACGTTTACAACCCCATTTTACTCCCTCAGGATTTTATTTTCGAAAAATCCTTTCTTATCAAGCACCTATTGTGTAACCCGAACCTACATGTAAGATTCAAGCTATCTATCTATTGCCGTTCCAGAGATACAGTAACAACGGTTACGAACGCCCACACCCTATTCTACCCCCTTAGGGGTTGATTTTTGAAAAATCCTTCTTCAGTGAGCACCTACTGTATGAGCCGAACCTCCATGCATAATTTCAACTCTCTATCTATTGCCGTTCCAGAGATACAGTAACAATGGTTCCAAACGCCCACACCCCATTTCACCCCCTTAGGGGTTGATTTTCGAAAAATCCTTTCTTAGTGGACCTCTACACCCTCCAAGGAACCTATATTCCAAATTTCATTTTCCTATCTTCAGTGGTTTAGGCTGTGCGTTGTCTGTCAGTCAGTCAGTCAGTCAGTCAGTCAGTCAGTCACGGAACAGTTTTATATATATAGATAATAATAATAATTATTATTATTAGTAATTTTCCGATTATAGGGAAGTTATTTTAATTACTTCCCTATAATCTAATCCCTTTAATAAAATTTTCTTTAACGTTTTCGCTAAAAATAATAACGTGATCAGACTGATCTACGATGCGATCGATGTGTTTTGCTGTAACTCAGAGCTGATTAGACGTTGGTCCAGTAGTTTTTTTAGTTTTATGTAAAAAAAAACATGATTCAAGCGAGCAAATTAAAAAAGCTCCGGACGAGTATCATAAAAAGTTGAAGACAATGTCCGTAAGAATGGCTACAGAAGCTAATCACGTGCCCGACCAACCCAATGTTTTTCGAATTAATCCATTTACATTTACCGTTCAATCGATAAAACAGAATTTTCTAAAATAAATAAATAAAAAATAAATCAATTTTCAATATTCATTCAATAATCAATTCACATTTACATTCATATTCATTCTAATTATATATTTATTTACATTGCCCATTGATTTGTTTCAATTTTTTTATCCCACATTTACATCGATTGATTAATTAATTTTTCATATAAAAAAACTTTACTAAACCAACCGAGACTGTGTTAAAAAAAAACTGCTTGTGTTATTTTTTTTTTTTTCTTTTAGAAAATTCGGTTTTACCTGCAATATCCATTGACGACTTTTCCAGCCACGACTCTGCAACATTTGTCCCACTGATAAACTTTGTCCGTGACCGGGGCACCGAGTATTATCGCGTCTTGAACGATTCCTTCGGCTCCGCCGATTTCCGCCATCTCTCGAAGACAATAAAAAATTACTCTCGCCCCCAGACTGAAACCTACGAGAGTAACGGGTCTTTTTCCGTGTTGTCTGGAGAGCAATACGTGAGCGAGTTGTTTGCCGACTTCGGAACTTCGTCGGCAACAAACGGACCAAGGATTGTCGATCACCGAAGCCATTGACAGAAGAGCCGCTGGCCAAGCAACCGCTGCCACCAAACCTGGGGAAATTATTAAGGGGTTACATACACTTGTAATTTTCAAAAAATCAAACAGCATCAAATCGAATTATTAGAAGCTGCCAACGATGCGAACGGATTATTATATGGCCCTGGAATAGATGACTCCATGTAAGTTGAAAAAAAAAACAAAATTTACCACATGTAAAACGCTTTTGAAACTTTAAACGCGTTTTTCTCAAAACTATGTTTTCAAAATCGGTGATCAAGATTTCTCGAAAACGGCTCAACCGATCAGTCTCAAATTTTAACACAACCTTTTTAACTAGATTTTTTAGTAATTAATCGAAGATTTTTTTTCTCCGATAAATATTTTCCATATTATAAACAATTTAAGGCTTAAATTTTCGTTCAAAATCGAGTCTTTTATTTTGAGAAGTCGCCATTTTGTCAAAAATTATTTCTTCGCTCATTCCTTCGATTAAATACTAGATAATGTATTATATTAACGAAATTTATTTGGTTTTTTCATTTCAGATAATCCGGTCCAGAGATATCGTGATCACCGCAAAATTGGTTTTTTTTGCGGAGCTCTAGGAGATCGGCGATAGCAACATTCGCGATGATTATTTTTACAAATAAAAAATATGTAAATATATTATAAGGTGATTATAATATGTACACCAATTTTCAAATTAATAAATTGAATAGTCTGCGCGAAAAAAATTCTTGAAAATCCGTCTTTTTAAAGCCTTCTAACTGTATGTAACCCCTTAAAAAAAATGTAATATCACTGATTAAGGAGGCTCGGTCGCGGAGGGGCGGGTTGCGCGGGCGTTTAAGCGGGGCCCATTTTTTTTTTCAGTCATACGCATGTTTGGCATAATACGGTTGATTATAAACGTATTATCAATAATTTTATACAAGACTAACTAAGCTGGGCATCGATAAATAAATACCGCAGAATTGGCACAATTTTACGTTACGATACTGCCTAAAGAAGTACGGCAACATCGCAATTCTCCATGCCACCCTCTCCTCTGATCGCCGTTGATTTTCTTCTGACAACGCGAGCTGACAGTTCGAGATTTTTATTGTGACAGAAAATATGCGTTGAACTAACCCGATTCTAAGGCTATGACAGTTTGGTTAGCGCCGCCGCAAAGCGGTGGATCGAGGCCAGGACTAAACAAACGAACACCTGATTCCTGTGACGCTGCCAGATCTTCACACGTTCGCGAAACCCATCGGAGTTTTAAATATTTCGACATTTTAACATTGAATATCTTTTTACATAAGTCGATGACCCACAACTTTTTCATTATATTCGGAATCTTCATGACCTAATCAACGTTACTGTGGTTTTTTATCAATATCTGTTGTCTGAGTGCAAAAATAACGCTTCATACAAGTCTTTTGGGGGTGCATCTTCCATAAGCCCTGTGTTAAAAATCCCAAGTTTAACTATTTTTATCTCTCTTATTTAGTCGTTAACCTTATCTGAAACTTTGCATACGTAAATATGGGTACATTATCTATGATATACTTGAAAATTATTTTTTTCTGTTGTTGAGACGTTAGCGACGGAGCTTCCTTAAATATACTACTCATTTGTTACGTAACAATTAACGCTCTAATTAACACTAAGTATCAACTTTACTCATTTTGCTTCGTCATAGAGGAAGCTTTGTTTTCGTGAAAAATTTTTTTTTCGTGATGTTCATGAAAACGTGTTCAGAATGTCCCAAAACATCTAAAAATCACATTTAGAAAAAATGTCCGGATGTATGTGTGTGTGCGTGTGTGTGTAACATTGGTTGAGCGTTCATAACTCGAGAACAGCTCAAGATATCAAGTTGAAATTTGTCACACGTGTAGAGGTTTCACGTCGCATAGCATGATTTGATTTTTAGAAAAATCCATGCAGTTTTTTTCGTTTTTACGCGATTTTTTAGAAAATTCAAAAATTTATTTTTGGTCTCTAGTTTCCACAATTTTAGAGATATCGAGCTCAAATTCGGTAGAATGTTGAACGACTATGAGCAGATGTTCGTTACTGAATTTGAAACGAATACATGCAGTGCTTTTGTTTTGAGAAATTTTGAAAGGTGTAAAAAATCGGTTTGCGCTCTCTAGCCGGCGCAATTTCCTAGATATCGGACTAAAATTTGGCACGAAGCTGCGCTATTATCAAGAGACGTTTTGGATTGAATTTGGGCAAAATCCATCGAGCCATTCATGATTTATGTCGTTTTGAAATTTTTCAAAAATTAACGTAAGTGCTCGAGCTTTCACAATTTTTTGAGATATTTCGCTAAAATTTGGTTCAAACTTGCACTACTATTGGAAGATGTTTGGTATGAAATTTGGATGAAATCCATCCAACTATTCATATTTTATGTCGTTTTCAAATTTTTCAAAAATCGTCGCCGGCCCTTCAGCTTCCACATTTTTTGAGATATCGGATCAAAATTTGGTACAAAGTCGCACCATCATCGAAAGACGTTTCGTATCAAATTTGGGCAAAATCCATCCAGGCGTTTAAATTTGATGCGACTTCCAATTTTTTAAATCTGACATGGAATTCACCATATATTTATTCTGGGCTAGATCGATTTACGAACCGATTTTATATAAGAACAAGGGTGCAAAGTCGAACCTTGCACATTGCTTCCTCATAATTTTTTTAATTTGCCAAAGCTTCTATTTAAAGCTATTTTTTTTTTTTTTTTGCAATGCTTAGGAACACTTTCAAAAAATAATGACTGAATTAGTCCGTGAAAATCCCATGTTATTCGAATGGGAAACAAAATGAGCTTACAAGCACGTCTTCGCATTGGACTACAGTGCTGGGATTTTAAACATATTTTTTTTTTTATTTATTTCGAACTTATCTGGGAGGCGCATTTGTCGAAATTCGACAACACCCCGAATAAAGGGATCTAGGAATAAATGGCCGTAGGACAAAAAGGCCGGGACAAAATGGCCGGACCAAAAAGGCTGTGGAAAAAATGGCCGACGGAATAAATGGCCGTTGGACAAAATGGCCGCGGAAAAAATGGCCGGGGAAAAAATGGCCGGTAAAAAATGGCCGGGGAAAAAATGGCCGACGAAAAAAATTGCTGATCGAAAAAAAGAACGACTCTGGCGTAATATTTGGTGTATGAGCGCCCGTTTGTGGATCAACAGAATTGTATCGATGGTTCACAGTATTGTGATTCCATCCCGAATCAAAAAGACGGCCGTATAATTTCAACCCCCCCCCCCCCCTCCGCCGGCCCCCGCCACCACTGTACAACCTAACTACTGTATAATAACCTAAATAACCTAAATAACCTAAATAACCCAAACTAAATCGATGAAAGCAGATCTGAACTAACCCAAACTGACCGAAACTAACCTTAACCACGCTACTATTTTTTCCCCGGCCATTTTATCCTCGGCCATTTTTGTCCCGGCCATTTTTTCCTCGGCCATTTTATCCCCGGCCATTTTTTCCCCAGCCATTTTATCCTCGGCCATTTTGCCCCGGCCATTTTTTCCGCGGCCATCTTGTCCGACGGCCATTTATTCCGTCGGCCATTTTTTCCCCGGCCTTTTTGGTCCGGCTATTTTGTCCCGGCCTTTTTCTCCAACGGCCATTTATGCCTAATACCCGAATAAAGTCCACCCTAATGGTCACTACTATCCATAGACACCACTGATCATAGGCCCGCTAGTTTAATGTTATTTTCGTTTGCTCACCGGAAAGAATCGTGTATTTTAGTGCTTCCTGAGTGGCGAGAGAAACGGCGATGCTCAACATGTATTCGAGAGCCTGACCGAGTTCGATGAGATATTTGGTTTCGTATCTGAGGGCGTATTGTTCCCGTGAAACGGCCAAACATCGCCAGGGCTTTTGAACGTTTCCAGGATTCTCGTCCTTCAACCATCCGGTTATGGCTATCGCTATGTGCAATTGACTGTCGGTCTCGGTGTAACGGGATAACGGCTCGAAGCTGAATTCTTCCACCTGTCCAACGCGTTTGTTCATTTTGTATCCTGTTTGGATTGGTGGAAACGAGAAAAAAAAAATAATGAATTATTATTAATTTGACGATGATTTGGTTGGTTCAATTTTTTTATTGAATATAATATAACAATGATAAAATGAGCGAAGAATTTCTACGTCTTATCTTATTTTTTATCTATAGGTGATTTCTCTAATTTTAGATTATCTTTATAAATAAAATTAATTTTTACTATTAATTTTGGTATTTAAATTTGAAATAAATTGTTATTATAGAATTATTAAAGTAAAAATTGAACCTAGATTTAAGTTTGTTCATTTTGTATCCTGTTTAGATTGGTGGAAACGAAAAAAAAAAATGAATTCTTATTATTTAGACGATGATTTGGTTGGTTCAATTTTTTCATTGAATAATATAACATTGATAAAATTAGCGAAGAATTTCTCTGTCTTATCTTATTTTCCATCTATAGATGATTTTTCTAATTTTAGATTATCTTTATAAATAAAATTAATTTTTTGGAATAAATTAATTCTTACTATCAATTTTAGTATTTAAATTTGAACTAAATCGTAATTATAGAATTATTAAAGTAAAAATTGAACCTAGAGTTAAGTTATCGAACGACCGATACAAATCAAGCTTTGAATAATTTTTTCTGAAAGGAATCCGTAAGGATTCATGAGCTGGGATTCCATATTAAGGGGGAATCTCCGAGAAGACAACCAAAAAAATAGGTGAATTTTAGAAATTATCTCGAAAACTATTTGTTCAATTTTATTCGGGTTTGTTTTATTCGAAAGTATTCATGAGGAAGTATGCTGTCAAATGTTTTTATTAATATACAGGGTGGTCCAAGCAACGTGTGCACCGTTATAATCTTCGAAAGTATGCGTTGCACGAAAAAAAATGTTATATACAAAAGTTACATGGTTTAAAAGGGTGCACTACGTAGTGCATCAATTTTTTTTCTAGGTCGAGGCGTTTCGAAGATTTGAAGGACAATTTTGTTTTTTCAAACAGATTACTAGATTTTTTGTAGCAAAATATGCCAGAGAATCGAATTCTGAGTAAAAAAGTATTGGCCTTTATTAGCCCTAAACCTAATAGCTAACGAGAAATTTTACTTTATTACTTGAAAAATTTCTTCACATGATATCAAATTGGAGATTCAACCTTATCACAGATTTCCGCAGGACAGCGAGTGACTAGTGGCTTATCTTGATTTGATATTATGTGAAGAAAATTTTCAAGTAATAAAGTTAAATTACTCGTTAGCTATTAGGTTTAGGGCTAATAAAAGTCAATACTTTTGCAATACGACTGCATGTAATCTTCGGGACCGCAGCTCGGGTCGGGTAAGGGAACATTTTTTTACGCCGGCCATGACAGCAGCGCTCCCAGTCGATATAGATTCATAGAAAAAATTCTCAGCATACCTCAACAACTATACTTTCGAATAAAACAAAGGTGGAATAAATCGAACGAATAGTTTTTGAGATAATAATTCCCAAAATTCACCTACTTTTTAGGCTCCCTACACGGATGTTCTTCGTCGAAGAAAAATGATAATTGATTGGGCACAGAACTTACTGGTCGATTTTTTTCAACGAAGAATAAGAATAATTCATTGGACTGAGAACTGGCGAGTTGGAATTTTCATTGAAAAAAATTATAATAGATTAGGCGGAATGCGTTAGAATTCTTCTTAAAAAATTAATGACAATTAGTCGGCCGAAGAATTGATTGCTGAAAATTTATCGTTGAACAATAATAATAATGAATCGGTCTGAAAATTGATTGATCGATTTTTCTAATTAAAAAGTAATGAAATAGACAATTAGGCGGAGAACTTTTTCGTTACAATTTTTTCATTGAATAATAATAATAAAATAAAATGAAATAGAATAAAATAAAATAAAATAAAATAAAATGAAATAAAATAAAATAAAATAAAATAAAATAAAATAAAATAAAATAAAATAAAATAAAATAAAATAAAATAAAATAAAATAAAATAAAATAAAATAAAATAAAATAAAATAAAATAAAATAAAATAAAATAAAATAAAATAAAATAAAATAAAATAAAATAAAATAAAATAAAATAAAATAAAATAAAATAAAATAAAATAAAATAAAATAAAATAAAATAAAATAAAATAAAATAAAATAAAATAAAATAAAATAAAATAAAATAAAATAAAATAAAATAAAATAAAATAAAATAAAATAAAATAAAATAAATAAAATAAAATAAAATTTAAAAAAAAATGAAATAAAATAAAATAAAATAAAACTAACAATAATAAGTTAGGCGAAATGCGTTAGAATTCTTCTCAAAAAATTAATAACAATTAGTCGGCCGAAGAATTGATTGCTGAAAATTTATCATTAAACAATAATCATAATAAATCGGTCTGATAATTGATTGATCAATTTTTCTAATTAAAAAATAATAAGATAAAAAATTAGGCAAACAACTTTTTTGTTACAATTTTTCATTGAATAATAATAAAATAAAATAAAATAAAATAAAATAAAATAAAATAAAATAAAATAAAATAAAATAAAATAAAATAAAATAAAATAAAATAAAATAAAATAAAATAAAATAAAATAAAATAAAATAAAATAAAATAAAATAAAATGAAATGAAACTAACAATAATAAGTTAGGCGGAATGCATTAGAATTTTCCTTAAAAAAATTATATCAATTAATTGGGCAAAGAATTAATCGCTGAAAATTTATCATTGAAAAATAATAATAATGAACCCAGCTGAAAATAGATCGATGATGATATTTTTACCGGTCAGTCCAGCTCCGGCGACGCCGAATATGGAGCTAATAATCGCAACTCCGGTGGTGCTGGCTATCGCAGCCGCGCTCGCGCCGCCCAAAATTGATCCTATTCCGACACCGATGAACGGAGCAGCCAAACCTCCGGTCAATCCTATCAAAGTACCTCCTGCGATTGTTGCTACACCCACAGATGCGTATCGTTTGATCTTACGTATTTTATCTCGTCGTTTCGTCTCGTTTTCTTCGGCTCTACGAATTAATCGAATAACTTAGAGATAACTTTAATTATCGACACTTGAAGGGTTGAATAATCGGGAAAAATATTAAAATAATAAGCTATAGTCATACCTAATTATTACTTGTTCGTTAATTGAGAAGTATAATGGAAATAATACGTTTGAAGACGTACTTGATTAATTACCAATTGAACAATCGGCCAAATAAGTAAATAATAAATTGAAGTCGTACATAAATAATTATTCGCAGCTGATTAATGTGGAACAATAATTTAATGATAAGTTACAATTATACGTAGTCATTTGGTATGTGAATAATCACGAAAAATGATTTAAAAAATCAACTACAGTCTTATCATATTATTTAGCAATTAACTAGCCAGAAAAAAACTCAAATTTTTTATGTTACCTAATTATTGCTTGTTCATTGATTAAGCAGAATAATCAAATAATAACTTCAAGGCGTACTGGATTATTTACCAATTAAACGATCAGACAAAAAAAAAAGATAATAAATTGAAGTCGTAAATAAAGAATTATTCTCAGCTGATTTATGAGGAACAATAATTCAATAATAAGTTACAATTATACTTAATCATTTAGCATGTAAATAATCACGGAAAACAATTGAATAATCAACTATAGTCTTATCAAATTATTTAGCAATTGAATAGCCAGGAAAAAACTCAAAAAGTAATTTTCGATCTTACCTAATTATTTCCAGTTGTTTAATTAGGAAGAATAGCAAAGTAATAGGTCGAAATTTTACTTAATTATTCAGCAAGAGAATAATCACAAAAAGTTATAAAATGATTAACCACAGTCTTGCCAAATTATTTAGCAATCGAATAACCCGGAAGAAAGAATCAAATTATAAGTTACAGTCTTGCCAAATTATTTAGTAATTAAATAATTATTTTTCCAGTTGACAGGAATAAAAACAAAATATCGTCTTATATTTCTTCTAATTTTGTATTTTGAGTAGAAAAAAGATAACTCACTCGCTGCGCTCGGCAACCTCATTGCTCAACAATTCGACCAAGGAATGTTCGTAAAATTCGATGAGATCGAAAGGAACGTTCAAAAGTTCTGCCAATCTTCTTGCGAGGACTCTTTGCCGGGCGTCGTATTCACCTGAAATATCGAAAAGACTGTTGGCAACGTGTCGATAAGCCCATTATCAAACGTTGGAGTCTCCAACCTAATCCGGTAGACCGAAATTGCACAAAAAACAGAGTAAAGACTCTAAATTAGAGATTCATATATCAATAAATTATCGAAACTTTCCATTCGATTTTTTTCTTCAATTCAGTTTTCTTATTATTCATTCTATTGTTTCTAATTTAACAATTATTTCTACTATTGTTCTTTTCTCTCTAATTTCTTTGATTTTTTGCTTCCTCATAGAGGAAGCTATGTGACGGTGAAAATTTTTTTTTTCGATATATTCATGTCACCATGTTCAGAATGTTCTAAAACGTCCAGAAAACACATTTTTAGAAAATGTCCGGATGTATGTGTGTATGTGTGTGTGTGTGTGTGTGTGTGTATGTGTGTAATGGACTCCCAAAATTCAAACGTGTATAACTCGAGAACGGTTTCAGCTACAGCCCCCAAATTTCGCAGGCATGTGCAGCTCTATAACTCCTTCTCCGACTATAATTTTGGTCATGATTCAAGGCGTCGCTCGGATTATGTGTCGTTTTCAAATTTCCAAAAAAAGGAAGTACGCACTATAACTGTCGCAAATTTTGAGATATTCGTCTAAATAGTTTTTGACAAAGAGATTTGTATATAATGTTTGTTGGTATTGCATTTGGGCCGAATCCATAGATAATTTTTGATTTTATGATATTTTGAATTTTTCAAAAAATCAAATTTGTCGCTATAACTTTCGTTAACTTTAACCAATCGAGCTCTAAATTTACACGAGTATAGAACATCATTAAGCAATGATATCTGCCAAATTTGGCGAAGATCGGCTCAGCGGATCTAATTTTATAGCAACTATAAATTTCAAATTTCGAACCTCTGCAAGTTGGAAAATATTCGACTGAACGTGCTCGAATTCATGCACACGCTTGAACCAACAATCAGCTTCATTTGTTACTAAATTTGGTAGAAACCGAACAACGCGTTCGAATTTTAGGACACTTTGAATTATTATGTACGTTCAAGATGACCTCCCAAGATTCAAACGTGTATAACTCAAGAACAGTTTCAGCTACGGCTCCCAAATTTTGGAGGCATGTCGAGCTCTATAACCCCCACTTTAACTATAATTTTGGTCATGATTCAAGCCGTGAATCGGATTTTGTATCGATTTTACATTTCCAAAAACAAGCTGCAAGTTGGAACTTGCAATTTGCTTCCTCGAAATCGTAGGTAGTGAACGAAGATTCCTCTATGAGGAAGCCAAAGATTAAATAGAAAATTACCACTCATATAAATATCTCCGTTTAATCTATCAGATTCAGAACAAACAAATGATTCATCATAGAGAAATCTTCGTTCACTACCTACGATTTCGAGGAAGCAAATTGCAAGTTCCAACTTGCAGCTTGTTTTTGTTTCTATCTTCGGATTGAAAGGAATGCAAAAAATTAAGCTTCAACGACTACTTTACGAGTTAACTACTTTCACCATTACCTGATACGATTCCTGGGACGTGTATAATATGAAAAGAAATACGAAGCATCAATGAATAATCATAAATTTCAATTTTATATTAAATTTCATCGATCGCCTATCGCGTAGTCAAACCCATGAATATTTATATTATATATCCGTGTTATTTGTATTTTCTTTTTTTCCCGAAGTTTCGTGATTTGTTAGGAAAATTGTGCAGATGAATTCCGACGTTCTTTCCTGGCTTAACAAACTTATCTGCTCCAATTTTTCTAGTTAATTAATTTCAATCAATTTTTTCAGGCTTTCGAAATAAAGTTCCGGGAGACAAAAAAATTCGTTTTCGAAATCTGCCGTATTTAGCCTTTTGTCGTGGTAAAAAGTAACAACGGGAGCAGCTCGCGACATTTTTAACGTGTATGGAGTATTGACATCGATTTGCCAAGTTCAAATTTTTAACGAATTTTGTTGCCTCCTGAAAATTCCATTTCGAAAACCGGAAAATTGATCAAAATTAATTAATTCTGAACATTGAAGCAGATAGGTTTGTAGAGCGAGTAAAGAACTTGCGAATGCGTATGAATACTTTACCTAACATATTTAAAAACTTCAGGAAAAAAATTAAATACAAAAAAAACGCGGGAATTTCTTTTATACAACCTAGTGATTGCAATAATCCATTTTCGATCGAATAAATAGAATTAATGCGATTAAATATAAATAAAAATAATAAATAATTATAATCACTGTCAAATCTCTCGTCCGTAGAAAAATGGAAAAAAAAAATTAATTTTATTCCAATAAATTGAACAGTTAATGAATTAATTTTTATAAAACCCGAATTCTTCTATTTGTATAAAAATTCAAGAAGAAAAAATAATCACAGTCAAAGCTCTTTCTCTATTACAAAAATGAAGAAATTATTCAATATAATTTGACTTATTCAATTGATTAATTCAAAATTATTTTTTTTAATCGATTAATTTGGATTGATTTAATTATTAATTTTTTTTTTTCTAAATCGATTTATTCAGATTAATTTAATTATTAATTTTAATCGAACTCATTTCTTCATTAACTATTAGATTTTTCAATATTTTCGAAAAAATTTTTATTCATTACAATTATTAACAAAAAAACAATAATCGAATATTGATAAACCACTTTATATTTGTAGGCGGTAGTTTTTGTTCTAGCTTTGTGCATAAAAAAAGCTTCAGAGTAATAAATAATCAATAAATTAATAATAATAATAATAATAATATTTATGGTAATAAATTGTCAATAATAAATTCGAAAAAAATGTAGCTATCGTCCAAAAAAATTGAAAATTCTTAAAATTCAAAAATACGATTGGATCCGTCGGAGAAGCACCTTTTCGCACGGCGAAGAGCACGGCGTCTTGAATGATCAAAATGGCTTTTCCAGCAAGAACGGGCTCCTCCATCAACAGAGTCACGTAAAGATTGGCATCCTGACCGCTCGTACCTTCGACCAGCGCAAGCATGACGGTTTCCACGCTCCCCTTGACTCTCAAATGTACGCACAGCGACTTGACGTACTGACAATTGAAATCCGAGTTCCATTCGTTGGGAAACAATTCCGGAAGACTCAGAGAACATAGCGCCAAATAGGCGTAAGCGCCGGTCTCAGAAATTTTCAATTTTTTCCCATCGAACAGAGGACCTTAAAAAAAAAATGATATCGTTCAATTCGCAACTTTGTTCCTTTTCTTCTTTTTTCCTGTTCTTCCACGAAAAAATTGAGAAAAATATTTTCTCTAATTGTAGATAAATCATGTAAACAAATAAATAAATGTTTTTGTTGGATAAAAAAAATATTAAAATGTGTTTAAAAACCTCTTTCAATGTCGTCTTCGTCGTTAACATTTGCTTCTTGAGATTTCTTCATCGAAAACATTTTCGTTTTAATACGATTTTTCAATGAATTTTCGTCATGAAACGATGTCGACTTGTTATTCGATAATGCAAACGTTCGATTGTTCAAATTTTCGTATCAAATGTGACGAAAAAACAGAGAAAAAAAACGACAAAAAAAAAACATCTTCAGATTTCTTTGTTTATCGTTGAAACATTTGGAACGACATTTGACCCAGTTTTCGGTTTGTTTGACGTTTCGGAGAAAGTGTTTATTGTTTTGAGGTTAGGAACGCGTGACGACATATGTTTGGTTGTGATAACCAAACAGCTGATAGGGGGCGGATGCGTCAGCTTGTTACGTGGTCATTTAAATTCCAGCAATTAGCTCAGATTAGGATTTCGATGCGAAGTTTATCGGGAATATAATTAATTTCGAATTAAATTAATTAATTGATTGTGATTATTCGATATATTCCAATGATTCATGTAATTATTCGATAAATTTAATTAATTGGCTGTGATTATACGATAAATTGAATTAAGGCCGGCGGGCCATTTAGACGACCCGAATTAAGCCGTTTTCGCGAAGCGTTGTAGGACGGGAAAAAAAAACCAATTAGCCAAACGAACTTTTGGGGATAGTTTATTGTGTTTTTGAACTTAAAAAAAATAGTATAACGCCCAACGATGTATTATATGCCATATTATGAGCAGATTCGTAGCCACTGAAGTGTCCAATTTGTGTACAGTATGCAGCTCGCAATTTTTGTCTGAGAAAGGAAAATGAAAACGATTCTTAATTTTGATTCTATTTTCTTGTGTGTGAACTAAGAAAATTCGAAAAAATACGTTAAATTCGAATTTGTTATTGTTATTGGGGCTAATAACTGCAGCAGTGGAGGAACTTTTTGTTTGGGGACTTGGGAAATGGTGAATAACTTGTCCAAAATTGAAAATTTTTGTTCAAAAATTTGAACATGTATTGATTACACATGTACAAATATATACTCTCTAAATTTCAAACAATTCGATCCGATCGTTTTCTTTAAAAAAATTCCCAAAAATCACTTTTTTTAGGCGGTCAAATTCTTTGAAAGGGCCTCTGGGGCACGGGTTAATATTAAAATTAAGAGTGGATTTTACTTTTAAAAATCATTTTTTAATATTTCGAGTCAATTCAAGGGGTGAGAGAAAAAAAAATTTATTTGACCCCTGTTAAGGAGGCTCCGTCGCTAACGTCTCAACAACAGAAAAAAATAATTTTCAAGTATATCATAGATAATGTAACCATATTCACGTATGCAAATTTTCAGATAAGGTTAACGACTAAATAAGAGAGATAAAAATAGTTAAACTTGGGATTTTTAACACAGGGCTTATGAAAGACGCACCCCCAAAAGACTTGTATCAAGCGGTATTTTTGCACTCAGACAACAGATATTGATTTAAAAAACTACAGTAACGTTGATTAGGTCATGAAGATTCCAAATATAATGAAAAAGTTGTCGGTCATCGACTTATGTAAAAAGATATTCAATGTTAAAATGTCGAAATATTTAAAACTCCGATGGGTTTCGCGAACGTGTGAAGATCTGGCAGCGTCACAGGAATCAGGTGTTCGTTTTTGTTTAGTCCTGGCTCGATCCACCGTTTTGCGGCGGCGCTAACCATACTGTCATAGCCTTAGAATCGGGATAGTTCAACGCATATTTTCTGTCACAATAAAAATCTCGAACTGTCAGCTCGCGGTGTCAAAAGAAAATCAGCGGCGATCAGAGGAGAGGGTGGCATGGAGAATTGCGATGTTGCCGTACTTCTTTAGGCAGTACCGTAACGTAAAATTGTGACAATTCTGCGGTATTTATTTATTGGTGTCCAACTAGTTAGTCTTGTATAAAATTATCAATAATACGTTTATAATCAACCGTATTATGCCAAAACATGCGTATGACTGAAAAAAAAATGGGCCCCACTTAAACGCCCGCGCAACCCGCCCCTTCGTGACCGAGCCTCCTTAAACTAATTTTTTTTTTTTTTATCAACCAAAAAAGATCGTAAATTGAGGTTAAAAAGTGAATTTCGATTTCAATCAAGCGCCACTTTGTGAAAAAAAAAACAAAGGTAATTATGCAGTTAAAAAAAAAAAAAGTTTTAAAATAAGTTTAAAAAAAAAAAAAAAAAAAAAAAAAGTTTCAAAAAGTTTGAAAGTTTCAAAAGTTTTAAAGTCGGAAAAGCTGCGATACTGCATAATTACCAGAAATCGATCCGGACGGACGCATGGTTTAAACATGCAGCGCTTTCGATCGAGGATGCCTGTATTTTTATCAGCTATTTCGTTACATTGAAGCCTCCGAGACAAGAATTTCTCGAAATCGAAATGGGCCTCAGTGCTCATACAATTGTGGATTGGTCGAGCTTTATACGTGAAGCGATACTTTCGTGGTACATCTCGAAATCATCGCCGATCGGTGGCCCCGGCTGTATCGTCGAAATCGATGAAGCGAAATTCGGAAAACGTAAATACCATCGAGGTCGCATCATCGATGGCCAGTGGATATTCGGTGGTTTTTCTCGTGATACGAAGGAAGTTTTTATCGTTCCCGTTTCGGACAGGTCGTCGCAAAACTTTGCTGGACGTTGTTCTGCAAAAGGTTCGACCTGGATCGACAATTATGTCGGATTGCTGGAGAGATTCGTATAATTTTGTCGATCCGGATACTGGCGCACATACGCAGAATATCGAGCGTACCTGGCGGGAAGTTCGAGCGAACGTTCCGCGTTACGGTCGTCGGGAGTATCATATGGATGGATATATTGCCGAATTTTTTTTAAAACGGCAATATCCAAAACACGTGGATGGATTCCATATGATATTCCGAATCATTGCGGCCATGAAAGAAAAGGAAGACAGTCGCTCGGGAGAGTAAATTAACGTTATCTTCATTGGCCTTTTTCAAGGCCACCAACTTCATCGGCCCTTTTCAGGGCCACCAAGCTTATCTAACGTAACGACGACAAAGAAACGCAAAAAACCCGGGGAATGGAATGAAAAAATTCCATTCGTCATTTTTTTAAAATTTTATTTAATCAGATTCAAAATTTTAACTATTATTTTTTGTCTTTACTATCACACTTTATTTATTTTAACTATTTTCCTCGCCCCCCTAATAAAATTACTCACAAAAGTGTCCTCATACTTGTGTTAACATACTTCAATTCCACTTGTATTAATTACAACAAATATTGCAGATGATATGGAGATCACATGTTTACATTATTCGACCGCTATAGCTCGAGCCGTTCGCGAGTTAGAGACGGTTGAATTTCGCGGCATCATCGCACACGCGCGCGCGCCCTTCCGCAGATGCGCACACGCATCGACGCTCGTCTACACATACGCCCAATAATACACACACATATACACGTATATATAATACGAGAAAACAGCTTCAGAACCACGCAAATTGAAAGAAAAGAAAAAAATTTAAAAACGTAAAAAAAAAATATTTCGGAAAACATTTTCTGATCCCCCCCGCCTGATTATTCATCTATAAGACCGAACACGCATCCTCGAAAAGGAAAATTTTGGAAAACTTTAAAATTCGGAAAAGCCGCACAACTGCATAATTACCATCCTGCTACGTCCCACTTTCGTTACGTCCACGGATTATTACGAGATAGAATTCTGAATTCACGTTTCGAGAAAGCGCCCGATGCTCACGCGTCTCCTCGCATGCTTTTAAGAGACTCTCAAAGCCAGATTCCTGACACAAATTTTCCCACCGTCTTCCCTGGTAGCCACTCTACCCCATTCTTACCCCCCCTGGAACCCCCTTAAAATAAGAGTTAAAAAGCGACGAAAAAGGATGCACGTACGTAATGCCTTTTTAATTTATCTATAGCCCTTTTCCTTCCTCACATGGAGAAGTCGTGAACTTAATAATTCCACTACCCTTAGGCTCGCTACCTGTGTCACGAATGTGCCTATCCTCACCCGTAGAAATGGTGGTACCTATAGAATTTACCTACGAATAAGCTCGGCCTACAAAATGTCAGTCGTTCACGTCGGTTACCATCACCGACTTTCATCTCAGTTCGATAGCGAAATAGTTAACGTCATTGGTCTTACCGGATATGTAAAGTACCGTTACGCTACGCGTTCGGGTTCCTTTTTGAGTTGTGCCCACCGTCATCTATACAAGCTGGAACGTAAAGTCGTTTTTGAAACGACCGGATTCAGCTTAGTATACGTAGTCAAGTGTCGTTTCACAGCTGTAAGGGTATGATGATCGACCGTAATAAAAACCATCGCGATGGCACAAAGCCCATGAGTCCAAAAGCCCATTTCTAGCCGCGGAATAAATTATAAAATGAAATGTATCAATCGAGAGATTAATAATGTTCTTTAATACACTCAACCCAACAATTGAAGGAACAAGAAATTTTTCCAATTTTTTACGTGTTTTTTGCGTGGCTCTAACTTTGCGAAAAATGGTCGTATTAAGATGAACGAAAAAGCATTTTGAAGCTTGACATTTCCAGTTTTGAAACCGTATGATGAAACATTTTTCTTGGCCATTGGTCATCTCACAATCAAGAGAAATGTCGCAAAAAAAATATTTTTTCAAAAATTTCCGTTTTTCAAAGTTGTCCATGGACTCCAAAAATTTTTTTCTGAGGGCACCATCAATACAGTCATTTAGCCTGATTCTTAACCTTCAATTTGATTTTTTTTTTTGTTCCTGTACAACAATTTTTCGCTGAGATATCGGCCGGTGAATGAAAAAACATCTTTTTTCGTTTGATCATCGATATCTAATGAACCGGTTATCTCATAGCAAATCTACTGGCAGTTTTGAAAACTCAAATGAATTGCGTATGAGCTCCAGTTATTCTTTTTGAAAAAAAAAAAAAATTTTTTCACCCCTTGCGTTCACTTGAAAAAGTGGCAAAAAAAGCATTTGGCATTGAATACTCATCAAGATTGTTTTTGAAGTTTAAAAAAAAAAAAAATTCTCATTTGAAAATTTAAAAAAAAATCGATGAGTATTAAGAATGTTCGGACACCGTTTACATCGATTTTTTTTTTAATTTTCAAATGAGAATTTTTTTTTTTTTTTTAAACTTCAAAAACAATCTTGATGAGTATTCAATGCCAAATGTTGAGAAAAAAAGAGAATTTTTCTTTCTTTTATCGAAATAATCATCCGATGATGTTCAAAGAGCCAGAAAGGCGTTTTTTCAAGTGAAGCCTAAAATAAAAAATTCGGGGTAGAAAAACGGATGGACGGATCAATTTGAAATTTGATAGGGTTATTGGGGATATATTAAGCTAAATGCGGACGCACTAACGTTTGTTTTAACCACAATATTTGCAAAGTACTGGTGAATTTTCTAAATAACCAGAAAAAGTGCTTTTTTTGCCACTTTTTCAAGTGAACGCAAGGGGTGAAAAAAAATTTTTTTTTTCAAAAAAAATAACTGGAGCTCATACGCAATTCATTTGAGTTTTCAAAACTGCCAGTAAATTTGCTATGAGATTACCGGTTCATGAGATATCGATGATCAAACGAAAAAAGATGTTTTTTCATTCACCGGCCGATATCTCAGCGAAAAATTGTTGTACAGGAACAAAAAAAAAATCAAATTGAAGGTTAAGAATCAGGCTAAATGACTGTATTGATGGTGCCTTCAGAAAAAAATTTTTGGAGTCCATGGACAACTTTGAAAAACGGAAATTTTTAAAAAAATTTTTTTTTGCGACATTTCTCTTGATTGTGAGATGACCAATGGCCAAGAAAAATGTTTCATCATACGGTTTCAAAACTAGAAATGTCAAGCTTCAAAATGCTTTTTCGTTCATCTTAATACGACCATTTTTCTGAAAGTTAGAGCCACGCAAAAAACACGTAAAAAATTGGAAAAATTTCTTGTTCCTTCAATTGTTGGGTTGAGTGTAGATAAATAAAATGGATAAATGAACAAACGGAAAAAGACACCCGATAAATAATTAAATTTACACAACGAAACGGCCGTAGCGTCTAGCGTACAATTGAAGAATTCAGAGGAAAACAGAAGGCCATTATAATAATCAAAAAATAAATTTAAAAAATTTTAAAAAACTCCCGGCTGGAGTAAAAATCGAACACAAAAAACGTAATCTGATAGAAAGCATGAATAAAATTCATGAATCTAAAAAGTATACAACAAAAAAGGATGAAATAATTCAAGAAGTCATCTTAGTTTATTCATAGTTTGAATTATGATCGTTCGTGAGTATGAGTTCCATTTTTTGAATCGTGGTAATTTCCTCACTGCCCTCAATTCAGTCGGGAGACGTCATTCATTAAACATAAGTCGGAGGACGTTTTCTTTCGTATCGTCGAACATCTAAATCCAGATCGTCTTCATGTTCAATTAATGGCGTCTTCTTTGCACTGTTAAACATCTATATCCTATATCATATTTATGTTTAATGAATGACGTCTCCCGACTGAATTGAGGGCAGTGAGGAAATTACCACGATTCAAAAAATTGAACTCATACAAACGAACGATCATAATTCAAACTATGAATAAACTAAGATGACTTCTTGAATTATTTCATCCTTTTTTGTTGTATACTTTTTAGATTCATGAATTTTATTCATGCTTTCTATCAGATTACGTTTTTTGTGTTCGATTTTTACTCCAGCCGGGAGTTTTTTTTAATTTTTTAAATTTATTTTATTTCAGACTTTTTAAAGATAATTCGATATAATTTTCTCCACGTCCGCCAATGATTGGAATCATTTAGCTCGAACAAGACGTCCACGTCACAAAACAATTTTTCCTACTAGTGTCATAATGTACTATTGTTTATCGATTCAATATCGTAAAACGTGACCACTGTATGGAAATTTGATGTGACAAGACTTTAAAAGTATCGACTAGTTGCGGCACATGCTGGTTGTCCTTGGGCGCAGTTGAGTACAGTCTCAGCAAAATGTCACCGCATCATGTGATTGTTCAGCGCGGCTCCATGTAGCCATGACAAATTGTCAGCCCATAGTGGAGTCTTGAGGGCGGCTTAATAGAGCCTTGACCAAATCTCAGTGCATTATGGAGATTTTAAGCGTGGCTCTATGTAGCCTAGACCAAATTTCTGTTCATTGTACAGTTTTTTGAGCGCGGCTTGACGTAGCCTTGACCAGATGTCAGCGCATTCCGCTCGTCCTTTCCAGTCATTACAAGTTTTGAATATGTCTTAAGCGAGCGAACATTGAATGAATGCTGCTTCGACGAGTGATCGTTGAATGAATGCTGCTTCGAAAAGGACCTGACTCATATAGGAAAAACAATGAAAACAAATATACATATTGTGCATTCTGACAAATCGCTTTGTCTAAAAGATTTGTCGGTTGGAGGATAAAGTAAAAAATTAAATCCGACAACAATTTTTTTCTTTCAAATTGCCAATTCCACCGAGGTAGACAATATCACTGGGCATAACCACATCGTCTAGCGAAACATCGATATTCACGTTTTTCACAATCCTGATAACATTATCATACGTTGAATAAAAAATAATGAACTCATTACACAATTTCGTTCGTACGTGAAATCAGTTGATAATCATAAATAAAACAAAATCACCGGGCATAACCACGTCATCCGACCTAACCTCCACATTCACAAATATCTTAATTTCGCGCCTAAATACAAGTATCCAGAATTATTAATCCGACGTGATTGATGAAATCAGCAGTAGATCAATCCTGCTAACATTATTCAACGTTAAATAAAAAATGCACTCATGAAAAAAATATCGTTCGTACGTGAAATCAATCAATAAAATAAAGTTATTGGAACCACCGCTTAGATCCGTTAGATCCGCCCCTGTCGTCAAAGCGGACGACTCGACATCGGAATGAAGTTAGGCTATGAAGAACGATGCGAGTATTGCCTAGCCAATCAGCGGGCTCGCTGGAGCTCTACTGTGGCCAGCATCGATATGGAAATTTCGAAAGAACGCGTTTTTTTAACATCAATTATCTTTACGAGTTCACATCCGATCATAAATATTATGATTCATAAAACATCTGTGTGGTCAACGGAACCGATGTGCAAATATTCGTTTGTAGAAGATTTTCAGCCGGGAGTTAAAAAGAGAAATTAAAAGAAAACTTAATTTCTCATTTCTAATTTTTATAATTTCGATCATTTGTAATTTATATCATTTGTAATCCTTATAATTTGTAATTTATATAATTTCTAATTTCTATAACTTATAATTTCTATAATTTCTAATTTCTATAGATTCTAATTCCTATAAATTCTCATTTCTATAATGTCTATAATTTCTTGAATTTCTTGAATTTCTCATTTTTATTTCTATAATTTCTAATTTACGATTTCTATAATTTTTAATTTCTAATTTCTTATTTCTATAACTTCTAATTGATATAATTTTTAATTTGTCGAAAAACGAATAATTGTTAAATCAATTATCAGCCTATATGTCAATCCTGGAGACTCCCTCGTCGACGAACGTCTGGATAAACGATCCGAAAGTCTCGCCGGTGCTGAGTCAAATGTTCAAGACTTAACATTCGGAAAAACACGCGAACGCTGCGAATCGTTACGACGAAAAAAGCGTCAGCTAACGTTTCGTCGATCAATCCTAAATTCCCGAATCCGTGTTGGTCGGATTCGCGTCCTCGTCGCCTTTGCGCCCTTCGACCGGTCATCTTCGTCTTGCATATTTGTTGAACAAAGCAGCAGCAGCTTATTGTAACTATAATAACGATATTTTCGTAAAAATTTACAAACAGATTCGATTTGTGATTGAAACAGTGCGCGTACCTGCAACAAAAATTAATAAATCATTGTTTTTCTTTTATTTATTTATTCATTTTTTATCAAATGTTTTTTTGTTTAATATTGCACAATTCAAAAATATTAGAAAAAAATCACCAATCGATCGGTTGTTATTAAAACTAAGCACGTGAATAAATAATAATAATAATAATAATAATATTAATGATGATATAATTATAACAATAAAAACGAAAAAGATATTGTTTTGTAGAAAAGTAAATGCGTGTTAAATTCGTCGGTAATAATCGCGAGAGAGAAAAAAGAGTATTTTGAAAAAAATACTTATTGTTGAACGATTGTCGTCGTCTGGGTGTAAATTACGCTGATGATTAATGTTATTTTGTCTCAATTGATTTCGATGATAAAAGAAGCAAAGTTATTTTGGGGGAATAAAGGAATTGAATATTTTCTTATCCGCTATATTATTTTTTACGCCAAATTTCGTGTCTAATTTTTCAGTTAGTCGTTAGCTGTTTTACACTACATTTGTTCACCATCTAAGGAAATCCCCGCCGTGAATAGTTTTTTTTTTTAATTGCAAACTGTTGACGGAATTTTTTTCGAAAAAATTCGATTTTAAAAAACAGCTGTAATTGACAAATACTGTAGCCAGTCTTCACAGTCGCTGCTGAGCATGTCCTGGTACGTTTTTTTCAACGAAAGACTGTCACGTTTGTATGAGCTGTGCTACAAGCTCACGTAAATTCATGGGAAAAAATGAATTAGTGCTAAACGAGAAAATTATTCTCCAGTCAATCGGACGCTCAAATTGAGCTTTCTCGACGTCCGGAAACATTCGGGGGGGGGGTTCCCGTTTATGATTCAATCACAAATAAAGTTTTACAATGTACCTTTGTACGTTTTTGTTTATTAAGATTAAATCCTTAATTCTATGGATACATTTGATTACATAACAGTTTTTAAAACGAGCGAAATGTATTTGTGCTTGTTCCGAATGAAGGAAGTATATTCATTGTATCGACCGCATAATAATGAATTAACCAACCGCAGGACTCGGTCCATTAAGGCCGAATTTATTTTTGTAACTGCCCCGGATTCAGTCACGACGAACGTGTGAGCGAAAAAACGGAAAACTATTATTGATATTGCAGAGATTTGGGCAAGAACAATAAAGAAATAATCTGGTTCAAGACTGACTGAGTGCAGACCGAAACGTGTAAACGCTTGCGTAAATACATAATATCCATGGATTTAATAAATCACGCAGCATTGACTGCTTACCACAAGTTCTTCTGCTGCGTATAATGAAACTTACACTTCGATAGTTCGTTTGATGGCTCAAAGAGTATTGATATTGAAGAGTTAGAAGAAACACAACAATCACGCATAAGCATTGATCTCCTTGCGCACCAAACAATGTGCGGGTCACAAAATTATCACGTCGATAATAGTCGATAGTTTTTGAGAACCGTAACAAAATGATATTTTACTCCCATAATTTCGTCGAACAAACAAGAGTAAACGTAGAGTTATTCTGATGATGAATTTCGTGAGCCAACTTCAAGGGCCAAAAGTTTTTGATTATCAACGTATTCTCTCGGTTTGATTCATCTTCGGAAACGATTCCGGAGATTTGCAATCGCTTTACTGGCGATTACTAATTCGATAATTAAAGTAACCGTAGCGCATCCCAGACCGATGCCGAGAAGGACGAATGCAAAACCCAACTTTTGCAGAGTCAGGACTTTTACTTCCGGTTCCTGATCCTGGGTTTCGTAGGATTTAAGTGACCTTATTACTTTCTCGCGATCTTGACTGTACAACGTTTCGAGGAGACCACCAGACTTGCCTCTTCGATAAATCTCATTAACTCTTTCTTTGAGGGGCCAATCTGTTCGAATGAGATAAACCGCATTCGATCGGCCTAGAGATTCCTTGGACACGTGGAAATTAAGTGCCTCCGCGTAAAGAAAAATCGCGAGGTCCCCCAGTACACAAGCGGTTTTAGGGTCACGCAATACATTCTCGACGCATTCCGATTCTTTCATTTCAAAGTATCGCCCCTCAAACGCTTTATCGTGAAAAAATATCGTGTATCCATACGGACCGCATATCGTGTAATTTGACCGGGCAAGGTCTTTGACGGTGTCAATGGTTCGTAGGCGCACGTCCTTTGTCAACAGCGACGCAAATACTCCCGAATAAATTCCCTGAATAGTTACCACGAATATGAATAAGCCCGCCAGGTAAATCCTGGGAGCCGTCTCCCGGGGTACGCGTTGGATCCCTGCATTGCGAATCAGTAGAACGATATCTAGAATCGATGGTATCAGCGATTGATTCAGCCCAAATTTAAAAAACAACAGTGTTACCATTAATACCACGAGTACACCGAAACGTGAAGTTTTGTCGAGAACAGAAAGAAGCTTTTCGAGCTGTGTTTTTTTGCGGGGATATTGAGTCATAAACATTACCTCGTTTTCGAATAGTACATCGGTAATTTCGAAACGGTAAAAAACTGACTGTCCGACAGGCATCATCGAAATATCATAGTTTCGATTGACGACCTCTAGCACCATCCCATCTCTCTCGTTCATGTTTCGAACAAGTCGGTTGGTCACCACCCACGTTGCATTGAGAGAACTCATGAGGAAACGAATGGTAACGTTCCTCTGTTTGAACGCAGCAATTGACAAGCCCGAATCGTCGAACCACCTCTCAAGATTATTGCCGATACCGCGGATTTTGTAGCCACCAAGATCTAACGTTTTGTCGTAATCCAGTCCTTCGCAATATGACTCATCCTCGCGATATTCCCGCGCTAACAAGGTCCACGGATGACCGTCTATTCCTTTGTAAGTACCCTCTTGGTGCCACGGGCTAGGCGCCTTATTCGTGAACGGATTGAAAGTGTATATCAACTGACCTCTCGTTTGGTTGAAACACACAAATTTCGAATTGAGGAGATTGGCATTCCACGCTTCCCAGAGTATTGGAGCAGCTTTCGAACATCCGCCTTCCGAATCAGTCAAGTCGATGAAGAAGAACGAAGCCATGTGGTTCCACCATTTCGTAAACCAAACTTGATCGAGAGTATCCAATGTACGCGTTTGATCACTCGTCGTGATCACGAAAACTTGGAGTTCGTATCGAGATCCTAAGTCGACCCTGTAGATGCTCGAAGTATCGTACATCATTGCCGCCGGAATCGGAGTGGCTCTCGTCGACATCTTCGTCATGATACTCCCAGCCGACGGTCCAGCGAGTCCCACGGTACTGAACCGGTTTGTGTAACATGATTCCAAGATGTCGATCTGAAAAATGGATGATTAGCCGTCACGTTGAATCGCTCGTGTATTTATAGTATAAGAATCAGTAGCAAACGAACGTACCAATGTCTCGATGAGTGGCGATTCATCCTGTTTGGACGTTTCGATGATTGATCCAGCGGAACATATTTGTGTAACAAGCACCGAGATGCAAACGACCAATTTGATGAGCTGCATTGCGAAAAAGGAATTCTTCTTCGTATAAAAAAGCCGTCTAATTCCGTTTCTGGTTGTTGAAGTCATGCACCATGCCCACGAGGTTTTAACAGCTGAACATGGGATAAGATAATAACGTCAATAAACGATAAATTAGTCAAAGCCTAGAACTAGCGATTTCACACAAATATTTAATTTTTTCCCGTGTAGTAAACACAACTAGCGGAAAATAAAAAAATTCTCATTGTTTTCTCGTAATTCCAAACGGCTCACATTTTCATGCACTCAAGGAAATTTAAATTTCCCCATGAATTCGGCACGAATTCGTAAACGTTACTTCGAAACGATCTATTCAGACCAATATCTCGATATCTTCGAAAGCTAGAGTGATGATCGATATTACTTGAAAATCTATAAATGCTGTTGAGACCGAGCGGTTGTATAAAATCAAGAACGTACAATTTAGCGGAAAATGTTACGAAAATTACGGATGATGGAGACATTTTTGGACTTGACAAGCTGATTTGTTTTCGAGTTATAAAAAATTTAATTTTGCAGCTTCGGCACATTTTGAACATTTTAGTCAGATGGTCTCGATCGCGGTTCTTATTACCATTTTATTACTAGCTTCTTCCATTAGGATGGAAAACTATCATTATATCAACAAAAAACGTTTTCCCACGCGATATCGGAATAAGCTGGGATAATCGGAAAATAATCAGTCGACCGCACAGACCCGTGTATTTATAGCATACGGATCAGTAGTAAAGAAACATACCGATACTTCGGCGAGTAACGATTCATCCAGTTTGAAGATCTTGATGATTAATCCAGCCAAACGTATTCGTGCAATAAGCGTCGAGCAAAAGAAACGACGAATGCAACGTGGTCCATTAAGATAAGTATATTTTCTTCAGTGTCAACGAAATCGGATGCGCGCTTAACTGGAAAAACTATTTGAATGTGTGAACCGTTCGATCAGACAGTCGGACTAGGAATGAACAAAACCGCTCGAGCAATATGTCAATATCCGTATTTTGTTCGCATATCACCGTGGTAACCGAGTTCAAACGGATATCCATTAGCGAGAATCGATACAGTTTCCAGTCACATTTTAAAATGAAAAGCTTGTTCACATACACCTCGAAAAAGATAATGTAGTGCATGTATGTGGGAAGGTATACGTTGTTACCCGGTTATCTGCCGGTAGCTCTCACGCGATACCACGCGAGCTCCGTCAACCGGGTACCGATTGGTTGTTTTTCTTCTTCCTCGACTTACTCGCATTGGGACATTTTATTAGGGCGTAATTTAATTTTTTCGTCAATTTTAAAGACCAAGCGATCGCGGTTTACTCTATCGCTTAGAGATTGTCGAAGATGCTGATGATGTACCCATACTCTTTTCCTTTGATTGTTTGATTCTGATAATTGCAGTGCCACGCAGATGCATATTGTCTCTCGCGGTGTGAAATCGCCACGATATTAATATCAACGTTATTGGTATGCCGCGGTAACGAGTTTACTTTGGAACAAGAAATTCCCCAAAAACGACGAATCCTTGCCTCTTTTATGCACTTTGTTTTTCAAAGTACACTGACCATTGATAGAAACATTCAATGGGTATAAAATGGTAGCTCGTACAACAATCGTACTTAAAAAAATTGTTTGAACGGAATTTCTATTGTATATTATTCAATATATATTCTTCATTTCATTAAGGAGGTATATCTGGCGTGACGGCCCTAACAATCAACAATTTTTTCTGACTAAATGAATAAAGATATTGACATTTCCTTGTCTCAAGTATTCAGTGCATCCTTTGTAAAAGTTTCTATATAATTTTTAACTAAAATTATCTCAAGATGGCGGATCCTGTTTCTGCTGACGGTCCTTTTTTTGCGGTAAGCAAAATGTTTACCAAAAACGATGATTATCGTTTAAAAATTGTTAAACTTCAGCTTCATAGAAATTTTTTTTTTCCTCGAAATTCTAATGTTACGATTTCGAATAGCATTGGAAAATCGAAGGCTAGCTTGATAACCATCAGGCCGAAGCGGACACTGCTGAGCCGCCATGTTGGTATAGCTACCTTGTATTACGCGGTTTTCCGTGATTACTTCCCACGCGATAAAGCTTCAACTCTGCGTCTACGAGACACTCGATCGTTCTTTCATCTTTTTCGTCGACACGTATTATTGACTTTCCAAAGTAATTGCAGTCATTGCAGTTTTTCCATTGGAATTCTTCATATTGTAGCCACGCCATTATCCATCGTATAGCAATCGCGGAAGTGGGGGCTGACAATTTCCTCGTACTTCTACCTTTTGAATATTTCATACCAATATTTTTATGCGACATAGGAAACGTGGCGTCGAAACGCCACGTGTCCTATGTCGCACGTCATCCTCTTGCTCTCTGACCTTCGAACTTCGTGTATCGACACGCACAGCTTTCACAGTTTCATAGGCTTGCCTATTGACCCATTGCCGGAGAGAATTTTTCCAATGTCCACGGTTTTAAAATATTACGAGCAAATTCGAGTTAATTTATTGATTCAGTTTCATGTCGTCGAAATTTTTATCTTTTTCAACAGTCTTAGTGGAACGCTCGAACTCGGTCGAATTATTACGATCGATCGAGGTTGATGATTGTTAAATATTGACTAGTGTTCGAGAACAGGAGAAATTGCATTGGAACTATAAATCTGCTCAATTCCTCCGAATTATATGAGATTCATCATATTCGAGACATAAAGTCAGCCATTTTATTTTTCGTCGGCTATGAGCGATATTTTAAATTGACGATATCCCATATGAAGATATTCATTGAAACAAAGAGTAAATAAATAATAGTAATTGATAGATTATTTTGATATTTTGTAACTTGTAATTATCGTTTCGAGTAATTTTTAATTCGATTTTATTTTCGTTTTATTTCGTTCTACATTGAATAAATCTGTGGATTGACGTAAATTTTCCTTCTTCGGTCACGGCGCAGTCGCGGATGCCACCAGACCACGCAGACCACGTGATTTCGGTGGTTTTTCGACTCGGTCGGTAACAAAAACTCCAAAGCAATTTTATCGGAGCCGATTGATTTTACGGATAAAAAACGTAAATGATTGTGATGCATTTTGAAATTTTACATACGATCGTTCTCGTTTTTTTGGCAAAGAGTCTGGCGATAGAGGAAAACGCCGGTTTGGAGTAATTACAAGTAAAATTCGGTTTTTTGCTTATAAATATAATAATTATGACATATAATACATATATTGCATATATTATATTGTAATTGTATATTCCTCGAAAAGTTTACCTCAGAGCTTTTTTTTCGGAAAAAAAAATTATTCCATTCGATTGAAATTCTATTGTATACGAAAAAAAAATCTATATCTCGAAGACTATAAGCAAGATATTAAGATTCTTCATTCGCTTATTTCGGTTTGTAGTATTAGAAAAACAAATTAAGATTAATTCGTCAATGTTTCGTGCGCATAAATAAAAATAAAATAATAATCAATTCGACCAAACTACCCAGATCGATGCATGGCACGAAATCGGTGAAAGAATCCATTTTGTTTTCATTGCAATTATAAAAGAAAAAAACAAATTCCGATCAACGGATTAATTGGTGATAAACAGAGACATTTTTACGTCAAAACGCATAGCTGCGAAATCTTCAACCTCATTAGAAAACAAATTTAGAACAATGGTACTGTGTGGACTAGTCGCTAAGATAATTTACAAATAGGGTTGCATCCTTGATGTTCTTTCTCGTGATGATGGCCGTTGTTACGTGGGCAAGCGACTATCTCGGTTCGCTCTCGGTTGATTCGAACGATCGATCGATTCTCGGCTCATTCGTCGCTGTTACGACGCCTCACATCCCATTTTCAAGCTTGCTACGCTATTCTTCATTGCTGGATTACAATCTCAACCTCATACAACCGCATAATTCTCGTTTACGGTGTAATAATTAATAACGTTGTTTTTTCAAATGAAAATCCCTTAAGTATAAATCCTAATTTCTCTACTTCTTTGAATTTTTCTGATTTTTCTGTTTACGTTTTTCAATTCACATCTTTTAAGTGCGATAATTATTGTTTAAAACTTTATCGAGTTGTCTTATTGAGGAATTTTTTGAAAATAGAGAAACGAATTATTTTTTGAGGCCAGAATGTTTTCTCGATTTTTCGGAGCCGAAATCGTAATTTTGGATATTTGACTTTTAAAAAAATGAGAAACGCAGATTTTTTTTCTTTACAGGTTATTTCCGTACGATATATTTCTCTCAATGTCGTTCGCTTCGGGATAGCCGCCGGTGAAGCGTTCTCGCACCTGCACATCACCTTAAGGTCAATTACTGCATCGACTGACTTACCGACAACCGCGTGAAGTTAGCGAAACGCATACCATCACCTTCGTCCAAAATGGCGTCATGAAATTCCATGAAACTTTAGGAATCGATTCGTAACTATTCTTTATTCTCCTCGTCCTGATAAGAAATGTAATCAAATTTATTTTTTATATTATTTAAAAAAATCAAAGTTCATTTATTGTTTTTATATTACGAACAAAAAGTCATTTCGATAATACTAAGTGCAACAGGAGTAGGGCTCAGTTTTATTATTTCAAGGACCTTTTCGACTTCGATTATCTCCCATGAATATCAAGAGAAACCATGATAAATCCTCACAAAAAGTTCAAAGTTACGGTGATGCGCATATATATAAAAATCAATCATTCTTCATATATCGAGACGCAACATTACAATCCATTAAAAAAAAAACTATAAATTAATTAAAAACAAAACCGTTGGAGCAGTGTGTCAATATTATTGTTTTGTTCTTACATAACCGTGGTAACCGAGTTCAAGGAGACATTAATTATCGAGAATCGATACAAATTGCGATGACATTAGAAAATGAAAAGCTTGTTCACGTACACCTCGAAGAAGAAACTGTAGAGCATGCGTGTGCGAAGGTCTCCGTTGCGACTCGGTTCTCTGTCGGTAGTCCTCACGCGATACCTCGCGAGCTTCATCGACGAGGTAACGGTTGGTTTTTTTTTTTTTCTCTTTTCCGACACGTATGTGCTTTCTCGACCAACCTGCACTGGAACATTCCATTTGGGTGTAATTGAATTTTTTCATAAATTTTAAACATCGAACACTCGCGTTTTTCTTCATGGCTCAGCGATGGCGGAAGAATCATAATTGTTATGCTTAAGATGGGTACATCTGTGTAGATTGCCGGAAAAGTAGGTGAATTTTAGGAATTATTATCTCAAAAACTGTTTGTCCAATCGAATTCAAGTTGGTTTTATTTTAAAGTATATACATTGAGGTATGTTGACGATTTTTTATATAAATATATAGCGAGTTCCCAAACTTCAAACGCGTTTATCTCGAAACTTTTTCCCACTTTTTTTTAGATAACGGATTGACCGATTCCTTTAAAATTTAGACACAATATCCACGGATAGGCAATGAAGTTCGGCACGTAGAATTTTTTTTTAAGAAGGCTCCGTCGCTAACGTCTCAACAACAGAAAAAAATAATTTTCAAGTATATCATAGATAATGTAACCATATTCACGTATGCAAATTTTCAGATAAGGTTAACGACTAAATAAGAGAGATAAAAATAGTTAAACTTGGGATTTTTAACACAGGGCTTATGAAAGACGCACCCCCAAAAGACTTGTATCAAGCGGTATTTTTGCACTCAGACAACAGATATTGATTAAAAAAACTACAGTAACGTTGATTAGGTCATGAAGATTCCAAATATAATGAAAAAGTTGTCGGTCATCGACTTATGTAAAAAGATATTCAATGTTAAAATGTCGAAATATTTAAAACTCCGATGGGTTTCGCGAACGTGTGAAGATCTGGCAGCGTCACAGGAATCAGGTGTTCGTTTTTGTTTAGTCCTGGCTCGATCCACCGTTTTGCGGCGGCGCTAACCATACTGTCATAGCCTTAGAATCGGGATAGTTCAACGCATATTTTCTGTCACAATAAAAATCTCGAACTGTCAGCTCGCGGTGTCAAAAGAAAATCAGCGGCGATCAGAGGAGAGGGTGGCATGGAGAATTGCGATGTTGCCGTACTTCTTTAGGCAGTACCGTAACGTAAAATTGTGACAATTCTGCGGTATTTATTTATTGGTGTCCAACTAGTTAGTCTTGTATAAAATTATCAATAATACGTTTATAATCAACCGTATTATGCCAAACATGCGTATGACTGAAAAAAAAATGGGCCCCGCTTAAACGCCCGCGCAACCCGCCCCTCCGTGACCGAGCCTCCTTAAGGGCCACCCTAATATAGATGTAGTTGCGTAGGAAATAACCATCTTCACGCGGTACAACGAGCTACGCCACTATATCTATACATACGTTTTCGTCAGATTGAGATTCTGTACTTCGATACCTACCCTAATTCATGCCCGATTTATATCGTCCAAACGTAGTTTGATATCATCGGTCAGGTGGCGCACGAGAATCGCGGCGACTGGAAAAATTCTCATAGTCTCTTTTATCACTATCTCCATATATTCCATACGATTTAGGTCCTCGATTTTTACCGGAACATCCGAAGAAACATCGTCGCCGTATATTTTGCAAAGTTCCTCATACACTTTATCCTGCGACATCGTTATTTAAACGTTAAATTTTTCATTTATTCAATTAAAATTTTAAAAAAATTTTATTCTTACATTTTGAGGAGTATTGTAAATTATTACTCATTTTCGTGTTTTCATCATCTGTACTTATCAATTATTTAATCTCGAATTCCATGACAACAAAAATAAATATTTACACTTAAAAAAAATAATCTTCAGCTCGATATTTTCATCAAAAACATAAAATAATCGCTCAAAAATATTCGAATATTTATATTTAAAAATGATTTATTCTACGTAAGTGCGGAAGTTTCGTTATCGATTGGATTGTCATTGTTGTAAGCGATTTTCTTCTTTTGAACGACGTCGTTCGTCAGACTGTGCATATTAGGCCGGGTTGAAAAAAAAACCTTTTTTTTTTCTATCAATCAAAATGCATTCACGCCAAAGTATCTTCCATCAAGAGAATCGTGTCCAAAAATTAGCCCGATCGGACCATTTTTAGGGGTCGCGCAAGATTTTTCTAGTTTTCCCATTTGATTAACATGGGAAGAACGAAAAGTTTCCATTCAAAAAACCGTAGCTCCGCCAATTTTATAGGTACATTGATCTGGTTAGTTCCATTTGAAAGCTCTTGAAAATCCGCTTAAAATGGCGTGCGGACCTTTGGGATCCCATTGCAACTTCCATCAATAATTTTGTTGTTTCGTAAGAAATTAGCGACGGAAGTTGCAATCTGATTTCAAAGGTCCGCACGTCATTTTAAGCGGTTTTTGAAGAGCTTTCAAACGGAACTAACCGGATTAACGTACCTATAAAATTGGCGGAGCTACGATTTTTTGAATGGAAACTTTTCGTTCTTCCCATGTTAATCAAATGGGAAAACTAGAAAAATGATGCGCGACCGCTAAAAATGGTCCGATCGGGCTCATCTTTGGACAAGATTCTCTTGACGGAAGATACTTTGGCGTGGATGTATTTTGATTTGAAGAAAAAAAAAAGTTTTTTTCTGAAGCCGCCCTAGTGCATGTATTTCAGGTACTTGCGTTGTTTTCTTCCATTCGTCGTCATGTTGAATATGAAATCGGGATGCAACCAAACTTTTAACACTCTCGAAAATATGATCTCGAAGACTCTGATAAAGAATTAATGATAACATGGTAATTATAATAATAATAATGATGATAATAATATTTCAATAATAACAATAATAATAATAATAATAATTTTTATTTGAATAATTTGGAAGAATTGAAGTGAAAAAAATGTTTGTGCGTTGTTTTCAAATACAATTTTAATTTTAATTTTTTGAAAAATAATTTTTCAATAGTTTTCTCATTTATTTTTACCCATTTTTTTGTTTAAACAATAATAATAATAATAATTCGATCATAATAATAATTTTTATTTGAATAATTTTAAAAGGGCAACCTGGCAAGCTTCGAGATCGAAGAGGAATATCCCTGAATTGTTCGGACGATCGTTGGTGACAGGCAGGTCAGCTTGCTATTAAGGCAGGATTCTACTTTGAAACCATGAAAAAAACGCTATTTTCGTGAATTTTTTCTGAGAATACTATTGAAGATACACACAAATCCGAACTGAACACCGTCTCGCCGTACAAACTTGCTGATTGTGCGATCGACCACTGCTAGTCTTAAGGTGAATTCCCGTCAGAGACTTCGCCGTCGTTAAGTAGATTTACCAAAAAAAATTTACGTGAAAATTGGCAAATATTTTGCAGTACTTCACGTTTGAACGACTGAACGGAATCCGATGAAATTTGGTGGATCTATGTAGAATCGATCGGGGACCAACCTATACCTCATGTTTTTTTCTCAAAATCGGAAAAAAAAAATTTTGCGGATTTTTTTACAATAAAAAAAAATCTTCGTGTGAAATTTCGTTTGGGAAAAACATTAGATATAAATTGGTCCTTGATCGATTCTACGTAGATCCACCAAATTTCATCAAAATCTGTTGAACCGTTCAGGCGTGAAGTACTGCAGAACATTTGACAATTTGCACGTAATTCTTGGTGAATTTACTTATCGACGCGGATGTATCGCTTCACCTTAACGGTTACTTCTAAGTATCACGTTTTCGTACAGTTCTCAACGACGATTGTCTTGTTTGTATGAGCTCTGCTTTAAGACGATGATAAATATTTCGTTTTATGCCGTTGTAGAATATAGAAAATTCAGTTTGGACATTTTTATCGTTGCAATTTTTCAAATGAATATAATCTTTTGTTCATCGAACGAAATTTTTTTTTTCGACAAACCTGTTTTCATTAAATAACCGATGGGCTTTTATTGAGATGGAAGATGAGAATAGCAAAGACCGTTTGTGACGATTGGATAATATTTTGAAAAATTATCGACCTCGATTAGTGATAAATTTTAACGTGTTCGGACCAGTGTTGGGCAGCCCCAAAGTACATTTGTACTTGAAGTCCCGTGGGAGTCCAAAGTCCGGCTGGACTTTGGACTTTGCAACCGTGAGAGTCCAAAGTCCGGAAGGACTTCGGACTTGATAACCGTGGGAGTGCAAATTCCGGATGGAATCTGGACTCCGACGTTCGCCGAGGCCAAAATACAAATGTTATAGGCGATTCCACGTATACCGAGTCTACGATACAAATGTACTTTGTACTCCTACGTTTCCAACGCCAGAATAAATATAAACTTTGTACTTTCACCTTTGCAATGTTAAACAAGCTGCAAGCTGAAACTTGCAATTTGCTTCCCCTGAATTGTCGGTAGTGCACGAAATCCTTCTATGAGGAAGCATCTCTCGATTTATTTTATTTTATTTTTTTGTATCTTCGGCTTCCTCATAAAGGAAGTTCCGTTCACTACCGAAAATTCAGGGGAAGCAAATTGCAAGTTTCAGCTTGCAGCTTGTTTTATACAGGATGTCCGTAGATCCTTCCAACCGTATCAAAACCGACTCGAACGTATATAAAAATTCAATGTGTCCCAAAATTCGAGCGCGTTGTTTAATTCCTATCTAATCTAGTAACTGACGGTTAGTTTGAGCGTGTGTTTAAATTAGAGCACTTTCAGTCCAGTGTTTTTGAATTTGCAGGGGTTGGAACTTAGAAATTTCTAATTGCTCTAGAACTCGATCCGTTCGTCCGATCTCGGCCAAATTTGATATGTATTATAGCACAATGACATCCTATACTTGCAGAGAATTATGGTTCGATTGGTTGAAGTTGACGACAAATAGAGCAAAACAGTTGATTTTTTGAAAAATTCAAAAAATCATAAAATCCAAAGTTATCGATGGATTCGGCTCAAATGCAATACCAACCGTCCTTGTACTCAATTCTATATGTAAAAAACTATTGAGCCGAATACGTCGAAAATTGCGAACGCTAGCGTGGCTACAGACATTTTTTGAAAAATCCAAAACGCCGTTGAAGCCGAACAAGTGCGTCAATAATTGCGAAACTTACAGATTACATAGACATTAGAAGGCATCACATGTGTGCAAAATTTGAGTACGGTAGCTTGAACCGTTCTCGAGTTATGAACGTTTGAATTTTAGAGGGTGGTTACATACATACACACACACACACACACACACACACACACACACACACACACACACACACACACATACATCCGGACATTTTTTCCAAATGTGTTTTCTGGATGTTTTAGGACATTCTAAGCTTATTGACATCAAAATCTCGAAAAAAAAATTTGGGACCGTCACAAAGCTTCCTTTATGAGGAAGCAAAAAGGATGCAAAGTCGAACCTTGGACATTGCTTCCTCATAATTTTTTACATTTGCCAAAGCTCACTCCATGAGGAAGCCATAATTGATCGGCACAGTTCCTCATGGAGGAAACTCTGGCAAATGTAAAAAATTATGAGAAAGAGATGTGCATGGTTCGACTTTGCATCCTTTTTAATCATTGCAAAGGCGAAAGTACAAAGTTTATATTTATTCTGGCCTTGGAAACGTAGAAGTACAAAGTACATTTGTATCGTAGACTCGGTACACGTGGAATCACCTATAACATTTGTATTTTGGGCCTCGGCGAACGTCGGAGTCCAGATTCCATCCGGAATTTGCACTCCCACGGTTATCAAGTCCGAAGTCCTTCCGGACTTTGGACTCTCCTCCGGTTTCAAAGTTCAAAGTCCCGTCGGACTTTGGACTACTCCGGTTGCGAAGTCCGAAATCCTATCGGACTTTGGACTTTCACGGTTGCAAAGTCCAAAGTCCCGGGACTTCGGGACTTCTCAAGTCCAAATTTGTCCATCACTGGTTCGGACGTTACACAGAAATTGTTCGAAAAAATCAAAATGTCCAAGGTCGGCGACGACGAGAATAACCGGTCACGTGTCATATCGATAACGTCGCGTTTTAACACGTGGCGAAAGGCAATTTAGACTCGCGTGTCATTCGAACCATCGGTACAAAACTCCGGTGAAGGTCGGTTTGGCAAGCACACACGTGGCGAAGAGAACAAAACCCTACCTCGTCGATCAGGCCAAAGCGTCAATCGCGTGTGAAGTAAAGATGGTAAAACCGTGTCGCAACAACGGATAGCTTCGCACACGCGACGCTCTAAAATTTCCATTTCTACGAAGTTTCCAAACAAGCTTTTTCACTTTACGGTGCATTTGTAAATGTAACAGGTCCCGCAAATGGATATCGATCCAAACTTATCGTCAGAATCTTAGCGCGGAAGTCGACAGCTCGACAAGATAATTTTTGTCCTGCTCTGTTAGGAGTTCACGTTTTTCGGTGTCCTTTTGGTATTGATGATTACGCAATTGTTTTCGTTGGTTTATCTTGGTTCATTCGACAAACGCGAAATGGTTAAGGCCTTACATACAGTTAGAAGGCTTTAAAAAGACGGATTTTCAAGAATTTTTTTCGCGCAGACTATTCAATTTATTAATTTGAAAATTGGTGTACATATTATAATAACCTTATAATATATTTACATATTTTTTATTTGTAAAAATAATCATCGCGAATGTTGCTATCGCCGATCTCCTAGAGCTTCGCAAAAAAAAACCAATTTTGCGGTGATCACGATATCTCTGGACCGGATTATCTGAAATGAAAAAACCAAATAAATTTCGTTAATAGAATACATTATCTAGTATTTAATCGAAGGAATTAGCGAAAAAATAATTTTTGACAAAATGGCGACTTCTCAAAATAAAAGACTCGATTTTGAACGAAAATTTAAGCCTTAAATTGTTTATAAAATGGAAAATATTTATCGGAGAAAAAAAATCTTCGATTAATTACTAAAAAATCTAGTTAAAAAGGTTGTGTTAAAATTTGAGACTGATCGGTTCAGCCGTTTTCGAGAAATCTTGATCACCGATTTTGAAATTATAGTTTTGAGAAAAACGCGTTTAAAGTTTCAAAAGCGTTTTACATGTGGTAAATTTCGTTTTTTTTCAACTTACATGGAGTCATCTATTCCAGGGCCATATAATAATCCGTTCGCATCGTTGGCAGCTTCTAATAATTCGATTTGATGCTGTTCGATTTTTTGAAAATTACAAGTGTATGTAACCCCTTAATACACGAAAATGGATTTCTCGATTATTCTGAGAACGATACGTGACGAGGCGTGATCGTGATTATCGTGTGACGATATGTGGTGGCCGAATTGTTTAGGTTGTAAGATGCTGGATTGGGTTCGATCGAAAGATCTGAAAGGGCTCTTGTGCATAAGTGCTTATTAGACTGTGTAAAAAAAAAAACAATTTATTTTTTTTCTTGGATTGCACGGTTGTCATAGCTAGTGGTTGGCCTAAAAAAATTTTCACGAAGAGCACACTCGCAAATGTTGTTTTTTTGGCCCGTCGCTAAAGGGGGATCCCCTTTCCCATTTAAATAAATACATTTTTCCCTTCTCTCAACGTGTAGGCCAATAAAAACTGTTGAAATCTAAGTCCGCTGTACGACATTCTCTAGGGAATTAAATTTCCTTCAAAAAGTATCGGAACTTCAAGTCAAAAAATTCAATATCTCTAAGACATTCAGGCATTTTAAACCAATTTTTGACGAAAATTCGTCTTCAAACGAGTTTCACAGTCAAACTCCTCGTTCTACACGAAAAATGTGGAAATACATTCTAGAGACAATTGAATTCTCCACAAGAAAGGTATCCAGTCAAAATAGCCTTAATCCAATAATTCACAATTCACAGGCTCCTGGAAGTTCATTATATGAGGAAAAAAAAAATTTTTTCCTCATATAATGAACTTCAGAAGGAGCTGTAACTTTTGCGAGTGTGCTCTTCGGGAGATTTTTTTAATCCCAACTACTAGCTATGAAGACCATGCAATCCAAGAAAAAAAAATTATTTTTTTGACACAGTCTAGTGCATATACTCAGTCTTACGAAACCAGTCTTGGAAAACTTAGGGTAAAAGAAAGACGCATCTCGCGAGTGCCTTGGATAAAATCTCTCGATTCATAGTAATTGTGATTAAGGTAATTATTATTCAATAATGTTTTTTCAATAACGTTACATAGGAATGGTTCGAAAAATTAAATATTTCGGAGGTCGGAAACCAAGAAGATGATGCGATGCATCTCACGTCGATAACGTGGCGTTTTTAGATCGCGAGAGATGATACGATTTCGCGTGCGGTTCGAACCATTAGTAAAAAATTCCGGTGAAGGGAACAATATGTGGCGAAGAGAACAAAACCCAACCTCGTCGATCAGGCAGGAGCGTCAATCGCGTGAGAAGTAAAGATGGAAAAATCGTGTAACAACGTATAGCTTCGCGCATGCAATGCTCTGAAATTTCAAATTCGACGCGGTTTCCAAACGAGCTTTTTCACTTAACGGTGCATTTGTGAATGTAATATGTCCCGCAAATGGGTATCGACCGTAAACTTAGTTGCTTCAGTAAAATATGAAAAGAATTGAAATATCGAAACACTGCTCCGGTTCGTTTGATCATTCTTCGGCCAACTGGTGAATCGAACGGCTCGTACATTACGCAGTGTCTCCGGTTAAGCACGTTTGCATTATCGTTGACAGTGAAGTATGAACCATCGCATCACGTTGGATTCCTGGTTTCATTATTCCCGACGTGTATTTCGCAAAGCCGTTTGACTGCATTAATCATCGAATCGGCCAAACTGGATGAAACGTCAGTCGACGACGCAACGGTATGTTCGTTTGCTACTTATTCGTATAGTATATGGGGTATTCCTGGGAATTTCGGCAACTTCGGACAGTTGGGTCAAAATTTTTGCCTCCCAATTTTTTCCATCAATATGTGTTGAAAATAAAGAGACACGTATTTCGGCGTTTTTTATTTTGAGCCCCCACTTTTGAAATACGGTCAAATGAAGTTTTTGAAGTATTGACCACATTCGATCATTCAAATCGATATATCTCAGCAACGGTTAGTGATAACTCGAAAAACCACGGGTCTTTTTTTTTTTGTTTTTGAACGCTCTATACAATGAAAACGATTACGATTATGTTGCACAAATTCAGCAATAAATTATAAACAATTTAAAATTAAAAATGAAATAAAACAAAAAACGCACTTTTAATTTTTGAAATGTATTTTTTTTTTTAATTCCTTGAACAAAAACGGAAATTTAGCCGCCTTGAACTTTTTGGGCCAACGCTTCGTTCGGGAGTTATAAATTTTTTTGTCACAAAAAACCCGTAAATTTACGTATTTTATTAGTAAAAATTTGCATGAAAAAAAAAGTACCCTTAATTATTGAAATTGATTTTTTTTCCAAATTCCTTGGACGAAAAGAAAAATGTTGAGACCCGGCCCGACTTGGGCCGACGTTTCGTTCGAAAGATATAGCTTTTTTGTCATAAAAAACCGGTAAATATACAGGGTAATTATGCAGAAAGTGGACGCCACCTGGATTTCCCTGGAATGAAGATATGTTATAGAGGGCACTTTTCTGAGTAATTTCATATGTATATATTGGGCGCGGAAACCATTTTTTCATATAGTAATCGGCGGTTGAAAATTTCAAACATCACTATCGACATTCAATACATCGGCTTTGTTTACATTATATGTTTCACATTCTCTCCTGGGAGGAAAATATGTTATAAAGGGCACTTTTCTCAGTAATTTCATGTGTATATGTTGGGCGCGGAAACCATTTTTTCATATAGCAATCAGCGGTTGAAAATTACACACATCACTATCGACATTCAATACATATTGGCTTTGTTTACTTTATACGTTCCACATTCTTGTGATGATTTCGTGTATTATCATGCCCCTCCTTTAAGGAGTAAAGAGGAAATTGCTCTTTCACGATCTGTCCAGTACGATTCGTAAGTTTATAACCGATCGAACATGGAGCTGTGGCGATTCTCGTGCATTGCGGACGATAACAATGTTTAGCTGGACTATTTGATCGACCGGGGTGTTATTCGTGGGCAGTTAAGGTGCAATAGTTGCATAAAATTGTTGGAGTTAAATCGTGATAATCAAGAATCGAATTGCTCCCGGTAGTACAGTGTATTCGGATTCCTGGAAGTCGTATGGTGGCCTGTCTAATTTCGGATGGGACCACCATACTGTAAATCATCGTTACAATTTCGTTGATCCTGAAACGAGTGCTCACACTCAAAATATCGAACGTTTAGCGTGATATGCGTGGCGCGTTGCCTCGATTTGGGCACATACAGGCACATTATCGACAGTATATCGCGAAATTTTTATTTAAGCGGGTATTTTCATTTATTAATCGAATTGAATCATTTCTTCATGAAATGTCGTTGCTGTTTCCGCTAAACATTGATGATGCGATTAATTATGATTAATAAGATGTGTAATCCATCAATAATGACTGATAATGGTTTGGTTTTTCATTATAAAAAATTTTTGGAAATTTGTCGAAAAAGATTTTTTTCAATGACCTTGAAACATGGTAAAAAATGGTTTCCGCGCCCAACATCCACATATGAAAATGTTCAGAATCACCACCACAACAACATATTTTCATCCCAGGGAAATCGAGGTGGCGTCCACTTTCTGCATAATTACCATATACAGATTTTATTAGTAAAAAATTGCATGAAGAAAAAGTACCCTTAATTATTGAAATCTATTTTTTTTTTAATTCCTTGAACGAAAACGAAAATTTTGAGACTCGGCCGGACTTGGGCCGACGCTTTATTCGAAAGTTATAGCTTTTTTTCTCAACAACCGGGTAAACATTTACGGGTTTTTTGTGACAAAAAAATCTATAACTCCCGAACGAAGCGTCGGCCCAAAAAGTTCAAGGTGGCTAAATTTTCGTTTTTGTTCAAGGAATTTAAAAAAAAATACATTTCAAAAATTAAAAGTGCGTTTTTTGTTTTATTTCATTTTTAATTTTAAATTGTTTATAATTTATTGCTGAATTTGTGCAACATAATCGTAATCGTTTTCATTGTATAGAGCGTTCAAAAACGAAAAAAAAGATCCGTGGTTTTTCGAGTTATCACTAACCGTTGCTAAGATATATCCATTTGAATGATCGAATGTGGTCAATACTTCAAAAACTTCATTTGACCGTAATTCAAAAGTGGGGGCTCAAAATAAAAAACGCCGAGATACGTGTCTCTTTATTTTCAACACATATTAATGGAAAAAATTGGGAGGCAAAAATTTTGACCCAACTGTCCGAAGTTGCCAAAATTCCCAGGAATACCCCATATATAACACAATCCACCGATTCGGGTCCAAGTTTGAGCTTGACTCTCTGGAATCTTCATGAGATTTACGCAACTTAAAGAGTTTGCCGAAAAACAAGATAATGAATTCTATCAATTTTTTTTTTTTTTTTTCAATTATCGCGGCGGTTGTAAGTTAACGTATTTTTCAAATTCTTTTCGTGATTTATTATTTTTCGGTGGGATGTTGAGCTCTGAATGTCAGAATTACGACATTATATTTGGATTTAGCGATACTGAGAATGGCCGAGTTTTATAAAAATCCAATAATTTTTGTTATTTCGATCTCCCATCTTGAATTTTCTAATTTCGATATTCTATTCGGATTCAGAGATCGAGAAAACTTCAAGGGATCAAACTTCAGAAAAATCGAGAAAGTTTTAATCGGCTTGTCTGACGTTTTAGCTATAGCCACGCTATGCTCGGCCACTTTTGTTTTCGCGGCTAGAGCGACGTTGCTCATGCATTAAACGGGTTTAATATCAACGTAATTTCAATTTGTTAATTTAAAAACTCGTCTGAATAATCCGCTATCAGATTTTTTTTTGTAACGTTCCTTCCAATTTTTTATCCACGGAAGAAGGATTAAAAAAAAAACTTCGAATCAGGAAAAACAATTAAAGGTCCTCCATTTAATTGTTGATTTACCTAGAAAATATCATAAATCTTTCTACTTTTGCTTCCTCATAGAGGAAGCTACGTTATGGTGAAAATATTTTTATGTCGTTATGTTCAGAATGTGCTAAAACGTCGAGAAAACACATTTGGATAAAATGTCCGGATGTATGTGTGTGTGTGTGTGTGTGTGTAATAGACTCCCAAAATGCAAACGTGTATAACTCAGGAACGGTTTAAGCTACAGCCCCAAAATCTTGCAGACATGTGCAGCTCTATAATCTCATTTTTGGCTACAATGGTCCTCACGATCGAAGCTGCGGCTCGGATTTTATGTTGTTTTTAAATTACAAAAAAAAAGCACGTTTACACGATAGCGATCTCAAATTTTGAGATATTCGTCTGAATAGTTCTTTACAAATAGTTTTGTACTCGAGGTTTGTTGGTATTGCATTTAGGCCAGATCCATCGAGAAGTTCAGACTTTAAATGATTTTTAATTTTTCGAAAAATTTACGTTTACTTCTAACTCACGACAGCTTTGACAGATTAAATCTGAAGTTACTACAGGTATGGAACATTATTTCACTGTACTATGTATAAAATTTAGTGAAGATCGTTTTGGGGGATCGGATTTTATAAGACATTTTAATTTTCCGAAACGTGACGTTTCGCTCGAACTCCCGACAGTTTCGACCAATCGAACCCGAACTCGCTACATGTATAGAATATCACTTAACCGTGCAACATACGAAAAAAGAACAAAATTTTATATTGGTAACAAGCTGCAAGTTGAAAATAGCAAATTGCTGCCTTAGAATTCAAGAAACGTGCAAGTTAAAATTTGCAAGCTGCTACCCCAGAATCAAACATATTGTGATGATCTTTCTTTATGAGGAAGCCAAAGTTGATATAAATAATTTCCTTATGGAGTAAAATCCCCACAATATCTTCAATTCTCGGGTAGCCGCTTGGAAATTTTGACTCGCAGGTTTCTTGAATTCTGATGAACCAATTTCCAAGTTTCGACTTGCAGCGTGTTTTAATTTGGATGCAACCCATGAGCCAATTTCTGTCAACAAGGTGAAAGTTTTCTTTTTCACCGCAAATTTCTGAGAGCGGGGCTAGGGATGGACAAAAAAATTATTTAATTTAATTGACCTATCTTGCAGTAATTTTCAAAAATTTGGTTAATATTTCAGAAAGATACGACGATAACGTTCTTCACAAAAAAAAAATCGCAAACATAGCTCAACATTTCAGCTAGTCGAAGTGGATTAAAATTGTAAGCTGTTCGACAATACAAGAGGGGAACAAGGTCGGGTTGAGACTTGCAAACGGCCGATAGCGGATAAAAGGTATTAGCACGAAGCTTTCTTTATTACGGAGCCATTAATAAGAATAGCTTTGAACGAAAAATTTCCAAATCGCCTTGACTGGGAACAAAGAAGTTCAGAAGATTGCAGTTTTTTGTGGTTACTTCGTGGAAAAAGTTTAAATGTTGATGTGCTATTGTTTGCTTCTAGGTTTTGACTCAATTATCAGAGTCGTTTCGTTCAATGCACAGTTGTTGAATCGACATGTACGTGGTGCACGACTTTAACAAACGGAAATAGTATCGAACGTTTTTTTGATACGGCGAGAAAACCGCTTTTAACAATGCAGCTCATCAAATTGTTCGTTTGCATTTCGGTGCTCGTTACGAACACCTGTTTCGCTGCAATTATCGAGAAGACCCCGGAACACGATAAATCGTCGCTCCTCGAGGCATCGGTATGTTCCCCTGTTACTGATTCGTATACTATAAATACACGCGGAATGCAACGTGACGACTAATCAACCGTTTTTCAGATCAACATCTTGGAATCATGTTACGCGGACCGTTTCAGTACCGTGGGACTTGCCGGGCCGTCAGTTGGAAGTATCATGGCTGAGATATTATCAAGAGACACTGTTATTCCGGTAACACTGATCGACGGGGCTTCAAGCCTCGAGAGCCATAATCCGCTCGACCGAGGATCTCTATACAAGCTCCAGATTTTCCTAATCACGACAACCGATCAAAAGTCATTGTTCAAAACTCTCCAAGAAATTAGGAAGACGAAATGGTGGAACCACATGGCTTCGGTTCTCTTCATCGGCTTGGATGAGTCGGGAGACGGATGTTCGACCGCTACAGACATACTGTACCAAGCGTGGCTTTTTGGTCTACTGAAGTCGAAATTCATGTGTCTCCACCAAACGAGAGGTCGGTTGCTTTACACTTTTAATCCTTACACGAGTAAAGCGCCTGTTTCGTGGCAGCAAGAAAATATTTGGAGGGAGCTAAACGGTCATCCTTGGACCGTGTATATGCGGGAATATCGTGAGGATGAGTCACGTTGTGACGAACTAGACTTCGACAAAACGATAGATCTTGGCGGCTACGGAATCAGCGCGACGGGCAACGGTATGGAGTGGTGGGCATTCAAGGATATAATGGAAAAAAGCTGGCTTCAGGACCGAATACATAACGTTACGCTTCAGATTCTCATGAGCTCCATCAATGCAACGTGGACGGTGCAGATACAACCCACGCCTCCTACAGGAGTACTAAACTACTATTTGAACGAAACGTACGGTCCCGCAGCAGATGTCACGAATGGTTACATTGACTTTATGTTGAATTTTAACGTTCAACATTCTTTCAAAAATTTCGATACCACCGAGCAAATTTTGAACTCCAAAATACTGTTTTTCACGCAATATTCCAGAAACAAGTCGCAGCTCGAGAAGCTCATTTCCGTTCTCGACAGAAGATCCCGTGTCGGTGTATTCGTCGTATTGATGATCACGCTATTATTCTTCAAATTTTGTCTGGGCAAACCACTGGTTCCGTCAATTATGGATCTTGTTCTTCTCGTTTGTAATACGGGAATCCAAAGGGTACCCCAGAGGACGTTCGCGAGAATTTACTTAGCAGGCTTATTCATACTCGTGGTAACCATCCAGGGTATTTATTCTGGACAATTTGCATCACTGCTAACGAAAGACGTGCGATTACGAACTATTGATACAATGGAAGATCTAGCTCGATCTGATTACAAGATATATGGTTCAGAGCAATATCGAATTTTTTTTGGAGATAAAGCATTTGAAGGACGTTACTTTGCAAGTCTAGACTGTCGGGAAGATGTGATGCGCGATCCCAAGGCTGCTTGTGTAATCATTGCGCCCATTGCATATGATTTCGCAAATTTTAACAGGCTGCACGTGGCTCGGGAATCTGTAGGCCACGAGTATGACGTTTTTCTCATCCGACCAAATTGGCCCCTTGAAGAAAGGGTCAATAAAATTTATCAAAGGGCTAAGGCTAGTGGTCTTATGGAAACTCTGTACAGTCGACAGCGCGACAGCGTGATTAGGTCACTCAAATCTTACGAAAACCATGAGGAGGATCCGCAAGTAAAAGTCCTGACACTGGAACAGTTGAGCTTTGCGTTTGTAATTCTCGGAATCGGTCTGGGATGTGCTACCATTGTTTTTATTATCGAAGTAATAATCGGTAAAGCGATCGGAAAACCGCGGGGTCGTATACGAAGATAACTCGAATTGACAGGATACGTCAACGATCGAATCCATTGGCTCTTAAATTAGACTTGCAACGTATGCCGACAATACTTCCCAGCACCGGCCGCTGGGCAAAAACCTCATGAGAATTTATAACCAGTGTTTCGTCACAATATCACTGTGTTACTGTTGTTTATTTGTTGATGTTATCGGGGTACGACATTACCTCGTTAATCTTCTCAAGAATATTTTTCCGAGCAGGTTACTTTCCAGGTCGCCCGGCGAAGTAATAATTTTGTCTCTAGCACATTGCCTGGTGCACGAGGAGATCAATATTCATATCTGATTGTTGCATTTTTTATAACTCGCGCATCTTAGTCTTGTCAGAGTCATCAAACGGGCTGTTAGAAAAGTGAGCTTGATTATACGTCGTAGCGGAAATTGTGATAGGCAGTATAGAAGATCTGCGTGATTCAGTAAATTCACAGTTAAGATTTGCCTAAGAATTTGCGCTTTGGTATGCGCTCAGCTTCCCTTACAAGAGATAATATTAACAATTGCTAATTCATTGTTTTTTGCTCACAAGTTGGTCGTGACTCAATTTGGTGGATTTAAAAAATAAATTCGGCCCTATGGACAGTGCTGTGGCCGGTCCATCAATTATATTTTCATTGTGCACTCGATACAATAAATACATTACTCTCAATTACGCCTGAATTCGTCGTACTGCGCTTTGTTCGTTTTTAAAACCGTGATGTATTCGAATGTATCCATAGAATTAAGTATTTTCTCGAAATAAACCCAAACGCATGATATGGAACATTATTAAACTTTTTTTTCGAGTGAATAATTGACTTGAACTATACCGAAAATTACCGAACGTCGAAGAAGCTTTTCTCGAGCTTTTTCGATTGATCGGAGAAAATCTCAACAAGAAACTTGCTCTTTCCTGCGGCGGATTAATTGATCTCACTATGAATTCACATCGTCTCGAAGCACAGCTTGTATCAGCAAGGCAATGTTTCCATAAAAAATCTACAAATTCACGCTCCGGAGTGACGGCGAAGACCGGCGATAGTAATTGTTAACGAGCTGGTAGGATAAAATCCGCACGAGGCGGATGATCAACGAATTCTCAAATAACCGGCGTGTGCCTTACAAGTCGTCGGTACACTTTGCGATCTAAACGAACCTTTGAAGAAAATCCCGTTCATAATTCAATTGCTGCAAGAACGAGTCAAATCCAACCAGGACCAATCGAGTGCGAGCCAAGCACGTTACCGCTGGTTTTTAAATAACTATTACATATTTTCTAAGTGGACTCCGCCAAATTGTACGTCAATAAGAAATTATTCAGTGTTGATACGACTTCGATTATCGATCGATGCGAAGGAATATTATTGGCAGCAACGAAGGTAGAAACCGCGGGTGGGTACGGTTTTATTATTTTTTATATTTTTCCTCTCCGACCTGAATCGAAAAACGAATAGTGGTCGATAAACAATCAATCCCCTAGATACTGTACCGGTGTGTGGAGAATGTACGGACACAACGAGGCAACGATACGATACGTCAAGGGTACCATTACCGCGATGATTATCGTTATAACAAATATGACCTTCCTGGAAAAGGCTTACGTGGCATGGAATAGCGCCGATGGATACATTCGCGTGAGTTTTCATTTCTCCCGGGACGCAGGTAATGATAAAATCGTTGACATATTTTCGCAAGTACACGTACGTCGCAGTGGGTTTGACAAATATTGCATAGCATCGGTTTCTGCGTCCACGAGTTATTACCTTCGATTTTTTTAGAGGTCGTTTCCGAATGACTCGAAGAAACACATAGAAAAATTCCATTGACGTCAGCGGAAATTAACCCTTCATAGTTAACGTATTTTTCGGCACCTTTAAGGGGTTATATACAGTTGTGATGGATGAAAAAAGTCATTTTTTAATTATTGCATATTATTTAAGTATATACTTTCGAGAATACTCTCACGAAATTTCATAACGATCGAAGCATTCAAACCGAAGTTATAGCTATTTATAGCGCACTACCCGCACAGCGGGTGGGACAAACTTGAAACTTTAAACGCGTTTTTCTCAAAACAATGTTTTCAAAATCGGTGATCAAGATTTCTCGAAAACGGCTGAACCGATCAGTCTCAAATTTTAACACAACCTTTTTAACTAGATTTTTTAGTAATTAATCGAAGATTTTTTTTCTCCGATAAATATTTTCCATTTTATAAACAATTTAAGGCTTAAATTTTCGTTCAAAATCGAGTCTTTTATTTTGAGAAGTCGCCATTTTGTCAAAAATTATTTTTTCGCTAATTCCTTCGATTAAATACTAGATAATGTATTATATTAACGAAATTTATTTGGTTTTTTCATTTCAGATAATCCGGTCCAGAGATATCGTGATCACCGCAAAATTGGTTTTTTTTGCGGAGCTCTAGGAGATCGGCGATAGCAACGTTCGCGATGATTATTTTTACGAATAAAAAATATGTAAATATATTATAAGGTTATTATAATATGTACACCAATTTTCAAATTAATAAATTGAATAGTCTGCGCGAAAAAAATTCTTGAAAATCCGTCTTTTTAAAGCCTTCTAACTGTATGTAACCCCTTAAAGGGTAAAGGTGGGTCACTCGTGTCCGGCGCTTTGAAAAGTGCTGTAGAGTGCTCTAAAAAATCCCGAAAAATTCATGAAATCTCTTCAACTATTCTAATATGAGGACCAATCACTATATTGCTAAATTGATCATTTGTTTCAACAATACAATCAAATAAACTAAGAAAAACGTAAAGAATGAACTGTCCTGTTTAAAAAAATCATGACTTTCGATGTAATCAATATTTTTCAAAAAATCAAACGAGAAATTAAAGCTCAAGAATGGGACTTTGAGGAAAAAAAATATTAACATTCTGTATAAATGAGAAAAGTGCTCAAGTTTTTAGGATAAAAATCGAGTTTTTTCAAAGTACGTAATTTGCAATAAAGTACATAAGTTTTATTTGATTATATTATTGATTATAGATCATATGATTCTTCTTCATCACAGGAAACTGAAGTCTCGCTGGATTCCTGATCTCGTGGATATAGTATACGACCGATGTCAACACCTGCTCGTTGCCACATGATCTTCCCTATATAATAAAATTCAAATTTCCACTCAAAAAAACTTTTGGTTAAATTTAATTCATCATTTTATAGCCGGAAAACATCAAAATTAAGAAAAACAAACTTCAGAAATTCGAATTTCGATTAAAATTTATCTTAAGGAACTATCAGGTAAGTTTAATCCATCGATTCATAACAAAAAACATCAGAATTTAGAAAAAACGAACTTTACTTACTTTACGCTAATTCGCCAACGTAAATGGTAAAGGTGGATCACTCGTGCCTTTTCAAAATTTCGACCGGCTCCTACGAAAGCTGTTATCAAACCAAACCAGCGGCATTTGGTGAGCTTATAGCCTCCTAGTGTACCATTTTTTAAGTCATTGTCTCGGCCTGCCCCCCACTATTCTCTCCGAGCTAGTAAGGGTAAAAGTTTTCGGCAAGGCACGAGTGATCCACATTTACTCTTTAAGGGTTAATCCCCCCTGAGAGTGAGCCGAGAACGTTACGACAATGACACCAGGTCTACCCCTTGCATCTTGCCCTAGTGGACTTCGCCAATACACGTCAATTCAAAACGTTTCATTATCGGTACGAGTGTCATTATCGATCGATCCGAAGGAATATTATCGTCACCACGGAAATAGAAGCTCCGACTGGGTACGTTTTTATCTTCTTTCGCCAATCGACCGGTATTGTAAAACGTGAAATAGTCTGTAAACGGTCAATCCCCCAGATACTGTAACGTTGCGTGAGAACTGTACGATCGCAACGACGCAACGATATCGTGAAGGGTATCATTACCGCGATGATTATCGTTACAACAAATACGACGTTCCCGCAAAAGGCTGACGTGGTCTAAAATTGTTCCGTCAGATACATTCGAGTGAGTTTTCATTTTCCCGGGACGCAGGTAATGATAAAATCGTTGACATATTTTCGCAAGTACACGTGCGTCCCAGTAGATTCGACGAATATTGCGTAGCATCGGTTTTCGCATCTACGAATTACAACCTTCGATTTTTTTAAAGGTCGTTTCCGAAAAACTCGAAGAACGCAGAAGAAACACATGGAAAACTTTCATTGATGTCGGCGGAAATTAATCCCGACTGATAGTGAGCCGAGAACGTTACGACAATGACACCAGGTCTACCCCTTGCATCTTGCCCGAGTGGACTTCGCCAATCTACGTCAATTCAAAACGTTTCATGATGGATATGAGTGTCATTAACGATCGATCCGAAGTAATATTATCGTCACCACGGAAATAGAACCTTCGACTCGGTACGTTTTCATTTTCTTTCGCCAGTCGACCGGTATTGTAAAACGTAGGGTAGTCTGTAAACGGTCAATCCCCTAGATAATGTACCGGTGCGTTGGAAACGTACGGACACAAAGGGGCAACGATACGATACGTCGAAGGGTATCCATTACCACGATGATTATCGTCGTAACAAACGTAAAATTCCGGGAAAGGGACTCACGTGATATGACCTTAGGCCGATGGGCGCATTCGCGTCTGCCTGTATCGTCCGGGGACGCAGGTAATGATAAGATCGTTGAAACATATTCACGATCGCGCGTTCTTCCTTGTATCCTTGACAAATATTGCGTGGCACTGTTTTTTGCATCCACGTATTTCGTTTTTCGATGGTCAGTCGTTGCTTCGACATCGCCGAAGTGACACATCAATCCGTCGGAACTTCTTCATTCAGAGGGTGTCCTCGACATCTCCTTCGATTCTTCACTGGAAATCTCGGGAAAGCTGACGATGTGATTGTGCGAGTGAGATTCAATTGTTTGCGACGATCATCACGATTGGTTCAACAATTTATCTTGGGATGTCTCTAAAGTGGTCAGTTTCGTTGAAATTGCGAATCGATCAATGACTACGGCTCTTCGGCGAACTGTTGAATGAATATACGAGCGATTTCACATCAAATCAATTAGGCTGGGTTTCTTTATCGGGTTTTTTTCTGATCAACAGAAACTTTTTGTACGTGCGGTGTACACGGAAAAAAATGATGTATCTTTGTGTTCGTTTGCTATTTATACGAGGTATTCCACGGCCAATCACTTGCTTTTAGCCCGCCAGGTTTTCGATTTGAATAAGATTTTTTGCCTTCAAGTACTTGATAAGAGCAACATGTGACGAATTTTTATCGTAGTTTACTTTCAATGATAAATTGTTCAACATTTTGTCAAAAAAAGTTTGATGTGCAATCATCTCTTGGACGAAACATTTGAATTTAATCGCCCGCACGTTCAAATATGTGTTTTGGATAAACAGATCTGTGCTTTTTCAGGAAACAATATCATGAAATCTTTTTTTTTTTTCAATTTTGTTTATTTTTTTCGTGGTTTAACGACGAAAATCGACATTGTGAAACAACCAACATCTCGATGACAGCTACTCATTTATATCGGTTTGAAAAACTAAAAATTATCAATTGTTTAAAAACTTCATTCGTTTGTATCTTAACGGCGATCGCTCGAAATCGAAAAACCCGTAAGACGTATCTCTTTATTTTCCACATAAATTGATGTGAAAATCCGTGGCGCAAAAATGTCGGGTCAACCGTTCGAAAGGGTCCGAGTTCCGGTGGAATGCCTTGTATATATTAGTGTGAATCAAAAAAAATTTAATTCTCGCAGCAATTGGCTCGTTTGAAATCTATTGCTTTCGAAGGATCGCGTCGAATAATGAAAAATAATCCGATTGGACGATTTTTACAGGTTACCCCGATTTTTTGAAGATTCCAAACGTGAAAACCTGAAAAAATCGGGGTAGCCCCAATCATAGGCATTAGGGTGGGTGTTAAAAAAAAAAAAGTTGTCTTGCTCCTGGAGAAATCTGAAGTTGACCTCAAAAAATCAAGATCCTCCAAATTTCAGCACTCTATCTTAATCCTAAGGTGTGCCTGTGAATTTTTTTTTAAATAAAAAAAAATCCAGGTGAAAAATCTAAAGTTGACCTCAAAAAAAAAAATCCTTCAAATATGAGCTCTCTATAGAGTGCACTCAACATTGAGGTGTGCCTGTGCATTTTTTATTTTATCCAATTATTTCATTTTTTTTTAATAATAAGAAATGAAATGAAAAATTCACAGGCACATTTTAATTTTAAGATAGACAGCTGAAATTTAGAAAAACTTATTTTTTCGAAGTCAACTTCAGATTTCTCAAGGAGCAAGACAACTTTTTTTTCAACGCCCACCCTAATCGGCATGATAGCCACGGGTACCCTAGCGTTTCAAAAATCTTCGAAACCGCAATATTTCCCTTGTTGAAAACACAGGTAAATGTGTGAGCTGCAATTTCAAGCAGTAGCTTGGGCTAATTTTTTAGTGAGGTTGATTGTATTACTCTCATCGTCAATAAGTGTGAATCTGGTCATGAATTATAGTCCAATTTCTGTCAAACACAAGAAGATTTTTTGTCACCGCTTTCTTCTGAGGGCGAGCCTGGAGACAGGCGGAAAAAATGATTATTGATGAATTTTCCAATCTTGTATTTATGTATAAAAAAAACTTTGATAAATATTTCCGAAAGATCCAATGATAATTGTCTTTTCGAAATTTTTGCGAAAGTAACTCAATCTTCCACCTCGATACAGTGGCTGCCCCCTTAGGTGTATAAGGACGTAAGTTGTTCCACAATACGATGAGATGAAAAAAGTGCAAGTTGAAACTTGTAAGGAAATTAATTACCAACAATTAAAGGTACACGCACGGGTGTGCCTCTATAACGGAGCCAGCACTCATCAGAAGAGCAAGCGTTCAAACAAGACTTTGTAGATCCCCTCGACTTGAAAGGGAGAAGTTTGCAAGTTTTAATTTGCATCTTTCTGTGCACGAGGAAAAGTTTCAAAGTTTTTTTGTTGAGTCGCTCACTTCTAGGTTTTGGCTCACTAATCAAAGTCATGATTTCATTTCGTGTTTAGCTGTTGAATTCACATGGTCACGGTGCACGACTTTAACAAACGGAAATAGTATCGGACGTCCTTTCAATACCGAGAGAAAAGTACTTTTCACAATGCAGTTCATTAAACTGGCCGTTTGCATATCGGCACTCGTTACGAACACCTGTTTCGCTGCAATTATCGAGAAGACCCCGGAACACGACAAATCGTCGCTCCTCGAGGCATCGGTATGTTCCCCTGTTACTGATTCGTATACTACAAATACACGCGGAATGCAACGTGACGACTAATCAACCGTTTTTCAGATCAACATCTTGGAATCATGTTACGCGGACCGTTTCAGTACCGTGGGACTTGCCGGGCCGTCAGTTGCAAGTATCATGACTGAGATATTATCAAGAGACACTGTTATTCCGGTAACACTGATCGACGGGGCTTCAAGCCTCGAGAGCCATAATCCGCTCGACCGAGGATCTCTATACAAGCTCCAGATTTTCCTAATCACGACAACCGATCAAAAGTCATTGTTCAAAACTCTCCAAGAAATTAGGAAGACGAAATGGTGGAACCACATGGCTTCGTTTCTCTTCATCGGCTTGAATGAGTCGGGAGACGGATGTTCGACCGCTACAGCCATACTGTACGGAGCGTGGCTTTATGATCTACTGAAATCAAAATTCATGTGTCTCCACCAAACGAGAGGTCGGTTGCTTTACACTTTTAATCCTTACACGAGTAAAGCGCCCGTGCCTTGGCAACAAGAGGTTGCTTATGGCGGGCCGGACTTTCATATTTGGACGTTGTTCGTGCGAGAATATCGCGAGGATGAGTCGCGTTGTGACGAACTAGACTTCGACAAAACGATAGATCTTGGCGGCTACGAAATCCGCGCGACTAGCAACGGTATGGAGTGGTGGGGATCCGAGGATAAAATGGCCAAACGTTGGCTTCAGGACCGAATACATAACGTTACGCTTCAGATTCTCATGAGCTCCATCAATGCAACGTGGACGGTGCAGATACAACCCTTGGCTCCCTATGTAATGCTGAACTCTTATTTGAACGAAACGTACGGTCCCGCAGCAGATGTCACGAATGGTTACAGTGACTTTATGTTGAATTTGGCCATTCAACATCCTTACAAAAATTTCGATACCACCGAGCAAGTATTGAACTCCAAAATACTGTTTTTCACTCAATATCCCAGGAACAAGTCGCAGCTCGAGAAGCTCATTTCCGTTCTCGACAGAAGATCCCGTGTCGGTGTATTCGTCGTATTGATGATCACGCTATTATTCTTCAAATTTTGTCTGGGCAAACCACTGGTTCCGTCAATTATGGATCTTGTTCTTCTCGTTTGTAATACGGGAATCCAAAGGGTACCCCAGAGGACGTTTGCGAGGATTTACTTAGCAGGCTTATTCATACTCGTGGTAACCATCCAGGGTATTTATTCTGGACAATTTGCATCACTGCTAACGAAAGACGTGCGATTACGAACTATTGATACAATGGAAGATCTAGCTCGATCTAATTACAAGATATATGGTCCACATTCATATCGAGTATTTTTTTACGATAAAAGGTTTGAGGGACGTTACCTTCCAATGGGGAATTCAGGCTGTCTAGAAGATGTATTGCGCGATCCCGAGGCTGCTTGTGTAGCCGACGAGGCCATTGCATATGATCTCGCAAATTTTAACAGGCTGCACGTGGCTCGGGAATCTGTAGGCTACGCGTATGACGTTTTTCTCATCCGACCAAATTGGCCCCTTGAAGAAAGGGTCAATAAAATTTATCAAAGGGCCAAGGCTAGTGGTCTTATGGAAACTCTTTATAGTCGACAGCGCGACAGCGTGATTGGGTCACTTAAATCTTACGAAAACCATGAGGAGGATCCGGAAGTAAAAGTCCTGACACTGGAACAGTTGAGCTTTGCGTTTGCAATTCTCGGAATCGGTCTGGGGTGTGCTACCATTGTTTTTATTATCGAAGTAATAATCGGTAAAGCGATCGGAAAACCGCGGGGTCGTATACGAAGATAACTCGAATTGACAGGATACGTCAACGATCGAATCCATTGGCTCTTAAATTAGACTTGCGACGTATGTCGTCAATACTTCCCAGCACCGGCCGCTGGGCAAAAAGCTCATGAAAATTTATAACCTGTGTTTCGTCACAATATCACCTGTGTTACTGTTGTTTATTTGTTGATGTTATCGGGGTACAACATTACCTTGTTAATCTTCTCAAGAATATTTTTCCGAGCAGGTTACTTTCCAGGTCGCCCGGCGAAGTGATAATTTTGTCTCTAGCACATTGTCTGGTGCACGAGGAGATCAATATTCATATCTGATTGTTGCATTTTTTATAACTCGCGCATCTTAGTCTTGTCAGAGTCATCAAACGGGCTGTTAGAAAAGTGAGCTTGATTATACGTCGTAGCGGAAATTGTGATAGGCAGTATAGAAGATCTGCGTGATTCAGTAAATTCACAGTTAAGATTTGCACAAGAATTTGCGCTTTCCATCAATTATATTTTCAATGTGCACTCGATACAATAAATACATTACTCTCAATTACGTCTCAATTCGTCGTACTGCGCTTTGTTCGTTTTTAAAACCGTGATGTATTCGAATGTATCCATAGAATTAAGTATTTTCTCGAAATAAACGCGAACGCATGATATGGAACATTATTAAACTTTTTTTTCGAGTGAATAAAAGACTTGAACTATACCGAAAATTACCGAACGTCGAAGAAGCTTTTCTCGAGCTTTTTCGACTGATCGGAGAAAATCTCGAGAAGAAACTTGCACTTCCCTACCCAGGCGGGAATCCTCAAGGCTGAGCATATGGAGGCAGGCATGAATCGTTTTTAATCACTAATGAACTAACACGATATCGAGAATTATTTCATCCTTTATTAATTTTTATACAAGCTCATTCATTATGCAAGACAACTTTATCAGTCCGGAGATTTTTCAAATTTTTTAATTCTTTCAATTTCATTTTCGTGCACCACGAAATACTTTTGCCGTTTCACTGTCGGACGTGACAATGCTTTTTTCTGCATTCCCATAGAAAAATCGATTTTTTAACGGGTATAAAAAATTTGGTCGCGTTGGGATTTGTTTAGCGTTAAAATTTTATATCCGATTTGTAATTGCTTCTTTATTTTTATTCCGAGTTATAAATTCACGAAGGCTTTAATTTCATGTATTTGCGACGCGTAACGGGGTTTCGATTAAATATTGAACGCAGCTGATGCTTGAGATATCATTCACAACAACGCTTCGACGTCCACCTGTACAAAATGGCGAATCTTTTAATTTCTTCAAGAGATTTCTGCATCTTTCCAAAGCGTCATTTTCTACAATTGGTGATTTTTTTAATAAAAAAAATGAGAACCATTGACTGTTAATTTTTAGAATGGAGTTCATCGTTTTCGTATTTTATCCAAGTCATCAATCATAACTGAGAAAACCACTTTCCAGTATTTGTCATCGATCGATCATCATCTTTCACTTCGATCTTCTTTTTTAAACTAAAACGATTTCGATACGACTCAAATAATTATTCCTGGAAATCATACAAATGATATCGGTTTGAGGACATGTTTCATTTATCAATCACTCAATCTCGAATGTCACATAATTACGGTATCAATGATAATAAAAATTTCGAAGCTGAGGAAATCTTTTCTGGTCCATGTCAAATTAATCAACGGCAACAATCGATGAATCATCGTGATATTATCGGTTTTATTCATTTTTGACAATGCCTCTATCATCGGAAACGTTAAGGTAATCTATTTATTCTACAAAACTATTTGACAACTGAGCTATTTTCGATGTACCGAATTTTCCCCACCAGTCGAACTAATAAAATTTACCCACACTCGGTTCAACCGAGGTGACTTTTCTTAATCACATTAGCGTTCTTCATTTCCTTTATTCCGTGAGTAAAACGTGCGTCGTTCGTCAGTTCTTGTTTTACGTCTCGAATTTTCCATTATTGAGATTAAATAACGTCGAATCTGTGAGATCAACAAAATTTAATTCTTCTCATATTTATCTCGTCGGTGATTCGTTTCAGGTACCTATAAATCTTGAAAAATTCTTATTCACTCTTTCACATTCCGCGCCAATGATCGAATATCGAATCTGCGATTAACGGATAAATTCATTGTCGAAACGATGATCTGAAAATACGAGAAATTTTTTTTTTAGCTTGATTGATCAACATTTTTATCAACTCTGCGTAGAGAAGAAAAATAAATAAGTGAGAAACAGAATCTATTCCACGTAATTTACGAAAAGGCTCGTCGCTTCTAAATTCGCCGAATCCCAAAGTATAATAATAATCTCGATGATGATTTTAAAAAAAAATTAAATCGATCCTTATTATTTGAAATCAGTAAAATTTTGATGAGACACGAATAGCGCCATAATTTTTCGATAATATATTTCCTCACATCGATTTAGGGAAAATTATTCTCGCAAAAAATTATATAATAAATAAAGAGAATGCTTAGGAATTGCCGATCGATGGCGTTATTATTTTTCTTACTTGCTTATTTTTGCGATGTATATCGATATTCCTATGTTCCCTATCTATTCCTATTCCTATATTCGCTATATTCCTAGAAATCTTTCGAATAATTATAAATATTTTAGAACGTACTTTGGTTATTAATCGCTTAATCGACGAAACAATCAATAACGATCAGTGGTAATTTCTACGAGATTTTACTTTTATTTGCACAATACTAACGATTTGGTATTTTTCGTGACTAGTATGAGAATTCGCGTGATTAAACAAGTGGTCCAAGTGTTGAGAACGAAACCCGCGAACCCGGGTTTATATCTGGTCGCGTGAATATAATTAATTTTTAGAATAATATCAAATTTCAAGGATTGTGGGATTATCATGAATTTTTCTAAACTGTTTCGACGATTGTTATCGGTGTTATGGTGAAATTATTGCGGGACCTATCAATCGGTAAATATATGAAATATTTTTTGGGTTATTTCTTTGCATAATTATCGAGAATGTTCATCTAAAATATTCCTTCAAGCTTTGATTTCAATTTCTCAATAATTGTCTTCATATTTTTCTATCTTCCTAAAAAAATTCAGAAAAAATCCGATTGCACCTTCCGTCGATAATTTCTTACGAAACAACGAAATTATTGATGGAAGTTGCAATGGGATACCAAAGGTCCACACCGCCATTTTGAGCGGTTTTTCAAGAGCTTTCAAATGGAACTAACGGGATCAATGTACCTATAAAATTGGCGGAGCTACGATTTTTTTAATGGAAACTTTTCGTTCTTCCCATGTTAATCAAATGGGAAAACTAGAAAAATCTTGCGCGACCCCTAAAAATGGTTCGATCGAGCTCATTTTTAGACACGATTCTCTTGATGGAAGATACTTTGGCGTGAATGTATCTCGACTGAAAGAAAAAAAATTTTTTTTTTTTTCAAGCCGGCCTAGTGTATATAGATATAGTACCGTTGCTCGTTGAACCGCGTGAAGATGGTTATTTCTTCGAGACCAACCCAAACAGTTGTACAGTCACTGACAAAACTTTAGTCGACCACACGCCAATATCGTCGAATTTGTCTTCAATTCTTATTAAGGAGGCTCGGTCACGGAGGGGCGGGTTGCGCGGGCGTTTAAGCGGCGCCCATTTTTTTTTCAGTCCTACGCATGTTTGGCATAATACGGTTGATTATAAACGTATTATTGATAATTTTATACAAGACTAACTAGCTGGGCATCGATAAATAAATACCGCAGAATTGGCACAATTTTACGTTACGATACTGCCTAAAGAAGTACGGCAACATCGCAATTCTCCATGCCACCCTCTCCTCTGATCGCCGCTGATTTTCTTCTGACAACGCGATCTGACAGTTCGAGATTTTTATTGTGACAGAAAATATGCGTTGAACTAACCCGATTCTAAGGCTATGACAGTTTGGTTAACGCCGCCGCAAAGCGGTGGATCGAGCCAGGACTAAACAAACGAACACCTGATTCCTGTGACGCTGCCAGATCTTCACACGTTCGCGAAACCCATCGGAGTTTTAAATATTTCGACATTTTAACATTGGATATCTTTTTACATAAGTCGATGACCCACAACTTTTTCATTATATTTGGAATCTTCATGACCTAATCAACGTTACTGTGGTTTTTTTATCAATATCTGTTGTCTGAGTGCAAAAATATCGCTTCATACAAGTCTTTTGGGGGTGCATCTTCCATAAGCCCTGTGTTAAAAATCCCAAGTTTAACTATTTTTATCTCTCTTATTCAGTCGTTAATCTTATCTGAAACTTTGCATACGTGAATATGGGTACATTATCTATGATATACTTGAAAATTATTTTTTTCTGTTGTTGAGACGTTAGCGACGGAGCCTCCTTAAAAGTAGATAATCAATATTTCTAAGTATTAATTTAATATTACTTAAGCTATTTGTAAGGCCAAACATGTACGGCATGATTTAGAATTGTCAATCAACGATTCGCCGGTTTTGGACTAACTTTTTGCCCGGTGATACGTCCAGTAAGACCTTAAAAAGGTGCACTACGTAGTGCATCTATTTTTTTTTTTTATAGGTCGAAGCGTTTCGAAGATTTAAAGGACAACTTTTTTTTCTCAAACAGATGACTTTATTTTTTATAGCAAAATATGGCAGAGAATCGAATTCTGAGTAAAAAAGTATCGACTTTTATCAGCCCTAAACCTACTAGCTAACCTGAAATTTAACTTTATTACTTGAAAATTTTCTTCACATATCAAATTGTAGATTCAACCTTATCACAGATTTACGCAGGACACTTACGTCAGTTGCGATAAGCCACTAGTCACTCACTGTCACGTAAACATCGCTGTCCTGCGGAAATCTGTGATAAGGTTAAATCTCCAATTTGATATTATGCGAAGAAAATTTTCAAGTAATAAAGTTAAATTAATCGTTAGCTATTAGGTTTAGGGCTAATAAAGGTCAATACTTTTTTCCTCAGAATTCGATTCTCTACCATATTTTGCTACAAAAAATCTAGTAATCTGTTTGAAAAAACAAAATTGTCCTTCAAATCTTCGAAACGCTTCGACCTAGAAAAAAAATTGATGCACTACGTAGTGAACCCTTTTGAACCATCTAACTTTTGTATATAACATTTTTTCGTGCAACGCATACTTTCGAAGATTATAACGGTGCACACGTTGCTTGGACCACCCGGTATATTTATAAAAAAATTTGACAGCATACATCCTCATGAACACTTTCGAATAAAACAAACCGGAATAAAATTGAACAAATAGTTTTCGAGATAATTTCTAAAATTCACCTATTTTTTCGGATCTCCCTGTATGATAATTCAAAAATTAGAAAAACTTGAAATTCCATCATCGTTTATTCAGACAATTCGCAAAGACCAATGATAACAGAACTTAATTAAAAATCTTCAATCTTCTCAGCTTTGTTTCTTCATTTGGTAAAACAGAATTGCGACTGGCAACATCAATCCGGACGAACAGAACAGAGTAAACGTAATTGCCAGTCTCGTTGGATCTTTTATGTCAAACGGCAGTACCTAAAAAGTAAAATGGATAGAAAAAAAATTACACCATTTTTTTTAAGAGGACTCCAGACCCCTATTTCTCGAAAAAAATTGGATTTTTTTTTTTTTTATTGCATTTTTGAATTCTTTGGACCTTCCTCTATAAATATGTGGAATGAAAATATTCTAAATATTGCAAGAAGTATTTTATTTATTGACATGAATTAAAATGGAAACTGTCCGCAGGACCGTCTGACTTCTAACGGCTATATCTCGGAACAATTTTTTTCTTTCTACTCCAATTTCAAAACAGTTTTCTGAAGCTATTTCTCAACCGATTTACTTTGGAGAGGTCTCATTTTTTCCGTAATGATGTAACTTAGGAATTGTACAGATGGATTTTTGATATCTTATTTTTAATGAAAGTTATGATCGCGTGAAGTTGAAAATCCATATATTTCTTAGTAAAATAGTGCAAGTTGGAAACGAAAAATCATAACTTTTGATTGAAGTGGAAATTCAAAAATCCATCTGTACAATCCTTAAGTTACATAATTACGAACAAAATGACACCTCGTTGAAGTCAATCGGTTTAAAAGTGATTCCAAGAAACTGTTTTGAAATTAGCAAAATTTTGCAATTTTTAACCATATTTTTGCTAATAAAACGAAAAATATTTTTTTTTCAAAATTTTTTAAAATTCATTTCGTCTAGTTGAATGAGTCCGGAATAGAGGAATATTCTCAAAAACATTGTAGTTAAAAAATTGTGGATTTCAGCATTTAGGGGTCGGGAATCCTCTCAAAGAAAATAAAATTAAAAATTAAAATTTTCGAAAGTTTTAATGTATAACCAAATTTTACAATTATTTATCATTTCAATTCTCACCTCGTGGGGCTGCGGACCGCCGCAGCGATCGATCGGTCTGTCATCGTGAAATCCTCGACGCGCGTATTTCACGAATGGTTTTCGCAAACCGCGTAAAATATTCAAGGAGGACATTCTAACTTAATCTCTTCACTTATGTCACTCGTTCTGTGCCATTCTATGCTTCGCTTCGTTGAACGGAGAAAGAAAGAACAAACAAAAGAAAAACGAAAAATATTAAACAGTTGCCGATAAAAATAACTGCCTCCGGAAATTTGGTAGAAAACGCCTTTATTTGGTCAATATATGAGGCATTGCACAAAATCGAGACGACTTTTCGATAACTCATTCGCGGAAATCGATGAAATATTTTCAGGATCTTGTTTTTGGTAGCATTTATGTGACTGATTTTTTTCAGATGTATTTATCCATTATTTCGACTATAATTATATGGGGCATTCCGTGAATTTTTTTTTCAATTTAATTTTATTGTATCTCAAAATAAAATTTATATTCAAAGTGCATATTCATGTAAGATTTGTTCTACTTTCCGGAAAAAATATTGATTCTCATTTTAGACTTGAAAAAAGCTCGTGAAATAGCTCTGTACAATTAAGGGGGAACGTCCGAGTAGACAGTGGGAAAAATAGGCGAATCTTAGGAATTATTATCTCATGAACTGATGGTTCGATTTTATCACCAGGTTTGTTTTATTCAAGATATATACAAGTACGATCAGAAATTTCTATGTAAATTTATATCAACTAAAAATTATAGAAGGATTCTCAAGATATAATAAATGATGGCTTTCGCAACGTAGGATTTTTTGAAAAAAAAAATGTTCTCATGAAATAGCGGCCGATTGAAATTTACCGTAATTTTCCAACCTCAATTTCCGGCTTATTTTTATAAAAAAAATTTTTTGACTTGCCTCAACATGCATACTTTCGAATAAGCAAACCTGGATGAAATCAAACAATCGGTTTTTGAGAAAATAATTCCTGAAATTCATCAATTTTTTCTGATGGCTACCCGAATGTTCCCCCTAAATTATGAAAAGCTATTTCAAGCCCTTTTGGCCAGTCCGAAATAAATTTATCTACCGGTAAAAAGAGTTATTCCACGTTCAAATTGCATTGAAGAAATATTCTTCGTATATCTTTAAAATCGTTGTTTTTGTTTGTCCATTTTGTTTCCATTTTTGGTTGGTCCGAAATAAATTTATCTACAGGTAAAGAAGTTATTCCACGTTCAAATTGCATTAAAGAAATATTTTTCGTATATCTTTAAAATCGTTGTTTTTGTTTGTACATTTTGTTTCCTCTTTTTTTTTTTAATTTCAAATTACCTTTCTTTCCAAAACCGAAAATATTCAAAGTGCGAATAATTTTAACTATTCAAAATTGTGGATAAAATGTATGAATAAATAATATAAATGAAATAAACAGTTGCCGGTAAAAATAAACGATTCTCGAAATTCGGTAGAAAACGCATTTATTTATTCAATATACATTTTATCTACATATACAGAAGTTATTCCACGTCGGGACTCACGTTCCTTAGACTAGAAAAATAATAATAATAATAATAATAATAATAATAATAATAGAGATAATAAATTGAGAAATGAATATTATGAAGAAATATTTATCGGATATCTTTACAATTTTTTTTGTTTTTTTTTTTTTTTTTTTCGTCCATTGAGAAACAAAATGAAGACGCGTTAGGACTTGAAAATATAGGGTGAAAAATGTTCGCGAACGTATTTACAGCCATGGATGCCACGAAGGATCCATGCGGCACAAATTGTCGTGGCTGTTCGCAGCCGCGACGAGGGTACCGACTTTGCTGTCAGTACCGTCGAAATTGGCGAGCGAATTGAGCCTCGTGACAATTGCGGTGACGGCTCTCGTCACCATCGTTATCAATAGTTCTCCCTTCATTTCGCCCGGAACTTGCGAAGCGTTTTCCGAATCTTCTTGTTTTTTGTTGTGATCGGCAATGACTTCGTCGCGAAGAATTGCTCGGAGTATCGTGTGAACTTTGAACGAGGGTTGAACGAGACATCGAGCCGTGGCGATCGCACTAGCCGTGAGCGGTCCCGAGACACCTGAAAATTATTTTTAAAACGATGAAAAAAATTATAATCGATTGATTCTAATTTGACGATCGATTGATGGGATTTTTGAAAAATCGATTTTTTTTTTTTAATGGTTCCTTAGGACCTCGAAAATTATGTTTCAAACGATTATGGGCCGGGAAAAATCTCTGAGTACTTGGTTTTTGAATTTTAGTACGAGGCCGTATGGTGAGCAGCGACCCCAGCTCAAAACTTCAAACGCGTTTATGTCAAAACTGGGTTTTTCAAGTTGTCCGGAAACATAAATCTGACTATTTTCAACATATTCACTTGAAATTTTGAATGTATCTTTGAGGATACATTGTCCATGGAAGTACGTAGGATTTTTTTTTTATATCGCATAGTTCATTTGTTATTAACAATTTGTTGACGATTTTTTGGGCAAATTTTTTACTTTTTACTTTAGAAATGCGCACTTTTGGCCAAAAATAGATATATCGGAATAATCCTACGTACTTTTGTAGCTGGTGTTATATAAAATTGAAAAAAAATTATTGGCTCATCATAATTCAAAAATTACAGGAGCTGTTTGTCTGGCCGTGGAACCTGGAAAAACGGAGACATCAGCGCAAAAACGCTGCACAGCCGCCGTTTTAAAATTAATCGCTTGAAAAAAAACGACTGTATACAGTCACTGATACGCATGATATATAACCTCTTTTGTAATCTCGATTTATTGTGCAGTTTTTCTGAAAAAAAAATCCTCAAAAAAGTCTATTTTTCGGCGTAATTAAAAAAAAGCCTATCCAGAGTGGCCTAACCCCTTAAGCTGGAATTATTGAGCAGGCCAGTGATGCAAAATATCAATTAAATAATAAGTTAAGATCATACTGGATGAATATTAAAAAATCGCTAAAATTCTTGAAAATTTGAAGAATGATAGTTCTTGATAAAATAATTCACACGAATTATTTCAGAATTTTTAACTGCACAATTTAGTGGTTATAAATTTACGAATTTAACACGGTCGCTTATGGGAGAACAGCTTCTGCAGACTCTAATTTTTGTATGGAATGGTACTAAATCGCCGTAAATTCTGAATAAATTATATCATTAAGATTTAGGATCAACAGATTAATTATGCTTAGATTCAAATAAATCGACTGTGTAATTGACGAGAAATTAATTAAACTAATGAGGAGTATCGCCTGAAACAGTAATATAAAATCCGAACTTTTCCATGGATTCAGCCCAAATGCAATACCAACCAATGTTGGCTACAAACCCATCCATGAATAACTATTTAGACGAATGTATCAAAATTTGCGATCGCTATGGGGTAAACGTCTTTTTTTGGTAATTTGAAAACAACATAAAATCCGAGGCGCAGCTTCAATCATGACGAAAATTATAGTCAATGACGAGATTATAAAGCTGCACATGTCTGCAAAATTTGTGGGTTGTAGCTCAAATCGTTCTGTATTTTTTTGACGTTTAAAACCACATTCCCAACATTATGACATCTTAATATCGACAAAGAAATGTTTCACCATGACATAGCTTCCTCTATGAGAAATCAAAAATGAGGCGATGGTACGTTGAAATAATTTTTTCAGCAAATTTCCATGTATCTTACCTGTACCGGTGAGAAATTCGAGTATATTCGGCGTTAGCCGAAAGGGCACAGGTCGGTTAGCGTCGAGTTCGCCCGACGTGTCGTCCACGTCGAACTTGAAGTACGCTATGTTTATTAGTCCTGAATCCTGATGAACGTACATCATGTCCGGATTCAGACGAGTCAGGTGTAAAACGTACTCGGCAAAGCACGCCAGCGACAGTTGCAGTGTAAACTGAAATTTCGAATAACAAAGGAAAATAAAATATTACCAAACGTTATGAGTAAAAATAAAATAATAATAATAATAATAATAATATTTAATTATATTATTATATTATTATTACAGAGAAATAATAATAATGATAATAATAAAACATTGACTCATTTGCGGATAATTATATAGGCTATTTATCTGAGAGAAAAAATTAAATAATAATGATACTAATAATAATAATAATAATAAATAATAATAATAATAATAATAATAATAATAATAATAATATTTAATTATATTATTATATTATTATTACAGAGAAATAATAATAATGATAATAATAAAACATTGACTCATTTGCGGATATTTGCGGATTTATCTGAGAGAAAAAATTAAATAATAATGATACTAATAATAATAATAATAATAATAAATAATAATAATAATAATAATAATAATAATAATAATAATAATAATAATAATAATAATAATAATAATAATAATAATAATAATAATAATAATAATAATAATAATAATATTTAATTATATTATTATATTATTATTACAGAGAAATAATAATAATGATAATAATAAAACATTGACTCATTTGCGGATAATTATATAGGCTATTTATCTGAGAGAAAAAATTAAATAATAATGATACTAATAATAATAATAATAAATAATAATAATAATAATAATAATGATAATAATAATAACAGCAATAATAATATTATTATTGCTATTAATAATAATAATAATAATAATAATAATAATAATAATAATAATAATAATAATAATAATAATAATAATAATAATAATAATAATAATAATAATAATAATAATAATATTATTATTATTAGTAATAATAATAATAATATTATTATTATTAGTAATTATAAATATATTCAAATTTATAATTATATACATAAAATAATATTATCGTTATAATTATTATAATTAATATTATATTATTATTTATTAATAATAATATTATTATTTAGTTATATTATTATAATATTATTATTATTACAAAGAAATTATAATAATAATAATAAAACCAAAGCAGCTTATAAATTCATCCTAAATGCAATTCTAGACGTTCCTGAGCACTGACTCATTCACGAATAATTATTTAGCTCGTCATCTTCCAATGTCAGGTTCCAAAAAAATTTTCAATTTTTCATAATTACATTTTAACCCTAAAATTAAACCCAGACAATAAAACTTTAACAAAAATAAATAAATAAAATAATATATTAAAAAATCTACCATTTTCCTGAAAGTCCAATAATCCGTGGCCGAGGGAAAGGTCTTGTTCGCCCAATCTTTGAGCATCGTCCGTGACACCATCGTCGTTTGAACTTCCTTCAAAATATCGCGCAACACCTGATGACTGGCTTGGGCCCCTCTGGCCTGTACGGTGGCCAATCGTTCGTAATAACGAGCGATCGGGGCGTCGTGTTCGATTCCAAGCTTGGAGCAGCCTTGCTTGTAAATATCGAGAAGAGACACCGACGCTGGATTGTCCTCGACGAGACGCATTTGCGGCGATACCGCGACAACTCGCGGTACCGTGAAATGCAAAAATCTGCGTGACGTTTCTTTTTGTTTTGCCAAATAATGATTCAACATTCGAAGCAATTGTAAAACTCTTTCCTCGCGACGTGCGTCGCCCAAACCCGCGTCGTTTACCACCAAATAGGGGTAGAGACGACCGTTGTGACCGCGAATTCGCAAACGTCGGGCTGCCGTATTGTGACGCTGAACTACCTCAACACGAGGCATGAAACGGGCTATTCTCACGTAATAGTGCGAGTGCTGGAAATAAATAAGATGTTTTACCTTTCTCTTCGTTCTTTTTTATTTTTATTTTCTACTTTTTATCTTTCATTTTATTTTTTTTTTTCGGTTTTAATTTTTTATTTTGTATTTTTTATTAAATTTTGTTACATTTTTTTTCTAGAAACAATATTTTTTATTTGTTTGATGATTTTGTGATTCGATATTCGATCAATTTTTTTTCATCTCGTATTCATTTTTTTATCGCGCGTTTGATGAATGTATGAGAAATTAAGAAAGAAGAAGTTAATTTTAACCCTTTATGCGTTTGTTAATTTTTTTTTTCATATTATAGATTGATTTTTTTATTGAAAAAAAAAATCGATTACCTTTGGTAATAAAAATTCGCCAGGTAACTCGACCTCAGCCGTCTTGAGACTGAAATTGCTGAGGAACCGACACTTTTCCTCGATAAGAAAGGACCTGGAAAAAAAAATATCATTCGGAAAATTAAATTAAATTGCAACGGAAAATGCGACCAGAAGGTTGGAGTAAAAAAAACCGGTGTCTTACTTAGGCAATTGCTTCGTCTTTCCCTCGAGTATTTTGATCCATTTTTTGAGCTTGCTTATAAGATTGTGGAGTAATCGCGCTCCTGGTTCCGTGAAATCGAAGTCGCTGGTGAATTGGCCCTTCATCTTCTGGAAAACTGGATCCTGAACGGTCGCTTGTGCACGACGCGCCAATGACTCCGACGCTGCTGAACCGAATGTGTTATTCACATTTTGACTCGACGATATGTTTTCTGAAATTCGAAACCCCATTATATTTTTTCCCTTTAATTTTTGTATTTTTGTATTTTTGTATTTTTTATATTTTTGTATTTTTTATATTTTTTATAGTTTTGTATTTTTTATATTTTTGTATTTTTTATATATTTGTATATTTGTATATTTGTATATTTGTATATTTGTATATTTGTATATTTGTATATTTGTATATTTGTATATTTGTATATTTGTATATTTGTATATTTGTATATTTGTATATTTGTATATTTGTATATTTGTATATTTGTATATTTGTATATTTGTATATTTGTATATTTGTATATTTGTATATTTGTATATTTGTATATTTGTATATTTGTATATTTGTATATTTGTATATTTGTATATTTGTATATTTGTATATTTGTATATTTGTATATTTGTATATTTGTATATTTGTATATTTGTATATTTGTATATTTGTATATTTGTACATTTGTATATTTGTATATTTGTATATTTGTATTTTGTATATTCAGGTCTTTTGTATTTTTGTATTTTGTATATTCAGGTATTTTGTATATTTTTATATTTTTGTATATTTATATTTTTGTATATTTGTACATTTGTATATTTGTATATTTGTATATTTGTATATTTGTATATTTGTATATTTGTATATTTGTATATTTGTATATTTGTATATTTGTATATTTGTATATTTGTATCTTCAAGCATCTGAGATACTTTGAAGAATTGCATCAACGAGATTTTCATGTGAATTCAATCGATCATTGAAATAAAACGTGAATAATTTACCGATTCCGATGCCAAACGTTGATACCAATTTCTTCACGAAATTCAATGTGTGGGGAGTGATCGTCGCCTCGCTCACTGCTCCCCGATTTTCAAAAGCTATCGCGTAACACTTTGCCAAACCTTGCCTTAATTGCCTCAATACTTCTTCGTACCAAGTTTCTCGGAACCAAACCATCTAAATAAAAGACCAAAAGAAAATTAAATTAATCAACGAGTATAAAACATTCAATTGAATGTAATATCGATATAATGAGAAAAATAGTTGACAGCAATTTGGAAACCCGAAAATCTCGTTTGAATGATTCAACGTAAACATGTGAATATGATTTTTCATTTGGTTTCGAATTCCTTCTATCGAATCATTGTTGAATTTAAAAAAAAAAAAAAAATTTTGAAACTTCGACTTTGACTTTTTTTTTTTTACCTTTTTTCTTTTTTGACGCGCGTTTGCAAAAATCACTTCTGTCTTCGAACCCCGACAATTTTCCGACAAAAAAAGCTACAATCTTTTTTCAAGCACCATTGGAAAGCTCATGAACATTTGAGTCTATCGAGATTTTTTGAATAATATATCCTACATACATTACCTACGTACATTACATTCATTGCACTAAACAACGATCCAAAATATCAAAAAAACACATCCTCTCAAAAATCAAAAAATACCAACAAGAAAAAAAAAAAAAACAAAACAAAAACATTACCTGATCGACGATTCCTTCCAAACTCGACAATATAGTCGGATGAATGTCCCTCTGCATGTGCATAATTTTCGAGCATCTCCACATGGGTGCCGTAGCCCTTATAGGCCCGGTTTCCGGTGGTCCCTGACTCTGTTGACTATTACCCGCCCCTCTGTTATCACCCGAATTATCCCCCGTAACTCCAACACCGCTCTTCGCCGCCGCAATTTCCGCGCTCTTGTATCTCTCGCGTTGTTCGATCTTCAACGTCAAATAAAGCGTACGAATGGAAAAATAAACCGCTTGGGGAAACATACGTCCGACTTGGCTCAACAAATTCAATATAACGTTTCCCTCGTGTCTAACGAGACACATCAGAAGTTGCGGTATCCACGGTAACCATTGAATCGGTGGCACTCCAACCGCGTATTTGTCAACGGCTTCCATCAAAGAATATTTCTCATCGTCGTAAGTCAAAAGCCACAATACTTTGGCCAAATATTTTCTTGATTTCGATTCGTTTTGATGACGACAAGCGTGCAAAAAACACGTTATAGCGGAAACTCCGATCGTAATCTGTCTGGCATCTCTCGTAAATATGTGTTCCAAATAATCACCCCAAAGCGCCCATGCTTTGACAAGAGTATCGTGCAATTGTACAGCCGCCGAAAATGCTTTATTGGCATCGTCCGAACGTCCAATTTGCGACAACAACATGCCTTTGAGAGCATAAAATTCCGCCGTCATTTCTTTCGTGAAATATTTCAAATTCGTCGATTCAATGACTTCCAAACCTTCTTGAAGTTCATTCTTACCCGCAACGGATGCCATTTGAAGATAACATTTCACTTGTTGTCGTATCTTTTGAAAACAATCGACTATCGGCACGCTCGGTATCGTATAAATTCTCGACAACGAATCCAAACAAACACCCGATAAATTGTGTTTTCTCGCTATTTTACCGAAATGTATGATAGCTTGTGCCGAAGCGTGAACTCCCAACATCGAATGATTAGTCGTTTGATCCTGTTGAGAATCGTAATGCGACGATATGAAAGTATAATGATGTTGTCGCCACGTAAAAATATCCGACCAATGACTCAAATCATCGGCAATTACGGGCAAACGATTGCGCCAAGTTTTAACAATGGCTTTCATATCGTGAAGCGACGAACTACGACCGTGAAGCAAACCTTGATGTATCTGCATGGCTTCTTGCAATTCCATGATTTGTTGAGCGGCTTGAAGAAGTGGCAGATGTATGTGTGAAACTATGTGTGGCAATCTACGCCATTCTCTCATGCAAAGACCCGACGCCAATTCGACGTAACGTTCGACAGCTGTGAAATGTTTGTCCTCGCTGTGACAAATAGCCAAATAACCGCGATAAAGATTGACCTTCCACGCCATTTCTTTCGGACAATTGTGTTCCACTTGCGCCAAAGCGTCTTTCATAACCCCCCAATTTGGTATTCTCCAAGAACTTTCGACGATCAAAAACGGATTCGTCTCAGTTTTCTTGCTACCGTAATCCAAAAGCAAATCCCATTGATTCAATTCTTTCGCGCAACGTATCCAATGTTGTTCCCAAAGCATCGCTTCGCGTTGTGTCTTGAACGGTGCCGGTGCACCGGCAAAATCTTGTTTGAACTTCGTCATTGCAACGTCGTAAGCACCTTGAGCCTGTTCGAAAAATCCTTGTTGTTCCAAAGCCGTTGCTTGCAAAGTTTCCTTGTAATGTGCGTGTTTTTGCCACAAACCCGACCACATGTCTTCCTCGCACAATTGCGAATACATGTCCGACAATGAATCCAAAACTTCGGCGTGTGGACTGTTGTCAGGTTCGAAATCGTAACAATCGTTGTCACGTTTGGCACGATTCAACGCGTTCGCGTTGTCAAAAGCCATTTGTTCCAAGCTCAAGGTCATACGGTGCCAAAGATTGTGAGATCTACCGAGATATTTCATGAGTGCCGGACGCATGGGAACCGCAGGATCGCAACGTGTCATTGCTTCGACGAACGTCGCTATTGCCGATGGATGACAATCTTTTTGTATAACGTGCGTTCCACTGCAAACGAAGGGAACCATTTCGGCGATCAAAAAATTGTGTTGATTATCGTCGAGAATCGACCAAAAACGTGGAAATGCGTCGAGCCAAACACGTTCGGCCAAATTCGTGTCCATGTGACACAATTGCGCGGTTGCCGTCAAAAATTGTTCGGTACGAATTTTTTTTGAATTTTCCAGAAAATCCGATTGTTTGGTCATCAATTGTCCGAGATTTGCTCTTTGTCCGGACGTCGTTGTCACGACTTCCGGCAGTGACGCACCTTCGACGTTTGTCAAATCGAGATCCAAAATATCGTCTTTGACGTCGTGGCTCGATGAATCATTGATTTCTTGCGGTTCTTCTTTGACGGTCGTGTAAATGACGAAATTTTTTTGTTCCTCGCTGTCGGACATGTTCATTATGGACGTCATTGAGGGTAGAAGAACGTCGCGATTGCTCAATTTTATCGTCGTCGTGGAATCGGCCGTTACCAACAACAATTCTATGCATTGTTTTATCCAATAATGAGGTCCCATCGCGTCCCAACTTTGACTGCAAACAATGTAGAGCAAACGATCGAACAAACGTCGTTGCATAGATTTGTCGAATACTTCGAAAAATTTTGATCTTATATGCGGTTGCGTGCAACGTAAACCCGACAAAAACGCCGGTTCCAATTTCGACGTCAATTCCGACGATTTCAACGTATCGTCGCAATAAACGTAATTGACCAATTCCAAAAATTGTCCGTTCAATTCCAAATCATCGGGAAATCTTTTTTCCACGTATTGCATCATTTTAACGAGCAATATTGATTTTTCTCGCAAACAAGGAGCTTGATTAACGGCAATTGGATTTTTATTCTTCATCCATTCTTCCAACATCTTCGTTATCGCTTTCATAACTTTGATGTCTTGGGTTTTTTCTATCAAACCAACGAGAATCGAACCGATGAATGATTTACGCATTTCCACGCCCATCACGACAACGCGATTTTTCACGAGATCCAAACTCAGTATCAAAAGTTCACTTCCAACCGGATTTGTTTCGTTTTGAGCCGGATGCAAATGATCCTTCGCCATGCGGTGAAGAACTCGCATGAACGGCGTTATATGACGATCTATGTAACTTTGATTGTTCGTACACGCGGCTTTCAACATCATCAAAGTACCGAACAACGTGCTCGGCGTTGCCGAAGTATTTTTCTCATAAATCGACAAACCATCGGCCACAAATTTGCCAACGGTCGTGTAAAGATTATCCAATTCTTCGTGTTTCGAACCAACGTTGGACGATGTCGGTTCGGTCGGGAAAATCGTCATCAAACGCGACAACAAACCGTGAACCAATCTAATGACTTTTGTATTAGTACTGGCTATGCAAGCTCCCAAACCTCTTTGCAACGGTTTAAAACTCATCAATATTTGTTCACGTTTCATGACACCCAACAAAAATGTCAACAATTCGAGTGCCGTACATATATTGCCGTAATTCGGTTGATTGTTTTCCACACTGGCGAAAACTTTGTCGAGAAATGCCAATTTTAAATCGCAAGATTGCGGCCAAACGTCGGGTTTAAGAGCCATTTTTAGAAGGGTCACGCAACGTCTTGACAATTGTTCACCAGGATTACCTTGCGTCGTGGTGGCATCGTTGACTTGACAAGCCAGGCGTAGGAGGAAATTCAATATTGCGTCGGCTTGAGCGCGTTCGATGGGTTTTGTGGCTCCTGGTTCCATTCGCGGAGCTACCAGAGCCACGGTCGTCGTTCCCGATGGTCCTTGAGTTGCCAAACGTTTGTTCGATTGTCCCGAAACATCGTCGGGCAATTGACGACGCACAACACCCGTCATCGTTCCCGTTCCACCGGTTTCCAAATTTTCCGCTTCGTCTTTTATACGATGAAGTTCCCATTTGATTATAACCTCCGCCAATTCAACGGCCAAACGACGATGTTCGATCGTTGCCGTTGGTGAAAAACCCAAACGTTGAATCGAATTGACCATATGTTGAACCAAATGATGACGCACCGGATAATAAACTTTGTAATGACGCACGACGAGTTGAAGAATGTGAAACAATTGTTGCATCGAATGTCCTTCTTCGACGATTATTTTTTTCGTCCAATGCGTCAACATCGTGTTACCATCTTCCATTCTCACGGGCATCGCCGGTGTCAAGATTTCCAGGGCTTGTCTGACGACGTTACGAGCTTCGACAGCGTGGGCTTTCAACAAACTGTGAAACACTTGAAGAACGATTCTTTTGTGTATCGCAAATTTGGCGATTATGTGGCTCAACAACAGATGTCCGTGATAACGCGTCGCTGGATCGACGCAATTTTTACCGAGCAAACAAGGCCAAGCGAATGTCATTAAACGACGCAATTTGTTGCCTTGACGTTTGTTCGTAACGTCGTGAATGTGTTGGGAAGCTTGTTCGACCAATAGACAAGAAAATTGTAACAACGAGATTCTCACGCAATCGGCCGAACCGAATGGATTGTCGGGATCAATTATTTTACTGATAAAAACCGAAACAACGTTTTCCGGATTATCCTGATAAGGCATCGGTGCACCACCCACGAGTTTCGTACCTTCGCCACGTTCGAATGACGTAGCGAAACACGGTATAACGATCAATTGCAAAACTTTGGCTTTCAATTCTTGCGACATGTTGTTGGTTGGAAAATGTTCGACGAAACGAAAAAAAGCCATTCTCTTCCATTCGACCGTGTAATCTTGGGCAACCGTGTTTTCCAAAAAATCACGTAAAAATTGAAAATCCGGAATAAAACGGTCGCAAGTTGCTCGTAAAAGTTGAAACAAAAGATCAATTTCGTTCGTGTGATGACCGAAATAATGTAACAAAATTTTAACGATCAATTTTGGTTCTTTCCAACGACAAAAATCAACGGTGTCGACGCGTTTGTGCAACGATTGATAATCGTCGTTGCACCATATTTGTTTTATCGCCGAGATCAATTGATTTTGATTGGACAACCATTGATCGTCGAATTTGATCAAAACGGAAATTATTCTCACGGCTTGATGTTGAAGTTCATTTTTTTCCAATGACGTTAGATTTGAATTAGTTTGGGAATGAACGAGTAACATTGTGATCAATCTCGTTGTATTGTTGTGCAACACATCGCGAAATGGTTTGCCTTCTTTGTGTTTTATGAGAAATTCGAGATAACGACTCCATTGTTGATCCTTAACGTTGTTGTCGTGTAGCATGAGAGTCAACGTTTCGGTCGGATAACGAAGTAAAAAACGCATCAATGGAATTCTAAAAGGGCTCGAAGCTTCGACCAACAAAGATTTTTCCGTTTGCAAAACCAAACGACACAAAACATCGATGAATTTGGGTGTTGCCGCTGGTATTTGATGAAATATACCGATTATCGTGGCAATTTTTTGCTCGTTCTCACCCGTTCTCGACACACCCTTGTTCGTTTGTATCAAATTTTCCAATAATTTTTTCAAATGTTGCAACAATTGTTCGCAAAGGGTTATGCTAAAAGTACTGGGAAACAATTGCGTGAGATAAGACAATCTTTTGACGCAATTCAAACTTAAATTACGATGATCACCGAGGGTCAACAACATTGGTCGCATTATGGCGTGAACGGATTCCATGTCAATTTGAAAACCAGCGATGAATTTTTTCATACACACGAAAGCGGATTCTTGCAATTCGGCGTTTGGTTTTTCCAATGCTTTGTACAATACACCGAAAATTTTTTCTCTCGAAGCGGCGATGTAGTGACAAGCTGACAATGCTCGTAGAGCGGATTTTCTCAGTGGTATCAAATTCGTTACGGATTTGTAACACGGTAATTTGTTCAAATTGGCATCTTCGAGTTCGCAAAGAGCGAATAATTCTTGAAAAAATATTCTATGCTCGCCAACGGTCAAATCAATGGTGAACAAACGTGGATTCAATGTCGTGCAAAATGTATTGCCATCCATAAGACCGATTTGCGCGTTTGCCGGTTGATGATGCAACAAATGTTTTTTGGGTGGTATCATATCGGCCAAAACTTCTTTGTGAGGTTCCATAACTTCGGTAACATTTTTATTTTGTATCTCAGCCAATAATCTCAACGAATCCATGGCTTGTTCGCGTACCATTGTGTGTGGTGATGTCACTTGTCTAACCAATTCGTGAGTAACTTCGTACAAACTTTTGTTCTGAGCTTCCAATAATTCTTGATTACCATTTTGTTCAACCGAATTCACGCAAATTCTCAACATTTCTTCCAAATTAGTTTTTGCCATGTCTATGGCACCGTTGGAAACTTCACCCGTCAAATCCATCATCACGAACATCAAAGCTTTCAAAAATACGAACAAATGATTCAAAATCCATTTGATCGCCATGCGTTCGAATAAAAATTTAATCGCTATGCAACCGCCTAATTTCGCGTACCAAGCGCGTTCGTAACACAACGAGCACATTCTTTCGGCCAAATATTCCATCAATGGAAGTTGACAAGCCCGTTCTTTGCTACCCAATATATTCGTCGAAGTTTCGAGGATCAAAACTAGTGCGAGATGTCCGGGTTTGCACAATTCTTTTTCCTCGTGTCCCATTATTATTGCCAAAGCGTCCACGAGAACCAAAGGATCTTGTCCTTGACAACGATAACTCGATCTACCGTTGCAACTGAAAGGTCCGGATTGTTGTGCAATGGCGATCATCGTGTAATGTCTAACCAACGAAACCATCGTTCCCAAAACTGATTGTCGCAATTCTTTTATCGCCGCAGCCACGAACAAACCCGTCAATGCCGTTTGTTGAACGTTACGGGCAACAATGTCCATGCATTTGTAATGAGGACCTTGTTGATGTGGAATTTTGCCATCTTTGAAACTCGGATGTGCAAAAAGTTTGTAAAGATTCGAACGTTCGTCGTCGAGTGTCAAAGAAGCGGCTAAATAACAATTTATAACTTCCCAACATTGTCGACGATAAAAAGGATCCGTCGCGTTGGATTTGAGTGCTGTGAAAGCCGTTTCGATGATTCTTTCGATCGGAAAATCTATGGGTTTTCCAGAATCTTGAATATTCGCGATTATAGCGGGTGAATTAGTTTCACGATCGTTGTTATCGAGTTTTTGAGGTTCAATCATCATTTTACGATTACCACCGCCAAATTTGCCGAGTACGCGAAAAGCCACGTGTGCAACTTGATCCGTTGGATTACGCAATGTTCGCCAAAGTGCTTGCATCAAATCCGCACGAACGGGTTGTATGTGTTCGTAAAGAAAATCGGGTTGTAAATTGTCAACGCACAATTCCAGGGTACGAAGACCTTGACTTACCAACGTGTGACTACCGTTCAAAGCCGATACCAAAGGATCCATCAACATTGGCAAATAAGGTAACAATGAACTCAATCTCACCGGTACCGTCAAACAAAGTTCCACAAACAAATCTTTCATGTGTTGTTTGTGCAAACCCGATTGCAAACGATTCAAACCTTCCAACAAATTTGGCAACAATGGTAAAAATTCTTGATAAAGAAGATCGTGGGAACCACCGCCAATCGAACGAAACAATGCACGTAACAATAAAAAATAATTGTAAGGTTCTTTGGCCGACATCGCGAGTTCCATGGATCTGTTGACTATTTGATGCAAATGTGGACGTAACATGTGTTCATTTTCGGCTGGAAATAACGAAACACTGCCGAAAACGAGTTTGAAGAGACGAAGATAAAGATTGCTACGTTCGACGTTCGAACCCATGTCGTCCATGCGTTCCAACAAATATTCAACTAGTACGGTTGCGAAGATCGGTGATGTAGTTGGATTGGCGAGAAAAGAATTACCGACGATTTGTAACGCGCAATTTTTAAATATTCTTTCGACCATGTAATCGATGGTCGTTGAGAAAATTTCTTGAAAAGTTTGTGGATTCATCATGGAAAAAACACCGCTGAAATGTTCGAGAACTTCTTTTTCTTCTTTCGAACGTACGGTTTGAGGTTGAGCCGGTCTTCCGGGTTGTGCAACGGTCGTTATACCCGGTGGACCGATCGTGTAAATGTCCAATGCTTGCAACGCCCATTTGACCAAACGTATGAAAACCAATGTTTCTTTGGGTTGAAATTGTTTGGATTGAGCGATTTCGCCGGTTTTGCAATTGGCACAACCCCATGTTATCGTTTTGACACCGCAAACCAATGTTTTGACGAGACTGCGATAATCAGCGACGTTGTAATTGATCGATTGGGAAGGTGGAAAACCAAATTTTGATTTACCAACGTCTTTGTCGTCGTTGGAATCGATGGTGGATGGTTTTGCGTCTTCGGTTTTGACGTCGATGCCCGTTGAAACATTCGCGGAAGTTGAGATTTTTGATTTGTTCAATAATATCGGCATTTGTAATTTTGTGATGGTTTTGAATTTTAAAACGAAAACTTCGAGCATTCTCATCAATAATTCGCGTCCTTGATTGCTGTTGTCGGCGTCGCTACGTTGACGTATGCATTCGACGAGATTTAGGAGTAATTTGCACGACATAGTTTGTATGGTCGTTGGTAAACTTTGATCGTGAACATTTTTGCTGAACAAATGAACGGCTCGTGCCAAATCGCCGAGAGGAAGCAATTGTCGCACGTGATGGACCAAATCTGCTAGTGTCGAGTAAGCTAACGGGCGGAGAGATTCGTGAGTGGTCCAACCGTGACCGAGAAGAACGTCTTCGTCGAAGAGACGTTCCATGTGGGGAACGAATTTTGTACGCAAATCCGTGGCTAAAATGTGTCGAGCAGCGATCAATAATTCTTTTCGCAAATGAGCGACTTCCATTGGGCACAGAGTCAACAGACCCAACATTCCTTTGACCATCATCGTGCTGTGTTGCGACACGACGTCTTGATAAATTCTTATTATGTAAGCGAGAAAACTGAGGGTTTTTATCTGGGCTCCCATGAAATCAACGAATACTTCTTTGTTGAAAGCTGGAGAAGCGCGGTGTTGGGGAGACGGTTGAAGGGTTATCGTTGTCATTATCAGAGGTATGAAGTCGGAAACGTCTTGATGAACGTTTTGTTTGTAAATTTGGTACATCAGGACGACGATTATCGGCAATTCTTGCAAAACTTTGAGCGATAACACGGCTTTCGGTATGAGATTGTACTGGAAATGAAGGTTTTTTATTTTTTTAAAATTTTTTTTTATACATGTTTTTTAGGTTTTGACGTCGACAAATTGCATTGTTTTGACGAATTTTGTATTTTTATTTGTTAGGTTTTTTTTTTAATGAGGGATTGGGGACCTTGTTTTTGGCACGTGGCCGAAATTTATTTTGGTATCCGATTTATATGTGGGACAAAATTCCGAAATTTGACCGACTGAAACCCTTTTATTCCCTGATGAGGTCGATGATTTTTTTTTTTTAGTATCTTTTGGAGTCTATGACCTCAACAATATTTTTTTAGATTTTACAGACCCCCGGGTTCCTCTCCCCTCCCCCCCTCCGATTTTTTGTATCAAGAGTTAACTGCTATTTGTCCCCTTTTTTTTTTGATGAAAATTTTTTGCCAGATACTGTATTGAAATTGTAGAACTTTTTTCATAAAATTGGAGTGGGCAGCGGGTTCCTAATATTTTTTATTAATTTTTGGAAATTTTGCAAAAATTCGAGTTTTCCCGAAATTTCAATATATAATAATGGTTTCCGGTCTAAAAACAAAAAAAAAAATTATATCTATCTTGCCAACAATCGATATTTTGATCGTATCCGATCGAAAAAAAGATTTTTTAATTATTTTTTTCGTAATCAAATCGGTTCATACTCAAAAAATCGATTTTCTATCGAAATAATCGGAACATCGATTTTTTTGCAAGATAGATTTCATTTTTCTTTTCTTTTCATAGATGGGAAAGCATTATCAATATATTCAAATTTCGGAAAAACTCGAATTTTTGCAAAATTTAAAAAAAAAAAAAAAATATCAGGAACCCGCTGCCAACTCAAATTTTATGAAAAAAGTTCTTCAATTTCAATAGAGTATCTGGAAAAAAAATGTTCATCCAAATAAAAAGGGGGCAAATAGCAGTTACCTCTTGATGAAAAAAAATTGCGGAGGGAGAGGAAGGGAAGAAGGGGTCTAAAAAATCTAAAAAAAAATTAGTGAGGTCGTAGGATTCAAAAGATACTAAAAAAAAAAAAAAAAAATCATGGACCACATCGGGGGATAGAAGGGTTTCAGTTCGGTGAATTGGGAAATTTTGCCCCATATATTTTTTTTAACAATATAACGTTAAATTAAACGTTTTTGAAACAATTCGTGGTTCAGTTGTAAAAAAAAAAAATAGACTCACCGTGACGACCGTGCCATCAGCGGCTTTTTTCTCGCTCTGTATCGCCGTTATCGTGAAAGTTTCCTTCAGCAGGGCGTCTATGTTAATTTCCGAAAGATCCTTGACCCGCAGGGCTTGTCGGGGTTCGAATATTTTTGGCAAATTCTTCGGCAATTCGCTGTATATCGATTTTACGAATTGCAAAAAATGTTGGATCTGTGATGTTTTTTGGACAAAAAAAATTAGATAATCAAAAAAAAACATCTTGTGAAAAATCTATTTTTATGGACGAATCGTCAACCAATGATACAATCATACACAGACAATATTATATATACAATTTTATTCTCCGAGTTGAAAAATCTAAAGGTGAAGACAAAAAAAAATTTATTTTTTGTATTTTCTTCAAATAAAATACGATTTTTATTAATTTTAGATTCGGCTACGCCAATATTTTATCAAAAAACAAAAAAATCTTTGCCGTCGCCCCTTAATACGGGGAGCTTGAGCTCGGAGAGTGTTTTTTTCGAGGTCAAATTAAAATTTTCAACTTGATGACATTTAGTTTTTTTTTTTCAACGTCTAATACAAATAATCGATTTATGCATTATTATATATAAATAACGTTTAATTGAGCATCAATTAAAATGATTGATTTATCGTGGATTAGCTGACGTACCTCGGGATTAAACGTCGGTCGGTACTGTTTGTGAAGTTCGATTATTATTCTCAGACACACGAGAATATTTTCCTCATTCTCGGTTTCCAAGAGTTTCAGCATGAGGCTCAAAATTTGTTTGACGTAAGGTCTCAGATACTCGTTCGTTGGCAAACGATGAATCATCTCGAGTATCAATTTTCTGACTTGTTGAATGTTGTATTCGCTGATGAAGTGAGGCTCGCCTTCTTGTAGTATCTTGAGAAAGTACTTCATCAAGTGATCGAGAAACGCTGGGTACTGGGACGAGCACATTATCACCTGCATTTTTTTTTTTTTATGACAAAAAAATAATTTCGGGTTATAGAATCGAATTGAATGAAAATTATAATAAAATCACAATGTGAATATAATAATAAAATTTTCGAAATAACTCAAGTGACTCAAATAATCTAAATAATAAAATAATAATTACTATTATATTGCGAGTAATTGTTTGGAATTGTTAAATCTAATAGTTTGATAGTAATAATAATAAAATAGACATCTAAATATAATAATAACAGTAATGATAAAATAATAATAATAATAATAATTAATATTTTATCATTAATAATAAGTTATAATAATAATAATAATAATAATAACAATAATAATAATAATAATTAATATTTTATCATTAATAATAAGTTATAATAATAATAATAATAATTAATATTTTATCATTAATAATAAGTTATAATAATAATAACAATAATAATAATTATTCTATAATTATATTATATTATTATTATTAATAATATAATAATAATAATAATAATAATAATAATAATAATAATAATAATAATAATAATAATAATAATAATAATAATAATAATAATAAAAATAATAATACCAATTACTATTATTAATAATTATATTGTTATTAATTTATCAGGATTATCAAATTTATGAATTTAATAAATTTATTAAATTTTTAATAATAATAATTATTATTATTTATTAAATTTTTAATAATAATAATAATAATTATTTATTAATAATCATAATAATAATAATAATAAGTATTATTATTATTTATTAATAATAATAATAATTATTATTATTATTTATTAATAATAATAATAATTATTATTATTATTTATTAATAATGATAATTATTATTATTTATTATTATTTATTAATAATGATAATTATTATTATTAATTATTATTTCCGTATTATAATAATAATTATTATCACATCGTTATTAATTATTTTGAATCATCATATCTAAAAGGTTCGTTAACATAACAAAAAATGAAAATATGATAACAGTAGTGACAATAAAATAATAACAATTATTTTTATATTGTTATCAATTATTCAGTATTATCAAATCGGTTATTCAAATTAATCTATTAATAATTACTAATGATCATCGAATTTCACAAAATAAAAAAAAAATCATTATCCTGAGAATTTTCATTGGCATCACCTCAAAATTTTCCGACAATTCTTGAGCTGCTTTGAGCTTTATCTCGTCCTTCGCGCCGGCATCTGCCAGCATCGTCACGTACGATCTGTACGTGTTCATTTGAGTCAACGGATCGGGCGGTGCCATGATTACCGTTTTTTTTATTTTTATTTCCTCTCAAAAAAATGTTGGCCGTCTTCGCCTGCTCACTCAATCCTACATAGATTCGTTGGTTCCTCGGGAAAACCTGCGAACAAAACATTTCTTCAAACCAATTCATCTCCTTATCTTTTGTTATTGTCAATAACAATAATCAATCAAATTTATTCAAAACTTTATAATACTCTGTAATATTCAAATGTTTCATTTCCGTCGTCTTTTCGTTGCGAAAAATCAATGGAAGGGACGAGAAATCTTGTTCAATCGTGATCAACGTCGAGACAGTTGGGTGAGGAAAAAACGGGGGCAACTTTTTTGAATAACGGATTGACGGGTTTGGCGCGAGTTTGAGGTGCATGCGAAATTGATGAAGGAACAAAAAAACGCGATGGAATTTTCTCATTCCATCCGTTTGCTCGTGAATTTCGTCGGTGGTGGCTAAATCGATGATGGAAGGTGGCTTCGAAGGTCAAGAATAAACAGTTTCCTGGCAACGGAATCACGGTTGCAACGTATTACGCGGACCAACGAAATTTCATTTTCACCCATAATCCGCTGGAGAATACGGCTTAGAAATAACGAAAATTTCTTCAGTTGGGTTTCGTACGTCAACGCGAAACCATGTAAATCCAACGAGAAGTACGAATATAATTTTGAATAATAATTGAGTAACTGTACGAAATTATTATTTTACTTTATTTAGTATTTGTCGATAAATAAAAAAAAAAAATTGCAATGGATGAAAAAATCATTGATTCGATTTTTTCGGGATCGCTCAAGTCTCTGCCACCAGTGAGCTCGAAGATTGTAAGAATATTCACCAGTTCCACTTTTACGGGTGAGATAGCAAGAATTAATGAAATTTAAAAACGAATAATAATATAATGCGATGTATGCAAAAAAAAATAAATTATATTAATGTTCAATATAATACAATGATAAATATAGTAATAATATGTTGAGTTATGAATGATGTTGGATATTATATTATATTATTATACTATATTGATGTCTATCTTGTGATATTTCACGATATATAATATACGTAATACGAAAATTAAAATATTGAAAACTCATTGAAATCGATGGAAAATAATATTCAATTTTTTTCTCAATTTATTGTTTTATTTTTATTATTTTGTTAAATAAAAGACACAACGATGGAAAGAAACACGCTGATGGCCCAGTGTTATCCAAAATTGAAGGATTATTGCAGGGAAAAACACGGTCTTGAATTTCAGGTGCGGTATTTGCCTGAATCGTACGATATAACGAAATAAAAAAATTAAAAAAAAATAAATAAATAAATGCATAAATGACGTAAATAAATGAATGAAAACTAAATAAATTGACGCAGGTGGTCGACATGAGATGGGGTGTCAGAGATGAGGCGACCGACGATCACATGACCACCGAATTGTGCATGCGTGAGATCGAAAATTGTCAACGTTTGTCGATGGGCCCAAACTTCGTCGTAATTCACAAATATATATTTTTTTAATTAAATAATAAAATTGAAAAATAAATTATAATAGTAATTAATTTTTAAAAAAATATTTTCATAGGTTTTTCTCGGCCAAAAATACGGTTACAGACCAATACCAACGTACGTATTGAGTTCTGAACTTGAGATGTTGAGAAACGATCTGTACGGTCAAGGAATGGACGTCGAGGTTTTGGACACGTGGTATAAAAAAGACAGCAACGCCGTTCCACCGACCAGTGTTTTGCAACCTATTTCATCAATTCTCAAAAATTTTAACAATAAAGTTTGTCGTCAAAAATACAAATATATACATGAGACGATCCACGTCAGTTCAGCCAGTGAAAAAAAAAAAATTCCCACAAATAATATTGAAAAATCGAGTTACTTCATTGAAAAATATTCACCGAGCGTCGAAATTGTTTAAAAAATTTTTGACGTTTTTCTCGTTGATTACCATTTTTTAACATTTTTCCATTCAAATGCCTGTATCTTCGGCAAGATTTGACGTTTTACTCGCTCAATAAAATCTAAATTTTTTTCTGTAAGGCCTTTAAAAGTCGCACATTATCGTTTTTTTACAAATGTAAATACGTCAAATCTTGCCAAAGATACAGCCATTTGAATGAAAAAATGTTAAAAATGGTAATCAACGAGAAAAACGACAAAAATTTTTTTTTTTTAATTTTGTCACTCGTTGAATCTTTTTCAATGAAGTAACTCGATTTTTCAAAATTATTTGTCGACATTTTTTTTTTTTTACTGGCTGAACTGACGTGGATCGTCTCATATATAAAAAAGCTCGTAATGTAGATTAATTTTTTTCTACAATACAACATTTTTTGAAATTCAGAGGATTCCAAAGCTTCAGCAAGAAGATCAAGCAATCTGGTGGGACACGATGTTGAAGATGCAAAAATTGTTTCGCAAGGGAGCCCAGTCTCTCTTCAATTCCGGAAAATTCGACAAGGACACGATGCACAATTATTTCATGTCTGGTTCGATGATAATTGAAATGAATAATAATAGAAAAAATAGAAAAAAAAAATAGATCTCAACTTGGTGAACGTTGTTGAATTATTTCTTCGCAGTTACCGAACGAGAAGTCATAAACGGCGTTTTAAACGTGAAAAACACGAAAAATCATTGCCTGGCTTACGTTCGTTACATAAACAATATTAATTTGCAAAATTTGCGAAAAGCCGGATTGTTTCTCGACATTGCCAATCGTAGTCTCGACAACGAGGCTTCGAGACTTTTGGCGGATTTGCGGGACGAAAGATTGCCGAATAAAATTGAAAGTGGCAATTTGCAAAGGTAAACATAGAAAATAAGAAAAACAAATTAACTTTATTTCTCATCACTAAATAATAGAAATACTTAAATTATAATAGAAAATAATAATAATAATAATAATAAAAATAAAAATAATAATAATGATAATAATAATAATAATAATAATAATAATAATAATAATAATAATAATAATAATAATAATAATAATAATAATAATAATAATAATAATAATAATAATAATAATAATAATAATAATAATAATAATAATAATAATAATAATAATAATAATAATAATAATAATAATAATAATAATAATAATAATAATAATAATAATAATAATAATAATAATAATAATAATAATAATAATAATAATAATCGATTCTTTTGATTTAAAAAAAATTGCAGATACACCGTCGAGTGGATTGGACGTGAAGGATTGGACCCAGAAACTCACGGAGAATATCTTCAGCACTTTATAACCCATTTTTATCGTAACATGGTCAAACTCGTTGATCGAGCAATGAGAAAGGAAGACAGTTCGGCTCAGGGACAGATGATAACCGAATTGTTGCAACATTTGCACGCGTGTAACAATTCTGTACGGGTATGCATGCAAAATATCATTTTATTCGTATTATGTGTTGGATCTATTTATGAAATCTAGACATTATTCAATAATATTAATAATAATAATAATAATAATAATAATAAAAATAATAATAATAAAAATAATAATAATAATAATAATAATAATAATAATAATAATAATAATAATAATAATAATAATAATAATAATAATAATAATAATAATAATAATAATAATAATAATAATAATATAAAAGGTTCTGATTTCTCCACTTATCGTCTTTTTGAGTCGCCAATATTTTTACGTCACTGTAAGCCGATCATGATTTTGGTTTGCAACATTAGAATAAAATAATAATATCTCGCCATGGACGAATTTTAAAAAAATCAATTCAAACTCAAAAAATCACATAATAATCAAACTTCTATAGAATATGATCTCACTATATTTCTCTCGCTGTTAATTCTTCATGACTCAATAGAAAGGTTCTGGGGTCGAAACCATTCGTTTTCTGGGATCCGAAAAATTTGTTACTCCTTCGGCGACGAATTGTTTATCGATTGGAAATTTAATTGTTTCGTAGGTTTTTTACGGACGTGAACATTCATTGGTGAAAATTCATGGTCACATGCTCGATGAAAACGAAAAACCGTTGGTTCTTTACGGCGAGGGTGGTTGCGGAAAAACATCGTTGCTCGCAAAAAGTGCCGGTTTGAGCAGCAGCACTTGGTTGGCCGACAAGAAACCGATCAGCATTATAAGATATCTCGGTACCACGCCTGACAGTAGCGCTCTGACCCCGACGTTAATATCAATTTGTCAGCAAGCAAGTATCCCATATTACAATTTCACATCATCTTTTATTCTCAAACTATTTATTATTTGTTATTTATTATTTATTATTTATTATTTATTATTTATTATTTATTATTTATTATTTAATATTTATTATTTATTATTTATTATTTATTATTTATTATTTATTATTTATTATTTATTATTTATTATTTATTATTTATTATTTATTATTTATTATTTATTATTTATTATTTATTATTTATTATTTATTATTTATTATTTATTATTTATTATTTATTATTTATTATTTATTATTTATTATTTATTATTTATTATTTATTATTTATTATTTATTATTTATTATTTATTATTTATTATTTATTATTTATTATTTATTATTTATTATTTATTATTTATTATTTATTATTTATTATTTATTATTTATTATTTATTATTTATTATTTATTATTTATTATTTATTATTTATTATTTATTATTTATTATTTATTATTTATTATTTATTATTTATTATTTATTATTTATTATTTATTATTTATTATTTATTATTTATTATTTATTATTTATTATTTATTATTTATTATTTATTATTTATTATTTATTATTTATTATTTATTATTTATTATTTATTATTTATTATTTATTATTTATTATTTATTATTTATTATTTATTATTTATTATTTATTATTTATTATTTATTATTTATTATTTATTATTTATTATTTATTATTTATTATTTATTATTTATTATTTATTATTTATTATTTATTATTTATTATTTATTATTTATTATTTATTATTTATTATTTATTATTTATTATTTATTATTTATTATTTATTATTTATTATTTATTATTTATTATTTATTATTTATTATTTATTATTTATTATTTATTATTTATTATTTATTATTTATTATTTATTATTTATTATTTATTATTTATTATTTATTATTTATTATTTATTATTTATTATTTATTATTTATTATTTATTATTTATTATTTATTATTTATTATTTATTATTTATTATTTATTATTTATTATTTATTATTTATTATTTATTATTTATTATTTATTATTTATTATTTATTATTTATTATTTATTATTTATTATTTATTATTTATTATTTATTATTTATTATTTATTATTTATTATTTATTATTTATTATTTATTATTTATTATTTATTATTTATTATTTATTATTTATTATTTATTATTTATTATTTATTATTTATTATTTATTATTTATTATTTATTATTTATTATTTATTATTTATTATTTATTATTTATTATTTATTATTTATTATTTATTATTTATTATTTATTATTTATTATTTATTATTTATTATTTATTATTTATTATTTATTATTTATTATTTATTATTTATTATTTATTATTTATTATTTATTATTTATTATTTATTATTTATTATTTATTATTTATTATTTATTATTTATTATTTATTATTTATTATTTATTATTTATTATTTATTATTTATTATTTATTATTTATTATTTATTATTTATTATTTATTATTTATTATTTATTATTTATTATTTATTATTTATTATTTATTATTTATTATTTATTATTTATTATTTATTATTTATTATTTATTATTTATTATTTATTATTTATTATTTATTATTTATTATTTATTATTTATTATTTATTATTTATTATTTATTATTTATTATTTATTATTTATTATTTATTATTTATTATTTATTATTTATTATTTATTATTTATTATTTATTATTTATTATTTATTATTTATTATTTATTATTTATTATTTATTATTTATTATTTATTATTTATTATTTATTATTTATTATTTATTATTTATTATTTATTATTTATTATTTATTATTTATTATTTATTATTTATTATTTATTATTTATTATTTATTATTTATTATTTATTATTTATTATTTATTATTTATTATTTATTATTTATTATTTATTATTTATTATTTATTATTTATTATTTATTATTTATTATTTATTATTTATTATTTATTATTTATTATTTATTATTTATTATTTATTATTTATTATTTATTATTTATTATTTATTATTTATTATTTATTATTTATTATTTATTATTTATTATTTATTATTTATTATTTATTATTTATTATTTATTATTTATTATTTATTATTTATTATTTATTATTTATTATTTATTATTTATTATTTATTATTTATTATTTATTATTTATTATTTATTATTTATTATTTATTATTTATTATTTATTATTTATTATTTATTATTTATTATTTATTATTTATTATTTATTATTTATTATTTATTATTTATTATTTATTATTTATTATTTATTATTTATTATTTATTATTTATTATTTATTATTTATTATTTATTATTTATTATTTATTATTTATTATTTATTATTTATTATTTATTATTTATTATTTATTATTTATTATTTATTATTTATTATTTATTATTTATTATTTATTATTTATTATTTATTATTTATTATTTATTATTTATTATTTATTATTTATTATTTATTATTTATTATTTATTATTTATTATTATTTATTATTTATTATTTATTATTTATTATAATTTCGTTCGAGGCCAAGAATTTGGATTGGCGATTTCAAGACTCGGTCTCCATAATAATAATAATCGAATAATCATAAATAATAATAAATAACCGGAATAACCTAAAATAATCTACCGATTCATTTATTTGTATATTTATTATTTTTCAGATATCCTACAATTTTATGCTACCATTTGAAGACATTCCGGACGATCTTGTGCCCCTGACAGCGCATTTCAAGTACCTGTTGACCCTGGCGACGGCCGAACAACCGATTTTGCTATTTCTCGACAGCGTCGATCAACTCACCGGGGTACAGGGAAACAAATTGTCATGGCTACCGACGAGACTTCCACCGAATTGCAAAGTAACTATTCAATCAACTCGACACAGAATCTAAGAATTAACGGCCGTTGAAAAAATGTCCGGAGAAAAAAGGCCAGGGAAATAATGACCGATCGAAGAAAATATCGAGGTGTTCGTGCGGAGGGGTGTGCTTTTTCAACGGCCATTTTTTCCATCGGACATCATCTTCTCGGTCTTTTTTCACCGGCGGTTCATCCCTGACGATGAAAAAACTCGACGGAGAAAAAAAGAGAGATCACCGAAAAAATGACTACAAGGATCTAAGATACCCAAGAAATTACACTTAAAAATACACTTTAAAGTCATCCGAGACATCTAACAAATGTCTTTCAGACTTATCCTCCCTTATCTTGGCAATTAAATCCAATTGAATAAAAAAAAACTCCGTTACGAAAGGAAAATTCAATTTAAGAAATTAAAACAACAATAGTTGTAATAATTTTTATATTATTATCATTGATAGAAAGTAATTAGGAAAAAATAATCGCGATTTTTTGAAGATGTTGAAAAAATCAATCGTTTAATGATTCCACATCGTAATTCGTTCACTTAGTTTTTTCTCTATTCTCTACGTTTTCCTTCAGATGATGTTATCTTGCGCTGCGGAAGAATCCAATCCGGTCATATCCCGGGATTATCATCTTCTTCGAAGAATGATCGATACCGAAGACTGTTTTATCGAAGTAACAGCGTTGGGCGAAGAACTAGCAATGGACGTCATAAGGTCGGTCGAACTAAATTCATTCAAAAATTTAATCTAAGTTTTTTTTTTTCGATTTTCAAAATTAAAAAACATTTTTGATTCGTCGACGTTGTGCCATATCTTATAGACAAATAGATAGATCGAAACTTCAATTAAGCGGTTCATAGTTGACTGCGAAGCCTTGGAAACAAGGAAAAAAAAATTAAAAATCTAAATTCGGAGTAAAGTACAAATTGACGCTAATGTCAATACCCGGATTCGTCGACGTTGTCCCATAGTCAGAGCACCCGGGTACCCACTTGCCGAATTTATTGAATAAATACTTTGGTGTCAGACGGGATTAATTCTTTCGTGAATCTACGAGTTAGCTACGATCTTGAGAAAGGGCCGGAAGTCCTTTTGCTGACATTTAGACATTTCGGATAATTGATAAGAGACGTTGAAGGGAAAATCGCGAGTAGCCGTTCGTCCGAGTTCGATCGATTTCGGGCCTCTCTACTGCCATAGCTGCCAACAAATCGAAATAGGGCAGGGAGAGGGCTTCGGCTACACATCGTAGCTCCGAAGGGATTAAACGAACAACCGGTACTCGGTATATTACGAGCATTGTAATTAATACGAATTTTTCATATCGCTTTATTTGTATTTCATTAAATAAATTTGTATAGGTGGGTATCCCGGTACCCTGGCTATGGTACCCGACTGTGTCAAATTTCACGCAATTTCTCTTTTTCTTTTTACTTCCGGAGCACGGAAAATTCTGTTAGAAGCAGTTAGCGACAATTAACGAGATAAATTCCGACGATCCAGGCGATAATGGCAAAATTTCCACGGGAACATGGAAAATTTTGACGATAAAGGCTCAGGCGATCTAAGAGCCAGTAGAAAAAAATATCATTACGGTCGCTAAATTCGTTCTTTTTTCTGTTTTTTAGGGTTCTGTACCGAAAAACGGAGCCCTTGTAAGATTACTCTCGTCTCTGTCCGTCTGTCCGCCCGTTCGTCTGGCTCAGCCGATTTTCTCAGAAAGCATGCGACGTAGAAACTTGAAATTTGACATAGTGATACATTTTATCAACCGACATATTACCGACTTGCAAACGTTTAAAAATATTCATACAATAATTAAAGAACAGTCAAATTAGGTACCCGAAACAATTTGTATTCGAATTTCATATATATATCATGCGGGGTATTATTTAAAAGGGTTTATTATGTTAAATACTAAAATATTATTCTTATAATTTCAAACAGCGTATTTAAAAAGTTATTATTAAGAATTTACATTTCTCCCTCTTCTCCTTATTTCCGAAACTATTGGACCTAAAATTAAATGGAAAATCAGGGAATATAATACCTTATCTACGTGAAGTTTACAGAAAAAATATAACATAAGTCCTAGGTCTTATAGATTGCTAGAAATTAATTATCGAAAATATGGTAAGGATCCCTCTGCGAGCGAGTCGAATTCGCGCTTGACCGCATTTTTACGGTTCCTTAGCGGTATAAAAACCCTTAGGGTTTCAGACAGACCATCTGCCCGCCTTTCTGTATGTCACAGTCATCCCATTCTCTCATTGATTCACCTATCGAGATAAAATTTGGCATACAGACGTCAATTGACGACCCACAAACAGGAATTATAAGATTTGTAACAATAGTACATTATGACACTAGTACGAAAAAAATTTTTTTTGACGAGTGTGAGTTTGCAGAACGAGTGGAAGGCGAGTGTTGCAATGACACGAGTCCAGAAAACATTTTTCGTACGAGTATCGTATACATTTTTATGTCACAATGTGTGTAAAAGTGGTTTAACGCGAACGACGTGAGCGTAAAACCGCACTTTTACGCACAGCGTGTCATAAAAAATATTGTCAACCTTCTCCTAGACTGAAAAGTGGACTCAAACATTTTTTTTCGTCTGCTCCATTGAGTAGGTAGTCTTTCAATAGGTCCTCTAAAATGCTACAGAAACAGTTTCAGGTCTTTTAAATTTCAACCCTTCATTCACGAGACATCAGCATTCAAAGTCGTTATCAGATAGTCCCCCCTCCTGTAATTTCTAAACTATCGATGAGCAAACATTTTAAAACCTTCAGAATGTAGCTTTCAATAAATACTCTCAATGAAAAGTGAAAAAAAAAAAATTGTAGCTAAAATGCCTTACGACAAAATTTAGATATCTAAATCTCTTTATATTGTTCAGAGCTATTTAGATCTCTTTCAGAATCAAGCAAATTCGTCGTAGTAAAATAGCAATTATTCAAGTTATTCAGGTTATTTTGTCGAGGTTAAATAGGTTTTATTGCGTACAATAAAAAAAAGCTCACGAGCTTCCATCACGCTCATACCCGACACGATCTTGACCGATTTCTTTTTTGCCTCCTCCCAATTCTGACCAATTTTTTTCTCTCACATTCTCGTCTTCCCCCCTTCAGAATGTGGATGAAAACGGCTCATCGTGATCTCAACAATTATCAATGGCGCCTGGTCGCAAACGCGATATCAAAATGTTCCCTACCGATTTTCGTCAAACTCGTATTCGCCGAAATTTGCCGATGGCGCAGTTACACAAAACCATCGGACACGCATCTCGCGAACACGGTGATGGACAGCATTATGATGCTATTCGAAAGAATCGAGAAGCAACATGGAAAAATTTTGGTTTTTCACGCTCTGGCTTACATAACAGCCGCAAAATCGGGTTTGTCGGAATCCGAACTCGAAGATTTGATATCATTGGACGACAAAGTTCTCGACGATGTTTATCAGTATCACATGCCACCCGTTCGACGTATTCCGCCATTGTTGTGGACGAGAATACGCAACGATTTGCCGAATTATTTGAGCGAACGCGAAGCCGACGGTGTTAGCGTTTTGAATTGGTATCATCGACAATTTCGCGACACCGCCAAGGAAAGATATTTCAAAAATATGAACATGGCCATGTATTTTCATTCCATGATCGCTGATTATTATCTCGGTATATGGGGCGGTGGCAATCCGAAACCCTTCAAATACACGGAAATACAACGACACAGGTTGGCGATTTTTTTTATATTGTTATTATTACTTTACATCAACGAATTAAAAAAATATTGTTGAAAAATTTAATTGTGTGAATTTAAATGGAGAATTGAATTTTAGAAATTTTGTTCAAAAATTGAATTTCATCGACTGGCTTGCAAATTACACTTGTACAAATTTACTGCGAGAATTAGATATAAAAAAATTATTTTGAGAAATGAATTTTAGAAGTTTAATTTGAGAATTAAATTTAAGAAATTCATTTCGAGAACAAGGTGAAAGTGTGAAATTTCATTCTCAAACTGAATTTCGAAAGCTTGAAGATTATACGTGTATGTTTTTTTTTTTTTCAAAATATTCAGGAATTTTTTTTTTAATGTCATTTTATTTAATTGTTCTTATATTTAACAGATTTAATCTGGCGGACAAAGAAGGCGTTGCGGATAGAAAAGTTCCGGAACAACCGCTCGCCTTTTACTCGAAAGAAGGAAAACTTTCGAGATATAATTTACGAAAGGTATTTTGAACCGAGAAATTAATTCTATTATCTCTTCATTTCCACAGTTTTTTTGTAGAATAATTGTTTTTTTTTTTTTCAATGTTTATTCCTATAATTAATTTATGATTACTGAATGATAGCAAATGTAGGAAATATAATCCAATAACTTTTTCCACCATCACACAGCTTTTTCCATGATAAATAAAAATAATCACATTAAATCGCGTTGCAGTTCGGCGAGTTACCTTATCACCTCGTACGTGCCAGAAGATTCAAGGATCTTTTTGAAAACGTTTTGTTCAATTACGAATGGTTGCATGCAAAATTGAGTTCCTGTCCGCTTCAGTCAGTTCTTTCGGACTTTGAGGACGCTTGCAACAACATCGAGGATCAAAATTTAGTCAGGTAAGAACGAAAGAATGAAAAAATTAAATTTTATCATAATTAAGTCGTAAAATTCAGATAATTAGTACTCACAATCTGGGAGTTTTATTTATTTTCTATTTCATTTATTATTATTATTATTATTATTATTATTGTTATTATTGTAACGATTATTATTATTATTATTATTATTATTATTATTATTATTATTATTATTATTATTATTATTATTATTATTATTATTATTATTATTATTATTATTATTATTATTATTATTATTATTATTATTATTATTATTATTATTATTATTATTATTATTTTTATTTTTATTATTATAATTTTATTACATTTTTTCTCTGTTTTTCTACAGGGAATTAATGTTGGTGGCCGACGCCTTAAGACTCGGCGGAGCCATTTTGGGAAATCATCCGAGCATGCTCGCACCCCAATTGGTCGGTCGTTTGCTTCCGGAAATCGGTGGCAACGTTAACGTGAGAATGTTGCTCAGAGCTTGCGACAACGATGGCGTAAAGGATTGCGCACTTCTGCCGCTCTATCATTGTCTGCACACACCCGGTGGCCCGCTCAAGGCACGAAACGCATATAAATCCAAATATTCTAAGCAATGAACATTTCCAAATAAAAGTGATATTTGATTAAGATTGAATTATTCAGTGGCTCGAAATGAAAATCATTTCGAGAAAAAAATGTTCGCATTTAATTATTGAAAAGAGAAAAAAATTGTTGAAAGAAAAATTCAGAAAACGTGATTTTTTCTTTGTCTTTTATAGAAATGAATTCGTTGAATTTTCCCAGATCCAGATGATTTTTCTTTCTCGCGATTTTTCTATTACTTTTAGTAATCGTGGTTTCGAGAATTTTTTAACAAAGTTGTTCGTTCCTATAACACTGTTCCTTCATTTTTCTACAAAAATATCGCAAGCCTCATTTCCGGCCACAAAAATTACAAAAAAATGGTTGAAAATAAAAAACTACATATTTAAAAAAAATCACGAGCAACATTTCGTAAGACAACAAATGGATTCGTCCGAACATTCGACCAACAACTATTATTAATATCGAAAACAGGTTTTTCTACCGTCTTTAATATCCCTCATTTGAAAAAAAAAATAAAAAAATAAAAAAATAATAATAATAATAATAATAATAGAAATAATCTCACCAATAAATACTAAAATTCGAATGAAATTCCATTCTTGATTGCGAGACAATTACGTAATTATTCGTCACTAACAGCTCAGTCAATTCCCATTGAACCGTCTTTCTCCTATTTATAATAGGTAATACTAATAATAATAAATAAAATAAGAATAATTAACCCTTCAACCCACTACGCTTTTTCGGCACCTTCCAACCCACTACGGGGGTCGTTTTCGTCCTGGCGTTCTTTGGACCAATAAAAGTGCTTTAAAAAATCTGAGAAAATTCATGGGAGCTCTTTTAATTTTCAACTTAAAGTTCCAATTGTAATATTTCAGAAAGAATTATTTTTTCATATAGTTTTTTATGAAAATATCGAGGTACGTAAGGAAAAATCACTTGCTCACTTAAAAAATCATAACTTGAAGCCAAATGAAGATATCTAAAAAAATCAAAGAGGAAATTGAAGGGGAAGAGTATAGTCATAATTAAAAAAATAACACAATCAATATTATTCGAAAGAAGTGCTTAATTTTTTAACCTCAAAATGGCCAAAAATTGAGTCCTAAAATCGTGTTTAAAAATATTCAAAAATATATATAATGATAAAATTAATTATGAAACGGGTAAAAATCATTAGTAACACAATATTTTAAAATATCGAAGTAACTTTATTTTACGAAACACTCAGTGCAACACGAAATGCGGTGATCGTCGCAAGTTGCCTTGCCGCATTTTGCGCAGCAATGATTTCTTCAGCAGTGCGACTCGCTATGACGATGAAAACTGCGAAAAAAAATTTTTATAATTTTTTTCGCGTGTGCAGACATTTTTTTAACACTTTTTGAACTTCAATGAACACTTTAAAACGACAAGTAGAAAAATTATTACCTGCCTTTTTGACCAACGCTGCCCCACTACGGGGGTCGTTTTCGTCCCGACGGAAATTGAATCGTCTGCTGCGACGGCCTGAGGGGAATTAGCGCGCTGCTATTCGGCAGGCGGGTCCTCGGGCAGCATAACTTTTTTTAGGAAGGGGATATGGCGCCTTCCGTGCCCGTTTTCAAAAGTTAAAGCACTTTGAAATTTCGCTTGGGACGAAAACGACCCCCGTAGTGGGTTGAAGGGTTAAGAATGATGAACAATAATAATAGGAATTATTATTATTATTATTATTATTATTATTATTATAGTTGTTGTTGTTGTTGTTGTTGTTGTTGTTGTTGTTATTATTATTATTATTGTTTTTTATAAATTAATTTTCCGCAGTACTCTTTGGAGGGCCATCAATTCGCGGTCTTTGGATTCTGCCTGACCTCGGATTATCGTTACGTAGTGTCAATATCGAACAGATTCATAACCTGGGATTTGAGTACGAGCGACATGACGCGAGACGTTAATCCCGGAATCGAGGGAATAATGCAACAATTGGTTTTAAGTCCGGACAATCGTTACGCCGCAGCATCAACGACCAACGATCAGGTGGTCATACTGAACACCCTGACGAGCGAATTCGTCATAGTCGACAATCCATTGCCGGAAGAAGAACCCGTTTGCGGTGTTCATCTGATGAATCAATTCGCTTTCGTGCTCGGAAAAAGCGAATGGTGCAGATTCGATCTGCGAGGAAATTTACTTTCGAAACACACGAGCCCGGAAGATTCCAATCAATGGCAGATACTTCGTAATTACTCAACTGTCATTTCAATTTTATTAATAATTCGTGTTCAAATTTTTTTGATGAGATTTATTGAAAAAATTAAATCGATTCTTCAATCGGTCGAACTGGTTAATCAATCAGTCGTTATTTCTCTGACTGAGAAAAAACCTGAAACCAAATGATTGATCTGTCGAACCAACTGATTAATTGATCCGTCAAATGAATTTACTGATTAAGCAATTATCGGACCAAGTGTTTTAATTGGTATGTTAAACCAATTGATTCATTGATCAATTGAAACGACCAATTAATAGATATGTTGAACCAATCGACTCCTAATCGAATAAAACGAATAATTTGTCGGCCGCTTGATCGATTAAATTTATTTATTTTAATTTTTCTAAGTTGATTTAGAAATTGTTTCAAATTTTTTGATTTTATTTTAGATTTTGTTCCTCATAAGTTGTTGATTAAATTTTTCTTTCAAGCACCAACGTATTCGGGAAATTAGTTTTTAATTTCTAATCCGTTATAACGGTATTGAATATATAAGAAATAAGACGTACGTAGATTTAAGATTTTGACAAAATTTTGTTTTCAATACGATTCGAGTAATTAAATTTTTTAATAAGATTGTTTTTCTTTAAGACGTCGAGTACACGACTCTCGAGGATTATAGAATCGTTTTTTGGTCCGGAAGCCTGGAAGACACGTCCATGTTGTTGCACGCTTACAGAAAAAAAGGATCGTTGGATCCTCTGCGATTTCACAGGTAAATCAACGATCAAAAATTTCCGTCTCACATAATTTCTAATTTGCACAATCAATATTTATTATCGTAGAAATAGTAGTAAATCTGTAAACTATTTTTTTTTAATTAACTAATAAGGCGATTGGTTGAATAATTAATTTTACATGGATAGAATAATTGAATTTCACGGAAACACGTTAAAATAGTCGCCATTAGTTCTAATTTGAATATTTTTTATTTTTGATTGTTTGATAGATTTATTTATTGATTTATTTTACGCAGCGTATATATATAAGGACGGTTCTTATTTGGGTAATTTTTGAAATGTGATTAGGGCCTGGTGTCAATCAATGGCAAGAAAAAAAAAAATTGTTTTGAGCCTAATTTGAACCTATTAGTCCAACTCCTTCAACTTCCGAGAAGCAGATGAAGTTTCCCGTTTGAAATACGCGCAATTTTTCTCCATCCCGGTAATTATATTAGTGAGAGGAATAATTATTCTTGAAAAAATCCAATACTATATGGAATTCACGGGTATAAACTCTACTTTCCGGAAAAAAATATACACATGTATGAGTCATTTTTATATTTTTCACAATTTTTTCAATTAAAAATTGATGAATCTGCATAAAACCTGAGCCAAGTGGGACAAAATCGACGTAAAACATCTCAAAACCCAACCTTCCCGAACGATCACAATCAATGTAGGGTCCCGTAACTCTCAAATATTCTATTTATTTCAGAATTATCCCAATAAATTGCAGGACGATCGTCAGTGACCGGTGCGAAGGTGCGTGTAAATGTGGCATGAAATGACCCATACGCGTGTTATATTTTTTTCCTGAAAGTAGGGTTTGTACCCGTGAATTCCATATAGTATTGGATTTTTTCAAGAATAATTAGTCCTCCCAGTAATATAATTACCGGGATGGAGAAAAATTGCGTGTATTTTAAACCGTAAACTTCACCTGCTTCTCGGAAGTTGAAGGGGTTGGACTAAGAGGTTCAAATTAGGCTCAACATTTTTTTTGTTTTTTTTTGCCATTGATTGACACCGATCCCCGATCGCATTTCAAAAATGACCCAAATAAGAACCATCCTAATGTATATAATATGATACAACAGAATATATAGACAAAAATGGCAATCTATATATGAGGCATTCCACGTCAACTCAGACGGTCAAAACCCTGACCCCTGCCGATTTAATTTGTGTTCATTTCACCCCCAAAGTACCCGCGATTTTTTTCAGAATTTTCGTATCCCCGTACAACCCTTAAAAAAAATTCAAAACCACCCCCAAATGAAGAAAGGCGTGGTTGGACATAATTAATATCTTTGATTTTTTTTTGTGTGATATCAGTAGGTCAAAAAATAAACTTTGTCAAAATTCCAGAGTGGTCTCTGTATTGCAACTATATTTTAGAAAAAAATAAATCGGACGGTCAAAACCTTATCTTTGCTGATTGAGTTCTCGATTTTTAGTTGAATTTAGTTTCACCCCAAAAGTAACCCTGATTTTTTTCAGAATTTTAAATTTCAACAAACTCTACTATTCAATGTACTGAAATCATTGAAAAATTCAAAATTTTTAATTGTGTCCAAGTACGTCTTTCCTTATTTGGGGGTAGTTTTTAATTTTTTTAATGGGTTGTAGGGGGATCCGAAAATTCTGAAAAAAATCAGGGGTACTTCTGGGGTTAAACTGAATTTAAAAAAAAAATCGTGAGCTGAATCAGCAAAGATCAGGTTTTGACCGTCCGTTTTATTTTTTTCTAAAATATAGTTGCAATATAGAGCCCACTCTGGAATTTTGGCAAAGTTCATTTTTTGACCTACCGATAACACACAAAAAAAATCAAAGGTATTAATTATGTCCAAGTACGAGTTTCTTCATTTGGGGGTGGTTTTGAATTTTTTTTAAGGGTTGCACGGGGATTCGAAAATTCTGAAAAAAATCGGGGGTACTTTGGGGGTTCAATAAAAGCCAACAAAAAATCAGGAACTAAATCGGCAGGGGTCAGGGTATTGACCGTCTGAGTTGACGTGGAATGCCTCATATATATTTAATCTTTCGGCTATTAATCTATATATGGGGCATTCCAAACCAAACCGTGGGGTCATTTCCCTCGGGTCCGCCGATTGTTGCTTAATTTTATTTTTGACTTTGTTCCGACTCAAAATAGACCCTAATTTTTTTTCAGAATTTTTGCACCACTCTTTAAGGTGATGGGCGCCGATTGTTGCATAAACTTGCATATAGTTATTTGCATAGAAAGAAATTATATAATTTGCATACGATTTTTTTTTAACTTTGTTATGACTACAAACAGACCCTAATTTTTTTTCACAATTTTCCCATCACTCCTTAAGGTGATGCGCGCGCATCGAAGTTGCAAAGATAAGAGTAAGCCGACAAAACGGCCATTTTTAAAAATTTGATTTTTTTTCTACAAATGCTATGTTATAAAATAATAGTTTTTTTTCTAATTTGGGAGTGGGACGCAGCTTGCTTGTATTTAAAAAAAAACTTTTTTTTTTTTCAAATCTTTAAAATCGTAAAAATTTCTAATTATAAAAATCATTACACATGTGAAAAAAAAAATCCAAAATATAACGTGTCTTGAAAAATGTTGATATTTTGCATATTTCGTATCTCGATTTTTCACTTTGCTGTGCTCAGAGACGGTCACGTGCTCTCCCCTCACGAAATATGAAAAATATCAACATTTTTCAAGATATGTTTTATTTTTGTTTTTTTTTTTCACACGTGTAACGATTTTTATCATTAAATTTTTTTACGATTTTAAAGATTTGAAAAACAAAGAATTTTTTTGAATACAAGCAAGCTGCGTCCCACTCCCAAATTGGAAAAAAAACTATTCTTTTATAACATAGCATTTGTAGAAAAAAAATCAAATTTTTAAAAATGGCCGTTTTGTCGGTTTACTCTTATTTTTGCAACTTCGATGCGCGCGCATCACCTTGAGGAGTGATTGGAAAATTGTGAAAAAAAATTAGGGTCCGTTTGTAGTCGGAACAAAGTTGAAAAAAAAATAAAATTATGCAACAATCGGCGGACCCGAGGGAAATGACCCCACGGTTTGGTTTGGAATGCCCCATATATATATATAATCTTTCGGCTTCTATTTATTAAATTTCTCAAACTATTTTCAGTGCGTTAACACTGACGAAGGATAAGAAAACTTTGTACGCTTGTACGACGAAAGACGATTTTAGAGTAACCAAATACACGGGCGAGGATGGATTTTCGTATTGGAAAAAATGTGAGGACATGCCGAGGGCTCACAACGACGAGACGGAATATTTGTTGCAATTGAAATTGGACAAAGAAGAAGAAACTCTGATGGCAACAACTGGAAATGGTTTTATCGTTTGGATAATGGACAATAAATACGACGCCGCGGTTCTTTCGTTGCCGAACGGGGTCAGAAACATAAGCACGAGAATGCTTTCGTCGAATTCAATTATGATTAGTGGAACGAAAAATTATGCAGTCGCTGGAGTGAGGTGAAATAATATTTCAAATATGATTTAATGTTTTTCAATTGAAATAATTTAAAAAATAAATAACCTCTCGTTAAATGGCTGGTAATTATTTGAAACAAAAATCAGGAAAAATTCTTATCATTTTTACTTAAATAAAAATGTTTAATTAAAATTTGAGTAACGATTATTACTCGTTTCGCTTGTGTACAGCGAGATTCAAAAACTTTTCGATTAATCGCTGCTGATTGTTGATAATTCATTTGTGATGATATTTTGAAACAATTGTTATTTTTCATTTTCATTATTATTTTTTGTGTATAATTTCTCATGTTCTTATATTTTTTAATCTCGCGAAAAAATTGATTTTTATTTGAATATCAATTATTACTCGTTTTGTTTATGAATAACAACCCTCAAAAACTTTTCAATTAATTATTGATCCGTGTTTGTTGATGATTTAGTTGCGATAATTAATTTTAACAACAATTATTCTAAATAATAATTATTTTTTCATATTTTTAGATCTCTGTTAAAATACATTTTCCATTCAAATATCGATACACACTCGTTTTATTCATAAATGGCAACATTTCTCTGCATACTAAGCATAATCTTGTCAATTAATTATTATTAATTCATTGTGTATTGATAAATAGAAAAAAAAGAAAACATTCCTCCGTGAAATCCGTGAAATCCCGTGACATAAATATTTTTCTCCGAGAGAAAATAATATTTTCTTCGAATTTCCCTTCTATTCTTTCGTAGAAAAAATCTCTACGTTTGGAGTCTCGAAACTTGCGAGTTGGTAAAAATTCTGGATGCACATTTCGCAAGAATTATACAACTGGAAGCTTTGACAATTGGCAATTGGAACAGCGTTATAACCTCGAGCATAGACAGAAGCGTAAAAGTTTGGAACATCGACAATATATTCGAACAGGTTCACGTTATCGATCGACACGAGCTACAGATTGATTCCATTTGGTAAGCACGCAAAATATCTAATATACTCCCATAAAAAACAAAGAATCTAAAAACAATTTAATCTAAAAACACCTAAATAATTTAATTCCCAACAAAATTTCGTTACAAATACTTTCCACGTCCCATTGTTAGTTTAATTATAAAAATTATAACAAAAATAGAAAAATGAATAAATTGACTAATATTTTAATACAAAAAATAGGAAAAGAGCGATTTTTTTACGTTTTTGATCGATGGAAAAAATTAAACATGTTTGAGAAAAATGTTTTTGTAATTATGTTGTTTTTTTTTTCAAATGGCAAACAGTTTGGCGGAGGATTGCAGCCTGGCTGTAACCGTTACCAGAGGTTGCGTTGGAGTTTGGGACTTGCAATCTGGAAAATTGGTATCCAAACTTGCGGATAGTCCACTGGGGGCAATTGTCACCCACGCTACAATAACCAACGATGGAAAGTAAGAACAATTAACTTTGTCAGATTGCGTAATAAAATCATTGCCTCGAATAGTTTTCATTAATTTGGTTCTTCAAAATTAATAGAAACGGTCAGAAGTGGCCGGTATCACGTGAAATCTTCCGTATATATATTAGGGTGGCTTGAAAAAAAAACGTTTTTTTTTTGTTTTCAATCAAAATACACTGACGCTGAAGTATCTTCCATCAAGAGAATTGTGTCCAAAGATGAGCTCCATCGGACCATTTTCAGGGGTCGCGCAAGATTTTTCTAGTTTTCCCATTTGATTAACATGGGAAGAACGAAAAGTTTCCATTCAAAAAATCGTAGCTCCGCCAATTTTATAGACACATTGATCCGGTTAGTTCCATTTGAAAGCTCTTGAAAAACCGCTTAAAATTACGTGCGGACCTTTGAAATCCGATTGCAACTTCCGTCGATAATTTCTTACGAAACAACAAAATTATTGATGGAAGGTGCAATGGGATCTCAAAGGTCTGCACGTCATTTTAAGCGGTTTTTCAAGAACTTTCGAATGGAACTAACCGGATCAATGTACCTATAAAATTGGCGGAGCTACGATTTTTTGAATGGAAACTTTTCGTTCTTCCCATGTTAAGGGGATTGAGTCACCTAAAAAGTCGAAGGAAAAAAATTTTTTTTTTGTGACAAGATCAATCTACATTTTCATTCTCATTTATCCTCATGAAGTATCTATACTTAGCTATCTTTTCAAATTTTTTCAGAACCATATCAAGCATCCGAACGCTGTGATATTTTCCCAAAGTTTGGGAGCATGTTGTAAGATTCAGACCGAACAACTCAAAAGATCGTGGACTTTGACGTCTCATTTTGTTCAGAAAACACATAATTCCAAAGTGAATGTGGGAATTTGTAATGCGAGGTACGATGAAGTTATGGTGACCTATTATTCAACTGTTTTTCCACAAACTTTGTTTCCTTTTTACGTTATAAGCTGCCAAAATGTTTAAAGTGCATAAAAAAAAAAAAATCCCACATTCACTCCGGAATTATGTGTTTTCTGAACAAAATGGAACGTCAGAATCTAAGACCGGTTCATTTGTTCGGTCTGAATCTTACGACGAGCTCCCAAACTTTGGAAAAATATCACAGCGTTCGGATGCTTGATATGGTTCTGAAAAAAATTGAAAAGATAGCCAAGTATAGATACTTTATAAGGATAAATTAGAATGAAAATGTAGATTGATCTTGTCACAAAAAAAAATTGTTTTTTTCCTTCGACTTTTTAGGTGACTCAGTCCCCCTTAATCAAATGGGAAAACTAGAAAAATCTTCCGCGACCCCTAAAAATGGTCCGATCGGGCTCATCTTTGGACACGATTTACTTGATGGAAAATACTTTGCCGTGTATATATTTTGATTGAAAGAAAAAAAAAAGTTTTCTCTTCAAGCCGGCCTAACGTAAATATTCAAAGAAAAATCCCAAACTAGTTAACTCTGTCGTTCGTTCGTCAAGGTACATAGTTTCAACCGAATCGGGCAACGTTCTCGTATGGAATCGAATATCCGAACAAGTGCTTTACAAAGACAAACAACCGGGTGTTCGACAATTGACTCTCATTCACGAATCCTCAAAATTCGTAGCGGTATCGAGACCCAATAATCCAACCGGTGTCGAATGCATGCGAACAATCGCAAATCTCGTCGTCAGAAGCATTCCCGACGGAAAAACTCTGTTTTCTCTTGAATATCCGGTTCGCAGTCACACCGGAACGCCTTTTCGTCCGGTTGTCGTTACATCGGACGGTTCGCATCTCGTCGTATCAGCGGCCGACAAAGGCAATCGTGATTGCGTGATTGTTTACAACGCCAAAACCGGGGCTTTGATAAACAAAATTACCATTAAATTGCCGGGATTCAAAGACATTGTGAGCATCGTACCGATGCCCAACAAACCTCAATGGATCGGCATCATCGGTCCCGACAAAGGCAGCATTATGGATATCAATAAGAAAAAAATTATTAGATCCATACCAAAATGGAGCGGAAACATAAGCAAGGACGGGAAATACACTCTCTACGCTCCGAGCAGGTAATTGCGGATTAATATTTAAAAAAAAACAACAACAACAAAACTTTGTCGTTCGACACAGGTCTAAAAAGGTATGAATATAATAATAATTTGTTATTATTATTATTACTACTATATAATATATTATTATTATTATTAATATATTTTATTATTAATATTAATTATAATAATTTTTTATTATTATTATTACTTATATAATATAATATTCAATATATGTAATAATATATTATAATATAATAACAATAATGTATAATAATTATTATTATTATTATTGTTATCGATATCATTCATAAGAATATAAATAATCATTATATTATATTAATAATAAAATTAAGATAATATCAATAATATTATGAATCATTATAATTCATAAATATGTTAATAATATGATTTATTGTTATAATTGTTATTATCTTAGTAATAATAGTTATTGCTTCACCTATCTAATCTACTTTTATTGATTTCTTATTATTATTAATTATCTGTTATTTACTTATAATCGTTACTAATTTAAATTATTCATTAAAATATCAATAATGATAATCTCCATAATAAAAATTATTATCAATTATTATGATTATTTTATTATGATAATATAATTAATTATTTTACCATTATAATAATGTAATTAATTTTCATATTATTGTAATAATATATTTCATTATATAATAATATAATTAATTATCATATTATTATAATTAATAATAATAATAATAATAATAATAAAAATAATAATAAAAATAATAATAATAATAATAATAATAATAATAATAATAATAATAATAATGATAATAATAATAATAATAATAATAATAATAATAATAATGATAATAATAATAATAATAATAATAATAATAATAATAATAATAATAATAATAATAATAATAAAAAAATAATAATGATAATAATAAAATAATAATAATAATAATAAATTAATGAATTATTATATTATTATTCTCGTGGTATTATGAAAAAGGGGAGGTCTGGAGCTTATCGAACTCAGAAAAGGAACTACCGTAAAAACGTACATCCCGAAAGTCGCCGAGGGAGTTTTCACAGTTATCTCTATGTTCAATAGAACCGACGACTATGTTCTGTATTACCACAGCGGAAGAAAGACGATCAGGGTATTCAGGTAACTGCTATTTTCTCCCATCGTGTCACAACGTAAAATGCAACGAGAAAAAACAAAATTGTTCTGCAACGATCGAAATTTTGTTTCAGATCATCGGACTGCGAATTAATCGCAAATTACAGAGTTCAGGCCGAATTGAGCGCGGTCGACAGTACGTACGACGGCAAAGGTATCGTATTGGGAACGGTGGACGGTTGCGTTTCCGTATTGGCGATAGCAGACCCGCAGAAGCCTGAGATGAAGGATTATCTACAAAATTTACCTTCGCGCGACGAACAGGTAATTTTTGTTTTCTTTGTGTTTTTTGAAACAGCTTTCGAACAACAATTTGTGGGTACAAGAGGCTTTGCTTACAATCTGTGGTTATCCGTGGTTTGAAGGCAAAACCTAATAAGACAATTTTTTTTCGAAAAATGAGATTGAGTGAGATTTTTGTAATTTATATTGTCAACGACGTTTGGATACGCGAAGATGAGAAAAATTGCCTATACAGGGGAAAATGAACGAGATTAACCAAACGAGATGAGTCCATTTTGCTGGCGAAACCGAATAAAGTCCACCATGTTTCAGTTAGAAAAATAACAACAAGCTTGCGATTTTTTTCTGTTTTTTTTTTTGCTCGTTTTTCCTTAAAACTTTTTTTATCAGTGAAATAGAATCTTGATACTTGACGATTCATATCGATTATTAATTGTCCTGTTTTCGTTGTTTTAAAGCAAAAACAAATAAGTTCAAGCCCTCGGTAGTTAAATTGATCCTTGTCGAGAAAATAAAGATTATCAACATTGATGAGATAAGAGAGGACGTTCTAAAACATCAAATGCGTCAAATACCACGAGATGATGCGTTCATGAATCATAATTGAAAGTTATTCGTATGAAATATTGTGTGTAATCTTAGTAATGTTGATAGCTGAATGAAAACGAGCGAAAGCAGGGAGATGGGCAGAGTTGTCGCCAGTGTTGCTAGCTCAGAGTGTTGTGATAACGCTAGAGACCTCGTCAAATCCCCCTAAAAGCCACCAGATTTTTCGACATCGTTATCAACCAAAGATCCCCAAAATCCTGTGCGTTCTCTACCAAAAAAACCACTGAACTTGTCAAATTGAACTCAAATAAACCCAAAATGCGTAGTAATGAATTACAAATAATGCAAACAAAAACCAAATTCTTTAGAGTTCGAAATTCGACGAAATGAAAGAACAAAAATTTCTTTTATTGAGAATCCGATTTTGTGCTGACCTCTTGCGAGTACAAAAAAAGATTCTTCAAAAGAATTGAAAGAATCCAATTTCTTGGGTGATTTCGAGCTTTGGCGACGGACGACCACAATTTTTTTCCCTTTTTTATAACGTTTCGCTCCTTGGTTTCGGAGCCTCTTTTCAGATATTTTCCCTACGCACTATGGACAACTGTTCTTTACGTTTACGCAAAGAACGCAAAAAACAGTTTTGTCCATAGTGGATAGGGAAAATATCTGGAGAGGCTTCGAGCCGAGGAGCGAAACGTTATGAAATAGGGGAAAAAAAGGTGGTCGTCCGTCGCCAAAGCTCGAAATCACCCAAATTATCAAACGGCCAAAGCAGCGTACACTGAACCCAATTTCTTACTAATACAATCCAGACTGACGGAAAAATCACTGAATTTCTCGCTAACCGCTAGACTGATAATATTCTCATCAGGAACGCTTAAAACCCGCCAAATTTAGCGGAAGAACTACCAAGTTAGCATCCCTGGCTGTCGCTGTCTTCGTAAAAGTAGTGTGTGGGTTCAAGTGTTTTCAATTCTCAAAAAATTTCATAACATTTGACTCGAAGAGTATGTTTTGGCCAAAACCAAATAATTCCTAGATTCAAGGCAAAACCAAATGAGTCCAACCAACGGTTTTTTATATATTTTATCAATAAGTTACAGACTATTCGAATCGTACGGAATGCTAGGTGGAATGGTAGGAAGAGTTTTGGTTGATAACATTGATTTTTTTGCTCAATTTGCGCATCGATTTCCAGAAAAAAATGAATTACCTCAATAATTAAATTATTGGCCATCGTAAGCTATGACTTTGCCCAATTTTTTTGTCAAAGAATGGATTCTGCGGCAAAAAAACGTTCGTTTTTTTGGGCCAACCATTCATCGAGCCAAATTTTAACTTCTTTGTAAAAATGTAAACGTTGATTCGAAAGTTCGTGCTGCATTGATCGAAATAAGTTGTAGCCCGACGAAGCCAAGTCCGGTGAAGACCGTTCGTGGGGAAGGGCGTCGCATTTAATATTTTCCAAATAGTTTTTTACACATTTTGCAACGTAAGTCCGAGTATCGTCATGTTAAAAAATGACTTTATTGTTCCTCGGGGCTCGTAGACGTTTGAAAATTGTCAATTGAGCAGTATTCAATGTTACTGCCTACGATTCTGACGTTTGAGTTGAGTCGTCATCCAATAAACCTTGCAAATCTGTATGTTCAAAATCTTCCCGCTGACCCAAACGCTCCTTATCTTTTGCATTGAAACCGCCACTTTGAAAGCGTTTAAACTGACGTTCACAAATTTTTTGGGTTAGAGCATTCCCGCCATGAGCTCAACCAACAATCGACAACTTTTATCAGCAGTTTTCTTCAATTGGGAAGAAGGTTATTGAAGTTTGCCGTAAAATGTCTTTTACTGATATAAATTTTCACATATTCAAAGCTATAAAAAAACTGTGTCTTTTGAGCAATGAGAATCGATAACAAGCTGGCTTTTGATAGCATATGTTTATCCTATAAAATGTCATACATGTTATTATATCGACATATATATTAATAACGTCTCTTAGCAAAATCAACATTATTAACCGAAACACCCATTGCTTTAAACTAATTCTTACCTGATTATCATTTTTTATGCAAATGATTCGTCCGCTGCGACACAGCGTTCGCAATGTATAATCATCATATCTTTAACACACCTTTTATGGACTATTTTGGTTCTGTCTCCAAACTACAGATATTTCATGAATGTGAGGTTATTTTTGTGCGACTCAGCCATGGTTATAGCTGTTCATAATACAAGAAATAAAAAAGCACTAACAAGCGATTGTTTTGCTTACAATTTCAAATTTAGAGTTTATATTCATTTTTAGACCACGTAAAATGCTTTTTTTTTCTCCATTGTATGCATAAAAATTTTAGTACGAATGAAAAGCAGTCAAAAGTTATGTCAAGGAAAATTTTTGAATGACAAAATTGGTATACAGGATAAATAATTACGAATTTAATTATTAAAACTCACATTCGTTTGAGTTCAAACATAGTGAGGTTATGTTTTCGGGCTTTAGCAGTGATAATGCCTATTTGTAGTACAAACAATGGGAAAACTCTGGCAGAGTAAGTTCTTTGCTTACAATTCCAAATTTCGAGGTTATGTTCGTTGTTCGATCGCGTGCAATACATTTTTCTCCTCCATTACATGCATAAAAATGTTCATACGAGTAAAAAACTTTCAAAAGTTATGTCAACGTAGTCTGTAATAAGGAAATTGGTATCCAGTACGGAGAATTACGAATTCGATTGTTAAAACTCACATTTGTTTGAGGTTAGGTTATCCCCGGTGGCTATTGATGGTCCGAGAACCTCCGTCCGGTTTCCATCGCGGGTTTTAGTCACATTTTGTCGTATCGAGACACGAATGTTTGTTAATAAATCGCGTGCATCACGAATGTTGCCTTGTTCACGAGATAATTAAACGAGGTTTAAAGTCAATAATGGAATTCGACGTGCAACCGGGAAAAATACACACACACGGCGCGGGATGTCACTCAAAACAATCGGGAAGCTTCGTTCGTTTTTGCAGATTGAACCAGGAAGCACGCGCGAATAATGAAACATCGGTCGTTACGAGCGCCACTGGCGCGTTTTTTTGGGGCAAGAGCGTTAGTTGCTGCCCCGACCGCGCGTGGAAGTGGCGCTGGTTCACATGTTCTTCGGCACGTGATCAAAATTCCGAAATCTTATAAGTTCGGAAACGTTCATTCGGATAATAATTTTTCAAAAATGAGAATCTCCAAATTTAATTCTTTCCGAACACTTGATACAGCAAAATAAAAAATCTCGAACATTCGAATGTCCGACGGGTCAATAATTCGAATCGAAATGGCCCGAAACTTAATGTTTCGAAACGGTATAGGTCTGACCACCTTACGATAACAGGTCTTCAAAATTACAAACTCCAAACTCCAAAATTTTCGGTGATGGAAGAAGGTCGGCTAAATAAATTTTTTTGTTTCTCGGAGCTGCCACAAAGAGGGCGCGACTATAACTAAAGTAATGCGAGCGCGGATAATGAAGATCACCTTTTATTCCTGTGATTATCTCGTGTTTGAGCTATGAACCGAGTTCTATTAATTGCATGATTTTTTCCGGTTTTAGTGAATGGTATGTGGAGATTGTTTATATTTGACGATGGATTAACGATATAACGTATGTGCTTTGATAATGCTTTGAAGTGGTAAATCGTACCAATATTCGTACAACGCACTAAGAAATACATAGTATATATAGAAATACATCGACAATCTGCACTCATCTCTCTCTCACGTTACTTCAGTTCTGGTGGCGCCCTAAGTGTGGCGGCTACGAGAAAAGAAAAATTTCATTTTTCGTTAGACGCCCGTTGAAAACGCGCCGTTTCGCGCATGTGCTACTGGCGGCAAGGTGCCGTTTCCAGCGTACTCCGCCAGCGGGCGGAAAAGTTCCTCTCCACCCGCCACGGCCGGGCGGAAAAGATCCGAGTGTAAAATTGTAATTTAAATTTACGTCACCGGTGTCAAAAATCCTTCCCTTTTATTTCAGAAAAGAATATTGAATAAATTTTCCGAGAAAATGAAAAATCCTATGTTTCCTTCTTGTTCATACAAAATCAAAAGTTGCATTTGGTCCAGTCAAGGGGGCTTCGCCCCCCTAAGACCCCTTGTTTCCAGCAAGGGTAGAACAAAAAGTACGGTGTGCACCACGGGTGGAATCGCCTACTTTCTGCCCGTGTTATACAATGTACTATTCCGTACTAGCCAAACCGTCAGACATTCCAGACCACTGAATGTATAACTAAAAAAAATACCGGCGTCAATCTTAAAATATATATTTTTGCCAGTACCTATTCATAAACATCCAGTATATTTAAGAAATATTCTTTTCAAAAAGATATTTTAAAAATATAAAGAATATAAGAAATATAAAAAAATGAACATACGGTCGTTTGTCGCCAAAGCTCACGCAGCTGTAAAGAAAAAATTATTCTTCGACACAAGCAAAGTATAAAAATTGCACAGAACGTTCGCGCATTATGTTTTGTGTCGATTGTTCAATAGATATTGAATTTCAATATTTATGTCCAGTTGCCCTGATTCGAAAATGGCGCCATCTACGGGCTTTGATTTCACCCTAGTGAGTTTGGACAGCGAGTCGCAGATTGAGATCCACTGATCTCGTCGCCGACGCGCTCACTAGGGAATGGGACAGGGGGGGGGGGTCGTATGACGTCATCCCGGAGACTCGTACGGGTCCAACTGAAACAGAGGCAAATGAATACAGGTCCAACGAATACAAAGTCCAACTAAAACAAGGGCCAACTTATACCACCCCGTTCTAAAATTCTCTCGCTCGCATTCGAAACTAATTGGTCGAAATTAACTATAAGTCGATGATTTCGACCAATCAACTTCGATTGCGAGCGAGAAAGCTGAGCAATCGCACTTTTTCCCGCGGCTCTACTGGTCCATATCAATATGTTGATGATACATCTAAACCCGTATTCGTTCCGCAAATGGCGGCAATACGAAATAAATTTGAATCCTGCATTCAATTTTTTTCCATTTTTGTAACGCTATTTCTTTCTAGAAATCCCTCAATTTTTCCTCCACTTTCGCTCTCAAGACTTTTAATATAATTTTGAAAATCAATAAATATCGCTCACGTGCTCTATGAAATATTAAAATATCGAGGATGCGTTATTTTAGAATAAAGTCTTCTAGAATTAGAATTTTTTTTAAGATCGATACTTTTTAAGTGGATTATTCAAATGAAATTCTGCACTTTTCGACGCAGTGAAATTTTTCTCTGAATCAATGTCGATCACAAATATAATTGTCTATATATAAAAAAAAATTACTTGCTTTCGATCGATTGTTTTCCGTTTAATCGTTCAATTGAAAAATACTTTCAGTGGAAGAAGAAAATGGAGAAGCAACGAGCAGCGATAAAATTCAAAGCCGCCGCGAGAATAGCGAGGGTAACTCACGATTTAACGACGACCGTTCGCGCAGCCAATTCTCTCGCCGACGACGACGAAAACGACAAAAAAAACTTCGAATAAACGCGAAAAAAAAAAATCCAAAAAAATTTATCCAGTCGCGATTTCGACGCCCATTCATAGCTCAAAAATCACACCAAAAACGGATTTCAAAACCCCGACAAACAATAATATGTAGATCTTAGTATGTAACGAAAAATAAATAACGAAAAAATTGGGTCAAATAAAGCGATATAAAAAAAAAAATAACATTTCGACGAATTTTATGGAATTTATATTACATTTATTTTGTGTCTTTTTTTTCTGTCTGTATGTTGTCGTTTATAATCTTTCTCTCTTTTATTCTTCGACGTTCGTCCTTTTCTCCTCCTCCTCCTCCGCCCTCCCTTCGCCCTTGTCCGGACTATCGACGCTTCCGAGAGATTCCAGCGACCATTCTTGCCGCTCCCGAAGCTCATTCCACGAGCCTCAACGCATCTCCCAATCGAAAACCCCGCGTTCACGTTATCCCCACGTCGACGCACGTATTTTCAAATTTTCAATTCTTCAAATTCTACTCATCGGCAAAAAAAAAAAAAAAAAAAAAAAAAACAACTAAGAAATCGAAAAGAAAAAGTAAAACGCGATCCAAGTGTCCGCAAGTTTTTCGCGTCTACGTGTCATCGCCTCGTAGACGGATTCATACTAAATGCCCCCCCCCCCGTTCATCGAAAGAATATCGCCGATTGTTTCCTCATACTAATTTTTATTTTTGCGTTTATTTATTATTATTTTTTTTTTAATTTTTCATTATTTTTTTTTTTTTATTTTTATTCATTTCATATTTTATTTCTCTCTATGCACGCCTGTTTCATCGAATGCCTCTCGTAGTTTTCCTCGAAATTACGATTTAAAAAAAAAAAAAAAGAAAAAAAAACATCGTCAGATAAAAGAAAAAAAAACTTGGCGGTTCGTTATTATTTTTTTTTTTCTCTTTTTGTTTCAACATTATCATCTCCCATTCTTGTTTTTCGCTACGTTTTTTTCTTGTAAACCGATCAAGTTTATATTCGCCCAATTGCCGCTAGTAAGCCAACCGATTATTTTTTCTTTCTCGTTTCTCGTTTGCATCTCTTCATTTAATTTTCTTTCATTCGTCTATTGCCCGCTCCCGCCCTTTTGCGTCAACGGTTGCTGCTGCTGCTCCCGTCCTGACTGCTGAGGATCCGGCTGCTGTTGCGTCTCCGCAGCCGCTGCGGTGTCCTTCATGTGTTTATCGACCTGAAACGAAATAATTGTTAATTATATTATGCATAGAAAATATACAAATATTTTATGAAAAACGAAATCTTTGCCATTGTTGGTTTAGGTCAGTTGCGACGTGGAAAGTTTTTCATTTTTCACGAAGAAGCGAAATATTCCAGGCTCGAGCAATGATAAGTATTTAGTCAAAAATTATTCGATATTCAATAGGTCATTATTTTTTAAACTTGCGGTTTTTTTTTTCAAGAATTCGTTTTGATTGAACGAATATTGGAAAATAAAAAAAATTTGAGAATGAAACAATGAATAATACAATACAATAACTATATTATGAAATACTATATTATTAATATTCTCAGTCCTATTATTTATGAATAAATAAATAAAAATGATAATTATAATAATTATACAACAACGAATAATTCTATTGATTGTTTATTTATTTATGTATTTTTCTTCCAATATTTTGGCAACGTACTTTTTTTTAAAGAATAATATTGCTACGTCTCTTGTAATTTAATTGTTTCTCTAATTGCAAGCAATCAATGGGCGGATTTCGTATAAAGCTGTAGGCGTTTTTTTGTTTTTCATTTAAGTCGTCGCGTCTTGTTGTTTGCGAGCCTTTTCATAAATTTTTATAACTACATTAACATAATTTATGTAAGAATAGTTAATACGGCTAAAGAGAATCATAAAAATTCTTCAATTTTCCTGGCAAACAATTAGACGCAATCTCTCGATCGTACTTACAACTTTTCTAACATGTTGATAAGGTTTGGATTCTACGACGCCATGAATGTTGTCGAGCTTGTAGGGCGGGACGATGGTAACGTTGTCCCAGACAACGATGTTCTGTCCCGATAGTTTGATCAACGGTATGGTTTTGGCTATCGCGAGGAATAATTTTTGTCCCTCGGGCGATACTCCGGCCTGCAGAGCCTTCACCATTCTCTTCTTCTCGTCTATCTGATTGTGTACCCGCCTGGTTAGCCTCTGAAGGTTCAGACTCTGGGGCGCTTCGCCGAGCGTCTGACTGACCTCCCGCTTGACCTGAACGTCCGACACCAGCGACAAATTTACTAAATGGACGTCCGAAAGTTCCGATCTGCCGCTGGACGATGGACATTCTTCGATAGCGGCGACGCATCCGTCTCGGTTAAGGAATTTATTAGAAGATTTTGGTATTTTTTTGCTCTTATCGAGCAAAAAAAAATCAGAACTCCGTATTTTGGGTAAAAAGTTGGGGAAATTTTTTTTTAATCATACGAAAAAAAATTCACGATTTTTATATCGATCGAGTCCGGAATGACGACTGATTGAAATTTGTAATGTTTGGTTTTCTTTTGATTTCCATGCAAAATTTGGAAAATTGACTAATCGTTGTGCAATTATTATGAATGTTTCTTGGTAATAAAAAAAAATTGTTCTGAGAAAAAATACAAGTGAAAAATTTGTATCTCTTTGAAAGTTTGTCAAGCTCATTCAATCCTAGATGAAATTTTGAATCTTCGATGTCACAAAAACTCAAAAATAGAAAAAAATGTTAACAGCATTTGTACAAAAACAAATCTAATGGAAAATCAGTTCAAAAGATCAAAACTCGCACGACGTCCTATCTCTATTATAATTGTGCAAAAACAATTTTTAATTTTTGTTTCAATTGAATCTTGTCCACTAAAAATAATGAAACAACTGCAATTTTGCTGTTTTCTCTTGCTTTTTGTACGAATCTTGAAAAATTATTCTGCAATGTCATAAAAAAATTGTTCTTAGCACAAATTCAAACTCTTCGATAGTTCGTCGAACTCATCCAATTCTAGCTGAAATTTTTCATCGGCAATAACACAAAAACTGATAAAAACAGATAAAAACTCTGCAGATTAAGACACGACGGTCGCAAGTATTAAATGAAGTTTCGTCCTCTCTATAATTGCACAAAAACAATGTACAATTTTGTTATTGACAGTCTTGCACACAAAAAAATGTTCTAAAAAATCTAGTTTTTTTCTTTTCTCTTGCTTTCTATCCAAATTCTAGAAAATTAATTATCATTCGTTGAATTATAAAAAGCATCGTACACAGCACAAATTCGAATAAAACATAGCTAGCTTTTCGATAGTTCGTCAAACCAATCAAATTCTACACGAAATTTTGCATCATCGATAACACAAAAACTGTCGTAACGGAAAAAAATATGAACGTGTGTACGGCGTTTCTACAGAAACAAGGATGATGCAAACTAACCTAACTTTTCACGTTCTAGCAGTGACGAAATTTTTGCTCGGGCAAAAGTAAACCCAACAAAATCGAATTGTAAAAAAATGTTTAAGAAAGTGAGGTTATGAATAAAATAAATCAAAACGATGAATCTTTGAATTGTTATTTCGTGTTTTCTTTGTTTTTTTCAATGGATAATCATTAATGAAACGTTGAATCTGAGGTGGGAATGAAAAACCGAGTGAGACCGAGGTTGTGCATCGTCGTTGAACGATAATTCGAAACAAATGAAATTTCGTGAATAAAGAAAATATTGTTCGACGATTGTCGTGAAAAGGATACTCAGTATAAGCATTTTTGTTTGTGGATCGAAGGCCAATACTTCGCCTTCGATTTCCTTGTTGTAACAGGTTTTACATGCCACCGTACTCCCAATGCTGAACCAGTCGCTTACGCCGGCCATTTTTCACTAACTAAAAGACAGCACGCAATGTATACGCACGGCTGCCAGCCGACGCGTTTCGCGAACTAAAACATTCGAGTTGAATGAAGTTACTCGTTTACTATTATTTGGGGTTTTTTTTTCGTTCCACGGTTGCACGAAATTCACTAGATTTGGGGTAATGCGCTGCTGGCGACGCGCTCTACGAACCAAAACTTTCGACTTAAGTTGAGCTGCTGGTACAATATTTGTTGGGTTGTTTCCTTCATTCCAGTTTTTCACGAAACTCAACAAATTTAGAGTAATGTTCTGCTCATCGACATATAGATATGGACCGATAATGCTGGCAAAAAACGTGAAATCGCAATAGAAAGAGACAAAACTAGGTGGGTTTATCACTGTCTCACTCTCTCTCTCACGGAAAAGAGAGAAATAGAAGTAAACCCATCTAGTCTCCTCTCTTTCTATGACGATTTCATTTATTCTCGCATTATTATCGGTCCATATCTATATGTCGATGGTTCTGCTAGATAGCGCACCACGAACCAAAACTTTCGTTTTGACTTAAATTGCTCGATGAAAATTTTTGAGAACTTTTTCGTTGAAGCTCAATGTCTTCTCGAAATTCCCCTAGTTTGTGGTTATCAGTCGACGTTTTGCGAACAAAAACTTTTGCCATGGAAATGTAATCAATGAAAATCGGTGTATGCTCGGTGAAATTTTTTTCTACCCTTTTCTCTACAGTCGGCTTAAAATATTATCAATAAAATATTATTTCATCATAAATAAAAATGTAAAGAGCCACACGATGGTTTGCAAAATTTCAGGCTACAACGTTGAGAAGGCGAAAAGAATCGTTCACCCGACTGTACGAAAAAGGACGGAGACACCACGCTTAGCTATCTCTTGCTACGCACGCCGCAGCAATTTCAGTTCTTCATCTATTTCAGTGGCCGCAGCACCGTGTTTTCATGCGGTGGCCGAATGAACTGAGACGAATCTGCAGCAGTGGAATTCTCTCGGTTCCAGCCAGTCGTAGGCGAGTATCAGCGCAATCCAACCACTCAGACAAGTCGGCGTGTAAGCCAATAGCATTACGCTGACGCCATTGACCCTACCGTCACACCCAGGGCCTTCCCCACTCTCCACTCGACCGCTATCAGCTCGCGACCACGCCGGCTCAGACGTTCTATCCGAACCTCATAAATATCATTCTTTGTTTAATCGGCAAGCATCGCACACCCTCGATAGATAAATCGACATAACACAATAGATTATTAATCTATTCGCGGGTCTACGTAATAAAACTGTAAGAGTTTCATCCGTCGTATAAGTTCGGTGAATTCGTGTGATATGTGAATAAAGCGTTCCCCTACGACGAAAGAAAATTCAACATGACGTCGAGCGCACCAAGCCCGCCACCGCCCAGCGACGGCACCGTCTCTTCGTCTACATCCGACGTGATGGTCCTGAAGTGTAGCCACACGTGGACGGTAAACAATTTCAGCAAATGCCCAATGGAACCTGGCTCAAAAGTTTTTTCAGCACCATTTTTCTCCAAGATCGATGACAAGATCAAATGGTGTATAACTCTATTTCCGGGTGGCCAGGATAAACGAACCGAAAAGTATTTGATGCTAGGTCTGACACTCCTGTCGAGTTGCGAACTCGAAATCCGTGTTAGCTCTTCATTTTACATTCTCAACGGTCATCGAGAAAAAAACAAACTATATAGTTCTGCGTCATGTCTATTCACCCGACAAGAGGACGATGAGAAGTCGAAGACCAAAATCGCTTATCTTGTCTTGAGATCGGATATTCAAAAAGAACCAAACGAATTCTTGCCAAACGATACTCTCACGATATTATGCGAGCTCAGCGTGACTACGGTCATAACAAAGACGCCGACGTTGAAATACGACGTTCCACAAGCAGTCCAGCTTATATGTCCACGAATCACCTGTGTTATTTTTTCTTACAAGTGGATAATCAACGATTTCACAAGGCGTTCGACAAACGGCCTTATCAAGTCTCCGATATTTGCTGTCGAGAACCGTAGCGAATGTACCTGGGAACTCGATCTTTGTGCAGTGAAAGGGCTGAATACAAGAGTACGAGTATCTTGCTATTTGCATGCTACGGAATTTCAACGCGCTATGGGGGCAAGAGCGCAATGTTCTATAATTGATCCAGACCGTGTGACAATATATACGGGCCGTGCCGCATACGCTCACGAACTCTGGCCACATTCTTCGGTAAATCCTATAGACATTAGTTTTCCTGACGGGATTAAACAAAAAGTGTTGGACAACGCAGAAGTGTCATTAACAAATGACACTCTCACGATACTCTGCACGATCGCTCATTTGGAAGAGAAAGAAAAATAACGCCGTTATAGGAGTGAATGGGCCGTCATTACCAAAATGGCCGCTACATCACCAACGGCGGACAAGCAAGAACATCGCGAAGCTTCTCGAAGCCACGACTTCAGATGTCAATGAAAGCTTTTTTGCAGCGTTTAATGTACCCATACGATTGTTTCAATGACCTACAATATTTGAAGTTTCATAAGATTATCAAAATATTTCTACGTATACGCCTTTGTAAAATTTGTACGACTTTGAAAACTCTTTTTAAAATAAAATAAAAACTACAATGAGCGGAGAGATTGTGTGAGACGAAGGGACTCGACTGCGATCTTATTTTTCCAGAAGAATAGGAAAAAACAACAGCATGGAAGACTCAGCGCTCTTTAGGTCGTAATATTTGCTGAGATGGTCTCAGATTCTCCGGAGCGGATTTTGTATCAAATATACGCTTTTGTCAAACTTGTACGACTTGGACGATTCTTTATGAGATGAAATAAAAACTACAACAAGCGGATGGGTTGTGTAAGAATAAGCGAGTAGAGTGCGAACGATAGTTTCCCGAAAAAAGGTAAGAACAATGACATGGGAGGCTTCGCGCGGGGGAGTAGCAGTCTGAGTCCGGGTCTCTGGGTAGTATTATCTTTACCAGTATGACGCGCCGTTGCGATGATTCGGCGCTCGAGTATTATCTCGAGTCGCACGCCACCAACAGCTTGAGGTAGTGAACTTTCTGGAGCTGTGTTGGCGGTGCGCAGCTCGCAATATTACGTACTCATTATTTCGGCAACAAGCCATACTGAGAAAAGTAAAACGGCCACCATCCCTATCAGGGAAGATCTGCGTCGATAATATTATTGCGTTATCTACGAAAGAAAGGTGGTCAACGGATTGCGCCCTCGGGCTGTTTCATATGTATATATTTTTATCGAACGGGGTCCACCAACGAGCCGCACTGCGCTCGTTGGAAACATCGTGAGAAAAAATCCAAATATCCGGGGAATCCCTCTTGCCCCTAAGAGTTAACGTAAAAATAATTGTTCAAAATTATTATATTAAATTCGGTGGTAACCATAAGACAAACGATATTGACGTGGCATGAATTTACCCGTATAAATAATTTTGCTTTCTCATAAAAGAAGCTATGTGACGGTCAGAAGTTTATTAATCGCGATCTTGATGTTGATAGGTTCAAAATGTCCTGAAACATCCAGAAATGACGTTTGGAAAAAATGAGAACAAGAACGGTACAAGCTACAGTGCCCAAATTTTGCACACATATAATGCCTCATAATATCAATGTCATCTGTAGTTTTCGCAATAATCAACGCATCCACTTAGATTTGACAGCGTTGTGAAATTTTCAAAAAATGCTCACTAGCGTCCAGAAAATTCGAGATAATTGTCTAGATAGTTCTTCACATATACACTCGACTCTCCGTGTAACGAAGAGCTCGGGAACCAAATCTTTCTCTATAACGAAGGCGAGAGGGGTCCCCACGCTGCGGATGTTCACAGCCAATGGCGTCGCTCCGTTGACAGATGGTCTGTACAGCAACCTACCGCCTATCCCAGCCGGCTTGATTCCAATTAACCGCTAACGGTGAAACAAAGTATGGACTTGATCATTCGGAAGGTTTGTAATCAATTAAAAATCGTGTAATATCGAAATAAGTAACCAATCTAAGTTATTTATATCGATTTAACCATGAAGGTTAATCATTCGAGGCTAATCATTCAAATCGATAGATGTGGATTACTGGTTTAAATTTACGCGCGCTCCGTCGGGAAAATAGTGGGGGCAACGGGGAAGGCATTCTGTTTGTTATAGAAAACAATCGAGCGTTCGTTATAGAGTTGAGTGTAGTGTTATACCAGAGAAATGTACAACGGTGGCCTTTTTGGGGCTATCGAATGTGGTGGCGCTAAAACGTAGCGACAAAATGCGGAACCCCAATTCGGTCGTAGCGCCCGATGGTGCTCAATCAAGCAAAGTAGCGCATCGCTTGGGACGCGTGCGCGCGCCCGCGAATGTGCGTGACAAATGCCTTGGTCGTGGTGTGGCGAAATGCGAAATTTCGTGGCGGCTGAACTGCAGATTCCAAACGAACCAGCGAATTACGGACGCAGCCGATAGATATTAGATATAGCTCGCCGGCACGTAACGACGCGTTTTATTTACGTTGTAGCCATGTTTGGACAGCTCTCTCGCGTCACCATGTTCATCACTATTAATTAATTAATAATAAATTAATAAAAAATTTTGTACGAGCATGAAAAAAAAGACGACGATTTCTTATAGGTCCCCATAATATCCCTAATCGCGCTCACCTAATTGCTGCAAGCGTGTATGGCTATAACGTCCTTAATCAACGGGATTATTTTATCGAACTTTCTCGCCAGTCCGCGGCTTATTAAATTGTTTCGAGATTTTTCTGATGATCGAAGGTTATTCAAGTGTGATAGAACCTGATAGAACTTATCGATTAGTGCGTTTAGTCTGAAGAGATGCACTATATCACTTGTTTGATTTTTTTTTCTTCTTTTTTTTCTTGTTATTCGTAATAATTGATGCAGCCGATCGGACTTTACAACGCCTCGAAATTGCCTAAAAAATGTCAGCCACCGCGAATATCGAGTCATCGCTACGAAATAGTTAATCGCAAATAGAACGACGCTCACGGATGTTCGGCATCGAATTTGGGCCGAATCCCATCGAGAAGTTCAGATTTTACAGGACTTATAATTCTGTAAAAAATATTACAAGAATATTTTTCGAAAAATTTACGTTTCGCTCTGACTCGCGTAAGCTTGGACCAATCGAACCCGAACTCGCTACGGATATGGAATATCATCTACTGGGTGTTACGCAAAAATATGTGTGACGGGGCGACGAAAGTGTTGAAAGACAAGATTATGAGGACATCGTCAGCAACTTTTACAATCGCTAAGCTATGAAGAAAAACGCGCGTGTTCGATGTTTCAAATTTATGAAAAAATTCAATTACGCCCTAATGGAATGTTTCAATGCAGGTTGGTCGAGAAAGCGCGTACGCGTCGAGAAATAGAACAAAAAACCAACCGGTACCCCGTCGATGAAGCTCGCGAGGTGTCGCGTGACAGCTGTCGACAGAGAACCCAGTCGCGACGAAGACATTTGCACATGCATGCACTACAGTTTCTTCTTCGAGGTGTGCGTGCACAAGCTTTTCATTTTCTAATGTCATTGCAGTTTGTATCGATTCTTGATAATGAATGTCTCCTTGAACTCGGTTACCACGGTGATATACGAACAAAATAAAAATATTGACACACTACTCGAACGGTTTTATTTTTGATTAATTTCTAGTTTATTGTTTATGGATTGTAATATTGCGTCTCGACGTATGGAGAATGAATGATTTTTATATATTTTCGCATCGCCGTAACGTTGAACTTTCTGTGAAGATTTATCATGGTTTCTCATGGCTTTCATGGGAGATAATCTAAGTCAAAAAGCTCCTTGGAATAACGAAACTGAGCCCGACTCCTGCTGCACTCTGTGTTATCGAAACGACTTTTCGCTCGTAATATAAAAACAATAAATAAGCCTCGATTTTATCGAATGATATCAAAAATAAATTTGATTACATTTCTTATCAGGACGAGGAGAATAAAGAATAGCTAGGACGGACTCTCTTGTCTTCGTTTTTGAGTACGTTTGCATACAATTGATTATTTCTCTGGGGTGCTCGAGTGGACTCGAGACCGGCTGTAGCAAAACAGGTTTTTTTGCAGATATTCTTCCTCTTGAGCATAACAATTATGATTCTTCCGCAATCGCTAAGCCATGAAGAAAAACGCGAGTTTTCGAGGTTTAAAATTTATGAAAAAATTCAAATACGCCCAAATGGAATGTTCCAGTGTAGGTTAGTCGAGAAAGCACAGGAGTGTCGAAAGAGAGGGGAAAAAACTAATCGGTACTTCGTTAACGAAGCTCGCGAGGTATCGCGTGATGCCTACCCACGGAAAGCCGAGTCGCAACGGAGACCTTCATACATATTTCATGCATGCTCTATAGTTTCTTCTTCCTGGTGTATGTGAACAAGCTTTTTATTTTCTAATGTGATTGCAAATTGTATCGATTCTCGCAAATGAATGTCCCCTCGAACTCGGTTACCACGGTGATATGCGTACAAAATACGGATATTGACACACTGCTCGAGCGGTCTTGTTCATTCCCAGTCCGACTGTCTAATCGGACGGTTTACGCATTACATTGTTCCTCCAGATGAGTGCGGATCTAATTTCGTTGACAGTGAATAAAGGGCACTTATTTTAATGAACCTTGTTGCATTCATCGTGTCTTCTGCTCGACGCTTATTACACAAATATGTTTGGCTGGATTAATCATCAAGACCTCCGAACTGGATGAATCGTTACTCTCCGAGTCATCGGTATGTTCGTTTACTACTGACCCTTATACTACACTCAGCAAAAATAATTGAAAGTGCGGAAGAACTTTACGGTTTTTTAAATGATTTTCGGAAGAATTCGTTAAACTTTGAAGATAATTTTGTTGAGTATTTAATGCGAAAGTGTGAAAAAATAGCGAAGTTTCTTTTATCTCAATAATTATTAAATGATTAAAAAGCAATAAACGTGTTCCTTCAACTTTTGGTAAAGTTTGATCAATCGGGCAACGTAAACGGATAGACGTATCAATTAAAATTGATGGAAAGTAATTGAGGATGTATTTAGCCGAAAAAATCTACAAACATTTGTACTTCCAGCAATATTTGCAAAGTAAGGGCAGATTTCTTAAATAACCAGAAAAAGTGATTTTTCGGTATTGCTTCCTCATAGAGGAAGCTTTGTTTTGGTGAAATTTTTTTTGTTCGAGATGTTTATGAAAACGTGTCCAGAATATCTGAAAATATATAAAAATCACATTTGGAAAAAAAGTCCGGATGTATGTGTGGATGTGTGTGTGTGTATGCATGTAACATTGGTTGAACGTTGACAACTTGAGAACGGCTTGAGATATCCAGCTGAAATTTGTCACGCATGTGAAAGGTTCAAGGTGCATAGTATGATTAAATTTTTAGGAAAATCCATGTAGTTCTTTTGTTTTTACGCGATTTGAAAAAAATTCATAAATTTATTTTCGGTCTCTAGCTCCCACAATTTTTAAGAAATCAAGTTCAATTTTAGTAGAATGTTGTACTACTACGGGGAGATGCTTGTTCCTAAATTTAAAAAAAAATCCATGCAGTGCTTTTGTTTTAAAGAATTTTGAAAGGTGTAAAAAATCGCTATGCGTTCTATAGCTAGCGCAATTTTTGAGATATCGGACTAAAATTTTACACAAAGTTGTACTATTATCAAAAGATATTTCGTATTGAATTCGGGCAAAATCTATCCGGACGTTCAGATTTGATGCGATTTTCAATTTTTTTTATTTGACATGGAATTCGCCATCTATTTATTTTGGACTAGACACATAGTTCCCCGTAGAGAAAGCTCTGGAAAATGTGTAAAATTATGTGGAAGCAATGTGCAAGGTTCGACTTTTTTTCCAAGTGAATGCAAAAGGTTAAAAAAACGTTCTCTCCCAAAACAATAAACAGGGCCTATGGAAGATTTATTTAAGTTTTCAAAATTGCAAATCGATTCGCGGTATGATTAGCTTTATATTAGATATCGATAATCAAATAAAAAAGTGTTTTTTTTTCGCTCAGTCGCCAATATTTCAGCGACAAGATGACGTACCGGAAAAACGAAAAAAACTAAATTAAATCTGAAGAATTAGGCTAAATAAGATTGCAGAAAAGCACAAATTTCGAAAAAAAATGTCTTCGCTACATTTCTCTCGATTAAGCTATGTATTATGCCCGGGAAAAATCGGTCTGCATTAAATTCCGAAAATAGACATTCGGAGCTTTAAAACGCTTCCTGATTCATTGCGAGACGAATATTTTTCACGAAGTTCCATCCGTTCAAAAACAAATTGTACATTTTTTTGCCCCTTTCATAATAGAGATCCTCTTGGAGAAGTTTTTACAATCCTTTAAACGCGGAGGAATCAATTCGCAAGTTTGAACTCGCAACTTGATTTGGATTTGGATGCACCGCACGGATCGTTTTCGCCCAACCGTAAATATTCCAGTAAAAATCGATAATAACTTCCTTTGAGAAAAATTCCTAAAAATACTTTCTCGTTCTCGTTTTAATGGCTCGCTCCCTTGAGCGTATAAAAATATATAACCTGTTTGACAATACGGGAGAATCAATGCAATCGTTTTAGTTTACAGCTCGCTGTGTTTACTTCACGGGAAAAAATATCAACGTCAATGTGGAATGGCGACTTGAAGGCTTTGACTCACGCATCAAAGTCGTTATTTTATCCGGTGTTCAGCTGTCGAAACCTCGTGGTCATGGTGCATGACTTCAACAAACGGAAACAGCATTAGACGTCCTTTTGATACGGAGAGGAAATCCAATTTCACAATGCAGCTCATCAAGTTGGCCGCTTGCATTTTGGTACTTGTTACCAAAATAAGTTTCGCTGGATCAATCATCAAGACATCCAAAGTGAATGACTCGTCACTCATCGAGACATTGGTACGTTCGTTTACTACTGATTCGTATAGCATAAATACACGAGCGATTCATAGTGACGACTGATCATTCGTTTTTCAGATCGACATCTTGGAATCATGTTACACAGACCGTTTAGGCACCGTAGGAGTCGCTGGACCGTCGGCTGGGAAAATCATGACAAAGATGTCATTGAGAGATCTTCCGATTCCGGTGGCAATGTTCGACGAGACTGCCGGGGGTGCGGGCCGTTGGCGGGTCGGGGAATCTCGATACAAACTCCAGGTTTTCGTGATTACGACGAGTGATACTATTTCTCTGGATGACACTCTCTTACAAGGGTGGTACTCAAAATGGTGGAACCACATGGCTTCATTTTTTTTCATCGACTTGACCGATTCGGAAAACGGATGTTCGAACGCTGCTGAAATACTGTGGGTAGCGTGGATCTCGGATTTGTTGAATTCAAAATTCGTGTGTCTACATCAAACGAGAGGTCGGTTGATCTACACGTTTAATCCGTACACAAGTGAGGCGCCTACCCCGTGGCGCCAAGAGGATATTAGCGAAGGGATAAACGGTCATCCTTGGACCTTGTTCGTTCGAGAATATCGCGAGGATGAGTCAGATTGTGACGAAATCGATTTCGACAAAACGGTAGACGTTGGTGGGTACAAAGTTTACGCTGTCGGTCAAGAACTAGAATATTGGTGGTCCGCGAACGGAAGCTTCACACCATGGCTTATGAATAGACGAAGGAACGTTACCGCTCAGTTTCTCATGGATTCCCTTAATGCAAGTTGGGAGGTGTGGTCAGTACCATACCAATCGGATATTATAAACGTCTATGGGAACGAGACGAGCGGCGTAGGAACGGACATCGTTGATGGAGTCTTTGACATTTTTGTGACCCCTCTACTTCCAAGGCTTATCAACCGTTTTGATTTCACCGAATGGATTTACGAAGGTCAGATAATGTTTATGACTCAATATCCTCGCAAAAAGACACAGCTCGAGAAGCTGCTTTCGGTCCTTGACAGAAGTTCCCGTTTCGGTGTACTCGTGGTATTAATGGTTACACTGTTATTTTTTAAATTCCGGCTGAACCAACCTCTGGTCCCATCGATTTTGGACCTTATCCTTCTTATTTGCAACCAGGGACTTCGACGAATCCCCCGGGAGACGGCTCCGAGGATTTACCTGGCGAGCTTATTCATACTTGTGGTAACTATTCAGGGAATTTATTCGGGAATATTTGCGTCGCTGTTGACAAAAGACGTGCGGGTACGAACTATCGATACCATTGAAGATCTTGGTCGATCTGGTTACAAGATATATGGCCCGTCGTGGTACGAACAATTGTTTTACGATAAAGCGTTCGAGGGCCGTTACTTTGAAGAAACGGATGAAAACTGTCAGATGGATTTACTGAAAGATTCTAGAGGTGCTTGTGTGGGCGGTGAATTCTTCATTTTTGATGGTGCAGCATTCTACGAGTTCCACGTATCACAGGAATCTGTAGGCCATATGTATGCGGCTTATATCATTCGACCAGATTGGCCTCTTGAAGAGAGGGTCAATAAGATTTTTCGGAGAGCCAAGGCTAGTGGTCTTCTGGAAGTGCGGTATAGACTAGAGCTCAACGCCATTATGAAGAGACTTGAATCCTACGAAAAACAAGATCAGGAACCGGACGTAAAAGTACTAACCCTGGAACATTTGGGATTTGCATTTGTAATTCTTGGAATCGGGCTGGTATGTGCTACGATTACTTTTATTATCGAAGTAGCCACCTTCGAAACACCGATTGCAAATTTTTGGAATCGTATCCGAAGATAGATTAAATTGAGAGAATACGTCAACAATAAAAAATTGTTATCTCTTAAATTTGACTTACGACATTTATGGTCGATACCGACCAGCTCCTTGCTGCTGGGTGAAGACCTCGCGAGAATTTAAAATCCGTGCGTTGTCACAATAATACTATGTTGTTGTTTATTTGACGAAATTATGGAAGTACGATATAACTTTGTTGCGGTTCTCAAAAATATCTTTCCGGGCAGGAGACTTCGTGGGCCGCGTATCAACGTGATGATTTCGTGACCAGCACATTGCCTGGTGCGCGAGGAGATCGATGGTTATGCGCGATTGTTGTGTTTCGTATGATTCTTTCATATCAATCATTTCCGAGTCATCGAACGACCCATCAAAGTGTAAAGTTGATTATACGTAGCGGGGCAACTCGTGATTGTCGATCTAGAAATTCTGCGTGATTTATTAAATTCATCGTTTCGATCTTCACAAGAGTTCCCGCTTTGGTTTGCACCGTTTGCACTCAGCTTGCCTTATAACAGATTCTTTCTCAATGGTTCTTGCGCAAACCTATCCAATATCAATTGTAAATTTCCCGTTTTTCCGCTCACAAATTGGTCGCGACTGAATCCGGTAGATTTTAAAAATAAAATCGGCCCTATGGACAGCTCTGCAGATGGTCTATCGATTTTTTTTCATTATGCACTCGATACGGTAGACACACTCTGCTCAATTACTGCTAGTCATACTGTTTTTCGTTCGTATAAAAAACTGTCATTTATCCAAATGTATACATAGAACCTAATATATTTTCTTAATAAACGAAAACGCATGAAGGTACAGATTTAAACTTTTTTTCCGAATAGAGATGATCCACCGAAACCCTACCTAAAGTTTCCGAACGTCGGGAAAGCTTTTCTCGACGATCCGTTCGACCGGAGCGAACTCCAAGGAGAAGCGTTTTTTTTTTGTCTAGGGTTAATTAATTCGTTTTACTATGAATTTATTTAGTCTCAAAGCACATCTTATACAAACGAGAATCGAAAGGGAAAAAATTAAATTGGTAGAGAAAATTGAAAGCATCAAATCCATGGATTTTTGTAATCATTTTAACGAATTATTGATGTCGAAAATTTAATATTGCGAATTTATTATATTTATAAATTATATAGAATGGATCGAAAGGAAAAAATCTACCATCGCGGAGTAGACGTTCGAAGCGACCGGTGTACTTCCTCATGTTATTTCTCTGGCTGCGGGGCTTGAAGGTATAAGGCTATAAGTTCATAAATTCAGCGGACTTATTCCACCGATTTAATTTCTGGAAATGGAAGATAATTGTCGATAAATTGTCGAAACTTCTATGTGTCTGTCTCAACGATATATCGGCGCGCCATCTATGGACAAAACGTGACGCTAAATTATCGTGAAAAAATTTAACACAAAACCTCCGCTTCCATCCCAATCTTTCCTCTTTGGTTATGTCAATATTTCAGCCATGGAGGATAGTCAGATACGTCTATCGTTCCCGAGCGCGAGTGCGAGCGAGCCTGACGTCGGGTGGATCATCCGTCGTTGGCTTGCGTCAAATGTCTACCCCGGAGCACGGTCTTATATACAGGTCGTGGCACTCGCTGGAAAATGGTGTCCTCAAATTGAAGCCAATATGGCCGGTCTGAGGGGGCTTGTTTATTATTATTATGCTACGATCTCGTTTCACCTGGAGGCTTCGTGCAGTTTCGTGCTATCTCGTGCCATGTGGTGGCTTCGTGCAGTTTCGTGCTATCTCGTGTATACCAATATCTATCTTGGAACACGGCACCTCACAATAATTTTTAGTAAACACCGTTTTCGTGAACGTCTGAGGAATTAAAAAAAAAGTTTTTGTTCCATGCTTTGTTGTCATGCTTTAAATATAAAACATCTTTGAAAAATGTATAGTACCGAGGAACTATCTGTGACACCCGTCACCGGTCGGAAGAGGTTAAGCATATCGCGTTGCTTAGCCTCTTCAGTAAAGTTTCATTATTAACTGCGAAAAATCATTTATTAGGAGTGACTGTCAATCAGAAACCTGAAAGTGGGTTAGGGAATAAAAGAAATATTAACTAATAATTCAGCAATATATATTTTCACACAAGAAGTTCACGAAAATAGTGTACACTAAAAATTGTTTGGCGCCGTGTTTCTATTGGTATCCACGAGATACAACAAAACTGCACGAAGCCACCACGTGACACGACATAGCACGAAACTGCACGAAGCCTCCAGGTGACACGAGATCGTAGAATAATAATAATAAACGAGCCCCCTCAGACCGGCCATGTTGGCTTCAATTTGAGGCTACCCGAATGCATGTAGTCGGTATAGGAGAGCCACGACCTGTATATACCCTAGCAGATTGAGTGCCTATCAAATCCCCATAAAAATGCCAAAGGCATTTTGGTAGGCACTTTTGTTCAAAACGTGCCCGTGAATGCCCATGAGTGACTATCATCCGAAATGCCGAAATGTGACGGCATTTTCAGGCACACACCGGCATTTTTAGGCACTCTTCGGCAGTTTTAGGCACTCAGCGGCATTTTTTTAACCGTTCCCCGGTTCTGTTAGGCATTCGCCGGCATTCTTTTTTCGGTAAATGCCTAAAAAAATGCCGTTGAGTGCCGGCCTTTTGGGTAGAGATTCGGGGTCGGTCACTCTTAGGCACTTACCATCACGATTTGAACAAAAATGCCTACCAAAGTGACCGTGAATGCCTCAAATAACCACGGCATTTAGCCCGTCACTGACAGGCATTTCAATGGGCATCAATTGGCATTTACTACGGCACCCAAGCTGCTAGGGTAAGACCGTGCCCCGGAGCGTCAGTAGGAGAGAGCCAGCATAATGAGCGAAGAGAGTAACATGTCTCGTGGTAGCATAGCTTCCGCATTGGTGGAAGGGTGCAAACGTTCCAGGACGATGCCATGAGCGCAAGTAAGATGCCGGCGGTGGCAGGGCTTCCATGTCTGCCACAGGATATGTCTTCCATGTTCCGTCACACTGATCGGACAGTGATGCCATCTAAAGGAAAAGGCGACACTAATCGCACCGTCCAAAATCTAACTTGGCAAGCGTGGTTCCATGTAAATCTTTGTTCTTTGGTTAGTATCAGCTCTAGCAGATTAAGTGCCTATTGAATCACCATAAAAATGCATAAGGCCTTTTGGTAAGCACTTTTGTTTGAAACATCCCCATGAATGCCCATGAATGACCATCATCCGAAATGCCGAAATGTGAAGGCATTTTTAGGCCCTCAGCGGCATTTTTGGGCATTCACCAGCAATTTTGGGCATTCACCGACATTTGTAGGCATTCATCGGCATTCTATGTGTCGCTTTGTGAATGCATTTACTTGCAGGTCAAGTGTGAGTTTGGGCGACGAATTAAAATATAAGAAATGTAACGCTCGACATGCGTATAGATAAAAAACACAGCGGCGTGTCGAAAAAATTTCATTAAAGTTGATTCCCTTTTTTCCCGTGGTTTTAAGTATCGTTATCTTCGTTATGTCTATATGTTGAATAAAAAAAGATGTAAGAATAAAATGCAGTTGATTGCGTTCAAATTCCGGGGAAGATCATAGAATGCCTGAAAATGCCGGAGAATGCCTGAAAATACCTAAAGAGAAATACCTAAAAAGAGAATGCCGGTCAATGCCTAAAGAATGCCTGGAAAAATATAATGCCGGTGAATGCCTAAAAAAATGCCTAGAAAAGTAGAATGTAGTAGTCACGATTTAAACAAAAATGCCTACCAAAGTGATCGTGAATGCCTCAAATAACCACGGCATTTGGTCAGTCACTGATAGGCATTTCAATGGGCATCAATTGGCATTGACTACGGCACCCAAGCTGCTAGGGCGTATACGTTTTTCTTACAGCTACCGGATAACAAAATTCAATGGCTGGTGGCAATAAGGGCATACGACGCTCGAAGCGCCTCGAATTGGACAATACTTTTTCCAAAACGGGTGAAAATCTTAGAGTTGTCGAAATTTAAAACAAAAAATGTAGTGTTGTAAGGCTCATTGTCGTGCATGTTTTTGACACATAAAACTTGATTGTATGATCGGTTTTCTCAGAGGTAATAATGAAAAGCCACAAAAATTGAAAACATGGAAAATCAATGTTTTTTTTAATATAAAGTGTCGAATCTCCGTTGATTTTCGATCAATTCACTCCGGATTAAATCCAAGAAAGAAGAAATTAATACAGAACCGCAGATCCTGTTTTAGGATTCGGTACAATGAATAAAGTATCATTTTCTGCTTGTAGCTGAAACGCCATAAGGCTATAACGTTTCCCTACTTGTACGAATGCTACAGCTATATTATCGGGTGCTAGCGCTAGCGGCTCCCATGACAATTGAGGTTCTATATGCTCCTCGATTCTCTGCACATGGCATACAGCGCCGGGAAAATAGCAACCTGGTGTGCATGACTGCCTCACCGGTTGCCATTCATCAGGCGCTGCACGAAAGTGAATATCCGTTGGTCGATTGTGTATCTTTTTTAACATTTTTTGACCTGTCATCCACAGATTCGATGCCAGTCTGATGCACTGGCCTTGAGCCCCTTTTAAGTTTTGATAAAATTATCCGTTAATAAGGAAATGTCGAAATTCGATTGGATATTATCTATTATTCTTGAAAATACTGGTACAATTGTAGAATATTATGAAGACATTTTTGGCGCTTATCAAACAATAATATGTGCTTCGAATAGTGATATTTATTCAAGCGACGACAGACGATCGAGCAAGTCGTAAATAAACTGTGGATGCGCCTCGGTTATCGACTTGAAATCTTTGCTCTTCTTTATTGAACACTGGAAAAAAAGTATGCGTGTCAGAGCAAAACAACAAGATACTAAACGGCCCTAGCTCCCACAGCAGAAACGTAACGCTATAAGAGCTTTACTACATTGCCGAAAAAGCGTAATGCTATTCAGCTCTCTATTTAGTTCTCACAGCGGAACAGGACATCTATCAGAACTTTACGTTTAGTCCGCGGAACAAAATTCCCTTAACCCATTTAGCTATTACGGCTCATTGCAGTCTACTGACTGTTTGTTTAGCTCTCACGGCGATCCAAATTTCTGAGATAGCCATTCAGCTGAATAATTAGTACTGGATTGCTGCAGTAACCCAAAATAGTACTGACCGGTAGAGGGTTGGCTTCGTTCAGCTGTCACATCGAAGTTAAATTGCTCGGACAGAATTATTTTTTTTCCAGTGCAACCCGTTCCTTGGCGATGAATCGGATGACTGCTGTCTCTAGATACTCGGCACCGTGCGCGTCAGTGAGCATGAACAATTGCGTCGCATTTTCAATAGCGAGACGAGAGAAGAGATCCCGCTTGCAGATGACTCAGTGCTGCCTGATGCCGGGATTTCGTTCCGATTTGCTACCCTCTCCAGCTCCGCTTTTGCACTTTGTTGGCCCGGCTCAGAGGTCACTTGAGCGAGACGCAGCCAATGACGGCATTGTAATGCCCCGCTTACCTAAACGTGCTCCGTTTGCGCACCATCTTTAAAAATGTATATCGAAACAACATCAACAAGCAATAATGGCAAAATTGTTCTTGATTACAGACAAATAAAAAAACCGTTATACTGAGTAATGTTTTTTTCTTAATCATCATAACTATCGACTTAGGACATAAGTCGGATGAAGGAACTTATAATGCTGCTTCAAGCCATCACCTAGCATTCCTTCCCCATAGCGGCGCTAGCATCGTTGGCTCGGCGCCGCCATGTTCCCTTACAGCTGACACGAGCCAATAAAATCATGTCGGATACGCTGCTTGCGCGGCAAAGTTTAATTGTGAATATTTTCATCAACGTCGACAAGCATTTATCATAGAACCATTTACGATCATTGATGAATCAAAAGATTGTCATATTCTATTATATCATTTGCTTTGAATACAACTGCTACTTAAATGCGATTTTCTGAAGTGTGGCTATCTGATTCCTTGATAAAGAAGATTGATTATTTTTACGAACGATCATCACTTTTTTACCGATGTGGTTCCGTATACGACAACACATTTCAGATAGATCGCTTCGAGCCAAAAAGACAATCGATACTCAGGCGCTTTCTCTCCTCAAGCGCTGCTCCTAAACAGGCATGAAGGTGTCATTTTTCGGAAGTCACTTCCCTTGAATCTGGCAGCACTATCTGAGCCTCAGATCATTTTTTGTTTAATTCGTGAACATCGCACTTCCGGATAAATAAAACGACATATGACAATAGATCATTAATCTATTTCCGGGTCTACGTGATAAAACCGTAAGTTTAATCGGTCCTGTGAAGACGGTGAATCCGCGTGATACGTAAATAGAGCGTTCCCCTACGACGAAAGAAGATCGACATGGCATCTAGCGCACCAAGCCCGCCACCGCTCAGCCACGGCACCGTCTCTTCGTCTACATCGGACGTGATGGTCCTGAAGTGTAGCCACACGTGGACGATAAACAATTTCAGCAAATGCCGAATGGAACCTGGCTCAAAACTTTGTTCAGCCCCATTTTTCTCCGAGATTGACGATAACATCAAATGGTGTATAACTCTATTTCCGGGCGGCCAGGAAAAACCCACCGAAAAATATTTGATGCTATGTCTAACACTCCTGTCGAGTCACAAAGTCGAAATCCGTGTTAGCTCCTCATTTTACATTCTCAACGGTCAACGAAAAGAAGGCAATCTATCTGAATTCGCGTCACGCCTATTATTTTCCCAACAAGAGGACGATAAAAAGTCGAATACCGTATTCGTTTATTCTGTCTTGAGATCGGTCATTCAGGAAAAAGCAAACGAATTTTTGCCAAACGATACTCTCACGATATTATGCGAGCTCAGCGCCACTACGTTTATGAGAAGGGCGCCGGCGTTGAAGTATGACATTCCACAAGCAATCCAGCTTCAATATCCACAAAACAACTTTATTAAATTTTCTTACAAGTGGACAATAGACGACATCATGCGCGCGACGTACGAGCTTATCGAGTCTCCGAGATTTGCCGTCGAGACCGGCAGCGAATTCATCTGGCAGCTGCATCTTTGTGCACGGAAAGCGCATAATTCCTGTTCCGTATCTTGCTATTTGCACGCTGTAACGGAAATCCAACGGGACGCGCAAGTGACAGCGCAATGTTCTATAATTGATTTAAAAAATAAAGAAATAAATGAGAGCACTGCGATAAAATTCTGGCCACATTATTATATGAATCCGATAGAGATTGGATTTCCTTACGGAATAAAAAGAAAAGTGATGGACAACGTCACCGTGGCATTACCAAATGATACTCTCGCGATACTCTGCACGATCGCTTATGCCGCAACGGAAGAAGAATAACGCCGATATGGCAGTAAATAAACCGCCATTACCAAAATGACTGCTACAACATCACTAACGGCGGACAAGCAAAGACATCGCGAAGCTTTCCGAAGGCATGACTTAAGATGTAAATGGAGACTTTTTTGCAGCGTTAAATGCACCAATACGATTTCTTAAATAACCTATAATATTTCAAGTTTGTTAAGATTATCGGAATATTTCTACGTATACGCCTTTGTAAAATGTGTACGGCTTTGAAAACTATTTTGAAAACAAAATAAAAACTGCAATAAGCGGAGGGGTTGTGTGAGACGAAGCGAGTCGGCTGCGATTTTTTTTCCGGGGAAGAACAATGACATGGAAGGCTCTGCGTGGGGTGGTAGCAGCCTGAATCCGGGTAGTCTCACCTTTCGCAGTATACCCTAGCAGATTCGAACACCGACGAAAGCACCGAAAAACGTTCGAAAAGCACTGAGGGCTTTTCAAACATGAAAAGCACCAGAATTTCGAGCGAAAGCGCCAAAAAAGTACCGAATTTTTTTTCCGGTGCTTCTTGAATATTAAAAGCACGCGGATTTTGGTCCAAAGCATCGAATAACGGAAAAAAATGTATTCGGTGCTTTTTGGACGCTTGCGACCAGAATTTCGGTGCCCTTCTAAAGAAGTATTATTGAATATAATTGGGAACGATTGAAGGAAATTTTCAATATTTCCCAACTGTGTTTCTTAATTGTGTCCTGAAGGATTCAGAACGATTGAAATCTATCGTTCCCTACCATTCTCAATGGAGACGTATGATTTATAGGTTATGTGTGTTGGTAACAACAGGCTGATGTTGGGGAATTATTTGAAAACGTCCATCCAATTTTTGAGCAGAATTGTTCCACTTTTTGCTTCCTCATAAAGGAAGCTTTGTGACGGTCCGAAATTTTTTTTTCGGGATTTGATGTCGATAGGTTCAAAATGTCCTAAAACATCCAGAAAACACATTTGGAGAAAATGTCCGGATGTATGTGTGTGTGTGTGTGTGCAACAACCTCCAAAATTCAAACGTTCATAACTTGAGGGCATTTCAAGCTACCGTACTCAAATTTTGCACAGAAGTGGTGCCTTCTAATATCTATGTAATCTGTAATTTTTGCAATTATTGACGCATTCGCTCGGCTCTGACAGCGTTTTGAATTTTTTCAAAAATGTCTGTAACCACCCTAGCGGCCGCAATTTTTGAGATATTCGGCTAAATAGTTTTTCACATATAGAGTTGGGTACAGGGATGTTTGGTATTGCATTTGAGCCGAATCCATCAATAACTTTAGATTTTATGATTTTTTGAATTTTTCAAAAAATCAACTTTCGCTTTATTTGTCGTTCAGTTCAACCAATCGAACCATAATTCCCTGTAAGCTCAGGATGCAGTTGTGTCCATAATACATATCGAATTTGGCCGAGATCGGGCGAACGGATCGAGTTCTAGAGCAATTCGAAATTTCTAAGTTCCAACCCCTGCAAATTAAAACTAGCTGCAAGTAGAAACTTGCAAAGTGCTTCCTCCGTAATCCTCCGCACTTGAGCCAATGGACGAAATCCTTTATGAGGAAGCCAGAATTAATAAAGAAAAAGGTACTCATGAGCATCCTCATAAAGGACTTCGTCCATTGGCTCAAGTGCGGAGGATTACGGAGGAAGCACTTCGCAAGTTTCTACTTGTTTTTTTAATGTTGCTCAAATTTCAAAAAACATTAGAAATTTTCAATTTAAATAATTCCCCGGTAATCAAAGAATTGCCATCAACATTCTTATAAATAATGTTATCAAGCCGTATGACAAGAATCACTAATCCTTTATTTATAAAATTAATGGATCAATGATTTTTCCAAAGAAAAATAACTCCTATTCGTATAAATGTAAAAAATTTAATTTTTTTTGCGATATATATTTCACGCAGTAGCTCTGTTGTGGATACTCACATAACCGTTTGATGCTGTCGATCATACATGCCGTGTTGCGGCGGTGGAACGTTGCGTTGTTGTGATACTGATGACAGATGGCATAGTTTTTGATTCTCTAACGACAAAATTGAAACGATTGGGAACAATTGGGAACGAATGGAAAACGCTTGACTGATAAGGAACATTTGGGAACGATTGAAAAAAGAATGATTGAGAACAATTGAATATCCCTTGAACGATTAGAAACAGTTGCGAACGATTGAAAAACCTCAATAGAAAACGATTAGGAACGATTCAGCATTCAATCGTTTCCAACTGTATGAAATAATGTTTCTTCAGAAGGGTTGTATAATATTCATAACGCAAAGAAAAAAAATAATCGAAATAATCCGTGAATGTTGTTTATTCCGTAGTTTCGATATTGCGTTCGAAAGCGTTAGGATGATCAATCGGTAGAACAATGATGCGAGCCGAGGCCCAAATTCACTGTCCATGTATTGGGTTTCTGTATTTGCGCAACGTAATTAAATTTCTTTCATATACTATTAACGCATTTTATCCGCTTTCTTGGAGATTGTCCCGTTAAGGCCGCTGGCGTTAATCCTCCGCCGGCAATCTGGACCATTAGTGGCACGAAACAAACTTTGTCGAGTTAAATATCTTTGAAATTCGAAAAGGGCGGGGCCTGACTCCTTTTTGTAAAAAAAACTAGGTGTGGGTGAGAACTCGTACGCACGAGGTCGCTTCGATCCGTTAATTTATTACTGAGCATTAGGAATTCAAAGTCTTGAGCGTGCAATTAATGTCCCGGATTACCGTCCGTGCCAGAATTTCGTGCAAGTAAGTGAAATTTAATTGACGTTACTTTTGGACTCATATGGTTATTTTTAACTCGTTTGAATGATATTCAATGATGCATGCATACTTTATAAACATTACCACGAAATGTAACAAACAAAAAAAAAAAGTTGTGTGAAAAGCATCGCACTACTTTTTGCTTATCATGCGCTAATAAACATTTTTCAGACCGATGTATATGAGTATAATAATCAATTTTTATATAATATGTAACACTTTTGTAAGAGTTTTTGATAGAGAAAGGTGAAAAAAATACCAAAACTATTATTTTTTCATTTTTTTCTTTAACTGCCAGAAACGACATTTTCTATAGTCAAAATAATTATAATTTTTAGAAGTAACCCGTGAAAAGTTTACGTTTAACTGTAAAACCCTGTTGGAATTTCTTATTTTGATGAAGTTTTCTTTAAGATATGATTTTTTGAATAAAAATTGAGCTTTTCCCGATTTTTTTGTAATCAATTTGCCATAAAAATTTAATTTATTATAAACCGCTAAAAAAACTATTGAGATATCGAATCGGATCTGAGATAAGTATTACAGAATTTTTTCAGATTTTTTTAGCGTAATTTTCTGCGTCAAAACATCACCGTGCCATTAATGGTCCAGATTACCGCCGGTGTCCGTAAATTTAGGATTATCGACGGAGGGTTAATATTGATGAGTCGTTTTAACCCTTAAATGCGCAATATTTTGTTTACAGTTTCTATTTATCAATTACTTCTCAAAAAAGAGTGTATATTAAGGGAAAAATAATAATTAAAAAAAAAAAAAAATGAAAAGATAAAAAAAAATTATGAAAAAATTATTAAAAATGATTTAAAAACATCTGCGTCGCATGAATGGCGCTCACTGTAAGCAAATAAATGTATGCGGTCCGTTGCCTTTTGCCTACAATGCTTAAAAAGCATCCAAATTTAAATATAGAGCCAGAAAATTTATGTTGCCAAACGGCAACACGGCGCATTTAAGGGTTAAAGAGAAATGATTTCGGATAAAAATCGTTTTATCGAAGTTTTTTTTTTACGGAATCGTTCGTGACGAAAATTTTTAGGCATGTACGGCGTCGCTGTGTCGCATCACCTTCAAAAGCAGTGCTTCGAGTACGTTCCAACCGCAAAAAAAAAAAAAAATCAGCCTGATGAAGGATACTTTAGAAATTGCGTTCGCAGAGACGTTCGTAGGTCGGAAGAAGCGTTAGATATTTCAAAGGCAATAATACGATTATCGATGAATCCAAATAATAACATTTTGTGTGTGTTTTATTTAATTTAAATATTTCATGAGCTGACTAAAAACAATTTCGTCTTCGACATCAAAAGCGCCCGACGTCCGTCAATCCCGATTCCAACGACTAACGCATCGATGAAAAAACCGTAAAATACGACATAGCTGTCTGCATCACCTTTATAAATGCACAATATAGATCAGTCGATTGATAATGAAACATATGTCATGACAATAAACACGCAGAAAAAAAAATGAAGAAGCAGAAAGTTTTACAATTTTTTTGGTGGTTTTTTGAAGGCTATAACTTCGTGAAAAATCGTCGTATTGAGATGAAAAAGGAAGAAATTCGAAGCTTGACATGTCTACTTTTGAAATCTTATAATGAAACTTTTTCATTACAAGTAAAAATAATAGTAGGCCCCCCTACTGAATAAACAGTACATAAATCTGATGCATATTGAATAAATTACCAAATTTTTTTCATTTCTCAAACCAAATGGAACATAAATAGAATAATTTATTGAGAAAAATTGTAAGCACAATGACACAATGCCATTGATACTGTCAGTTCATTTGACAGGAGATCGAATTAGCTGATTTGTTTCCTGTTTGCCAGTCTTTTGTTCCGTAAAGAGTGTAAAAAAAAAATTCCACGCCCCCTTAACATAGATGAGCGGGGTAAATATTTACGTCCTAGGAGTCAAATGTGTCCCCTTCGCGTACGATCTACCATACGAACAGTCGAGAGTCGCGAAAAGGCCTATGTTGCCTCCCGCAAACACGCACGAAAAAGCGAGGGAAACACGGTTGCGTTGTATAATAGTACATTATGACACTAGTACGAAAAAAAAATTTCTGACGAGTGTGAGTTTGCAGAACGAGCCGAAGGCGAGTATTGCAATCACACGAGTCCAGAAAAAGTTTTTCGTACGAGTATCGTACGAATTTTTATGTCACAAGGTGCGTAAATACGGTTTGACGCGAGCGAAGAGAGCGTAAAACCGCACTTTTACGCACAGCGTGTCATAAAATCACTTTTTCTGGTTACTAAGAATATTCACCGCTACTTGGCCAGTATGGCAGTACGAGTACAAATGTTCGTACGTTTTATCTCAGCCGAATCTATTCCCAATAACTCTGTAAAATTTGGAATTGATCCGTCCATTCGTTTCTTGTGCCCGATTGATCAAACTATAACAAGAATTGAAGGAACACGACTCTTTAATCATCATTAAAAAATTATTGAGATTCGAAAAAAAATTCGCTATTTGTCTCACGATTTGGCACAAAATACTCAACAAAAATGTCTCCAATGAACAAAAACATTTTGTTGAATATTTAATGCCATATTGTGAAAAAGGTAGCGAATTTTTTTTTAAATTTCGAATATTGAGAAAATGATTACAAAATTTCAAAAGTAGACGGTGTCAAGCTTCAAAATTCTCCCGTTTTCATCTCAATACGACCATTTCTTGCGAGGTCACAGACTTCGAAAAACAACCAAAAAATTTGTTAAATTTATCTGTTCCTTCGATTTTTTTTGCTGAGTGTATTACAACGATGAAAGGATTCTTACCCAACTGAAACTCTCCATCGATATGATGTATATCTTGCCCCCTGTGAGCTTGCAAGGTCTGAAACTCCTCAACATCATTGGCAGCACGAGTTTTTGAATTTTCGCCGGCATGAGGTTCCAGTCGAACTCGTAACTACAAAAAAAAAAAAATCGTAAGCGTCGTCGACCGTATAATTGTTAATTAATATTATCAATAAAAATCAATTTCCCACTCACGCCATGGTATGAACTTCCGAACTGTGATCAATCAGTCTTTGACCTGGCACGCTATTGAGGAACAAACTGAAGGCCATGCTAACCGCCAAACTCGCAGATCTTAAAAAGTCATCCGTATCGTCCATTTTAATCACAGCCTATGGAATACGATACCACGAATGACTTGTACAACCCGAAGTTGGGACGAAAAATCGCGTTAAAGGAATTGCCATTGCAGAATTACCAATAGTCCTGTCAAGCTTATAGCCAGCATGTAAATGAATATGATTCCGCCAAAGGCTATGTAATAATACGATTCGAGCAAATCGGCGAAGCTGCAGTGCAGATTGAAATTAATATTTTATTAATAACGTTTGCAGCGATCAATCGTGTAATTGTAATTCATGATTCACACATATACATTCCATGACGTGTCGATCAAGATCTGGCGACAATTTTTCAGATCGTTTTCATAATTTTTATTCAAAAGTACTTATCGAAAAAACACGAATTCAAGTTTTTTCAAATTTTTACAAGATGTATTTTTTGAGATATGTTTTTGGAAATTAAAAAAATTAAAAAAACACGTCCGCTTTTTTTCGCCTGAAAAAATTCACAGAATTCTTATAAATTATAAGAAAATTCTAAAACGCTATGTGCAAGATGGAGCTTTCAAACTACTGGAGTAAAAAAATCAAAATAAAAAAATTCGCCAACAAATATTGGTGATGCATTTGTCACATAAAATTTTTTGATTTTTATTTTTTTTCTCCGGTAGTTTTGAAAGCTCCATTCTGCAATAGCGTTTGAAAATTTCCTTATAATTTATGAAAATTCTGTGAATTTTTCCAGGCGAAAAAAGCGGATGTTTTTTATTAAATTTTTTTAATTTTCAAAAAAACATCTTGAAAAATATATCTTTTAAAAATTTGAAAAGAATTGGGTTCGTTTTTGTTCGATGAGTACTTTCAAATAAAAAATTATGAAAATTATCTGAAAAATTATCGCCAGATCTTGATCGACATGTCATGAAATGCCCAAATATATAATTTCGAGATCCTACAATTCACCCAACCTCAATGCCCTCCTGTGCAGGTTCACGCAATAGCGAATCATCTTGAAATCGCGATCGGCATCCGATTCCTTGATGCCGAATGACTGTTGTAAATTTATCCTGCGGACATTTTTTATGTTCGTTACGAAACTTAAACCGATCGAAGTAGAGGAGATATATCCAGCGTGACGGTTCCAACATTCAATAATTTTTTCTGACCAAATAAATAAAGATATTAACGATTTCATATAAATTTTTATGAAAAATATCAAAAAATGGCGGAGTTATTCCGCTTCTCCTGGTGCTTCTTTTTTGCGGTAGGCAGGATATCTTCCATAAAAAATATTCGAAATCAAAACAAGTGGTTTTTATTTCATTATTTCATCATTATTGTTTCAAAAGAATTAAACTCGAGGACTGAGGAAAGTTTTTTTTCTTTTTTTTTTTGACAAATGGCTGGTAATTGAAATTTTTTTGAGATTTTTTACCCGATTTTTCGTTAGTTCTTTATAAATTCTTTTCGTGGATGATTTTCGTAAGCTCTAGAAAATACTTCACGAGAGTTCTGTAAATTTGAACAAAATCGGTCAAGCGGCTTTCGAGAAATCTTGCCTGCCGATTTCAAAATGCACTGTCGTGATAAACACGTTCAAAGTTTTTACAAAGCTTCTCGTCAGCGGTTCAGCGGCAGAAGCGCGACAAAATCAGCTACAACTCAGCCAATTTTTGGAATTTCTAAATGACATTTTAAGGAAATGTTTTTGAATAGTTCTTCTTTCTGAAAATGCAAAAAAAAAAAAAAAACGATTTTTCGCTAGATATACCCACTTAATGAAATCGGTATTAATCATGTTCAAACGTACCCAACGATTTTGAAAAGTGCGCAAGCGTGTTCGACGTTCACGAAAAGCATGGAATCGATTGAAACGAGGATACTAATCGTTATCACGGTCGTCACGTATCCGTGGATCAGAATCGGGTAGAAATAATCATCGAGTTCAACACCGTACTCAGCTTCGAAGAGAGGCTTCTTCGATCTCGTGTCGTTCAGAGGAATTAAGAAATCGAGAATAACCGGCATGACCGGCAGAATGAGGTATAATGACATTGCGCTGTAAATGTAAACTGCAATTGATTGAATAGTATTAAAAAATATAAAATGAAGCGCGAAAGACGTAGCTGACCATTTATCGTTTATTCGTAACGTCTGAGGCTTTCATATTCTATCGATGCGAGGATGATTGATGGATTTTCATGTCGTGTTTAATTTCATTATTCTTTGTTATAATATACACGGTGGTCTACGCAACGTGTGCACCGTTATAACTTCGAAAGTATCCGTGGCACGGAAAAATGTTACGTACAAAAGTTTAATGGTTTAAAAGGGTGCACTACGTAGTACATCGATTTTATTTTTAGATCGAAGCGTTTCGAAGATTTGAAGGATAACTTTGTTTTTTCAAACAGATCACGAGTTTTTTTTCAGTAAGATATGGTAAAGAATAGAATTCTGAGTAAAAGAGTATCGACCTTTATTCGCCCTAAACTTAATAGTCAACGAGTAATTTCACTTTATTACTTGAAAATTTTCTTCACATAATATCAAATTGGAGATTTAACATTATCACAGATTTCAACAGGACACTTACGTTAGTTGCGATAAGCCACTAGTCACTCACTGTCGCGTAAACATCGCTGTCCTGCGGAAATCTGTGATAAGGTTGAATCTTGAATTTTGATATTATGTGCAGAAAATGCTCAAGTGATAAAGGAAAATTACTCGTCAGCTTATTTCGCAAAAAAATAATTTAAAACGCGTTTTTTCGTGCATCATCGATAGAAAATGGAAATTTAAAACGCGTTTTAAATTATTTGTTTGCAAAATAAGCTATACCTGTGGGCATTGTGGAGTTTCATTTGTTCTTTCACATTACGGAAAAGTGTAACTCGTATCGATTTGAGAATCCTTTAGGATTAATTTCTGTGATTCTGCGAAAAACGAATTGAAAACGCGTTTTCTTGTGCATCATCGATGGAATATGGGTTATAATGTAAGATATGTTCGACTAATTTTATGGGAAATTTTTGTTGGGACCATTCCTTGTCCAAACACTCCTGCATATCCTGCATTTTTTGGGAGAAAAATATTTAAAATTCGGTTTTGTGAAAAAATGGTCTCGTTGCCAAACGAATAAAAAAGCCCGGACGAAACTCACAGAGTATCTTCCTCAGATGGGTAGAATTAAGGAAAAAAATCAGCGAAAAAAAATAAAATGGGTTTTTCGAGAAAATTGACTTTCAAGATTTTCAAAGAAACCGCCGCCATTTTGTCAATGTTAAACTTTTTTCAGATTTTCCGGTGGATTTCGAAAAGGGACGTAAAACCACATTAGAAACAGAAAAGAAAATCGAAATTCCTTGGTTATTGACAAAAATATAGGAAATTAAGAAAAAATTCAACGTTTTTTTAAAACCCACCCCTGAGATTGAAATAATCTCAGGATTATTCCGGATAAATATATCGGTTAAATAATCCGATATAACGGAGTTATTTAATCTGGGATACGGGCTAGGTGGTTTTGTCAGAAAAATTAATCGAGTCCATGATTAACAGAATAAACTGGCCTGACCTTTTAGTAATAGGGAAAATTACGTTCCGTTTAATGGTCTAGAGCGAGCCTCGATCAAAACTCCGGCTACACTAACCACGTTAGTTTTGCTTTTCGTTGTATCAAAAAACGGCCAGGTGGCAACATCTCCAAAAATTCGCTTCCCCCCAATCGGGCAGCATTGAGGGCATGCACTCGAAGGGTTGCGGCCCTACAGAGTTCCGGTGTTGCCGTTGCGGGGACGTAACAGGCCCAAAAAGGACTGCTTACAAAAGTACACTTCAAATGCCAAAAAGCAGATACTACAATTTTGCCACTAACTTGAATTTTCATTGACTCATGATTTATTTTCACTTTTTATACGAATAAATCGTGATCAGTCAATAATCCGCATCGAGCTACCTTTGATCCAACTATGTTCATCTCAAATTAAACAAATAATCGTACCGCGAATGTTGTCGTCGTCGGATAAAAATTAAGATTATCAGCACAAAGTTTACGAAATTTTGGTTATTATGTTTGATTTCATTGTCGTACATAGAAAATGAGAAGAAAAAAAATATATAATAAAGAAAAATTCGGAAATTTCGTAAGTCGGTACTAGAGTGCGAAATATTGTTCGACGAATACCTCTCCTCTGTATAATTAACTTTATTCCACGTGATCGATGATAAGCTTTTACGTATTTTCAAAATCTCCTTACTCGTATAAGCCAATGTTATATAACGGCCACGGCCAGCGTACTCATGAAGGATTTCCAAACTTGGGGCATCCTTGAAATATTCCCAATCGCTCGCTATCCGTTCTACCACATCGCGCAGCTGTAATTACAAGAACAAGAGAATTCATCGTTGTACTAAAATGTATCGAGCTCGGAAACGTTCCGGAAGGAAACACCGGTAGTTTTTTCCCTCCGATTTCAATCAGACTTTACACGATTGATGAGTCGGTCAATATATTCGACAAGTATTTTTTCATCGACAAAATCTCCCAAGGGGTGAAAACCACCCCTGAAAATTGATGAGCTTTCGTTTTTTAATTATAACTCGTAAGCGAGTAGAAATTTTATAAGGCAATGACCACCCTAGCAATTTTAGCAACTGCAAAGTCAACCGGAAAATATCAACGGTTGAATTTGAACAGCTTTACAACTATAAAGTCAACGGTTGAAAAGAATCCTAATGGTTGATTCAACGGTTGTTTAACCACGAATTGACTGGAACATGGGCATGGAATGGTTGGAGTGGAATGGTTGTGAACGCAGGATGGTTAACTTTCGAAGATGAACAGTTGGGAAGCTGTCCAAATTCAACCGTTGAGCTTTTACGTTGACTCAATTGTCTTTTTCAACTGGTTGACCAAAATGACAGGGCAGGTCCAAGTCAGGGTTGCCTTCTTTTCTTGGTGAGGTTCTGACAGGGTAGCCTTTACCTGGGCCTGATTCGAACGCAACGCAGCGCATGATCAGTACCCAATAATATAGCCTGTTAAGGTTCTTAACGCTATAAAGTAAGATTTTTCTGTTCATAACATTTTTTATTTCTCTACTGAGAAGAAAAAAATGTGAAGTATACTAAGTCAACTTAAAACTTAATCCAAACGGGGTATTTAAGAGAAACGGGGATTAACAATCTTATTGTTATTGTTATTAATCTTTACTTAAAAATAATTTGAAGTAAACTAAGTAAACTTGAATCCAAATCAAATATGGGATATTTGAAGGAAACGGGGTTTAAACGGTGGGGACTGAAGTGCTGTTATCGCAGCTGTTCAATTTCTAGCAGGCCTCGTGTAAGGCTGCCACGAAAAACTCTAACTAGTCCCTGAAATGATGAAAAAATGGCGTGTCTTATTTAAGGTTGCCGTAGATGCCACTCGCCAAGTCCGGGTGTAGTAAAATGACGGCAAGCCTCATATAAGGATGCTATGGCTAACACTGATCCGGCCGTTCTGTGACAACAGGCAACCCTTAGCAAATTTCTACCCGGGTATTACATTCTCCGCGCACTCTACATTCGTGATAAGAATGATCAATCAATTCAAAAAATGGACCATTATTCATGTGAATAAGGTATTTTTTGGACATATCTGCGAAGGTTTGGTCGGAATGTCGTTTTGTCAATGCATACGCTATCAAAAATTAGCGTTGACGTATTTTTTGTTTCATCCGTATGTTGCCCTGAAGGGCCTGGAAACCGCCCATGATCTTTTCAACGATATTGTCCCATAACTGGTAATTCTTTTAACGATATTTGGCTCATATCGTGACCTTAATCTGTGCAGCATTATAATTGAACATTCGGAACAACGATTTATTTTCATACAACCTAAAACATTTTCCGAAACCGAAACTTTTTCGGTTTTCCACCATAATTGGTGAAGGGTGCACGGTAAAACCAAAGTTCCGGTCCAGTAGAAGTCAACGGTTTGATGGTTCTTTGAATTACCTGCTCGTTCTTATCACGAATGAATCAGACGCAGAAAACGCAATAACTCTGCCAGCGAAACTGTTTTTCTGCCTTACCCCGCTTAAGGTATTACTGAACGGATCACCGGGCAAAAAGTTAGTCCAAAACCGGCGAATCGTGGATTGACAATTCTAGATTATGTCGTACATGTTTGGCCTTACAAATAGCTAAAGTAATATTAAATTAACACTTAAAAATATGAATGATCTACTTTTTATAAGAATTGAAGTCAAATTCGACGATATTGGCGATCTTCACGCGGTACAACGAGACACACCACTATATCCATATATACGTTTTCGGACTAATGTTTCAACTGTTGCAGGCGATACTCCCCATCACTTTAATTAATTTCTCGACAATTATACAGTCGATTAATTTGAAACTAAGCATAATCGACCTGTCGATCCTAAATATTGATAACATAGTATTTTCAGAATTTTCTGTCATTTAGTTCCATTTGTTTTGCAGTCATTAACGTCTGCAAAAGCTGTTCTCCCATAAGAGACAGTGTTAAGTTCACAAATTTATAACAACTAAACCATTCGGTAAAAAAATCTGGAATAATTAATGTAGTATAATTCAATCGAAAACTATCATTCCTTAAATATTCAAGAATGACTGACATTTATTAATATCCACCCAGTAATACTTTAAGAGTTATAATCGACAAACAAAAGATTTGTATATTTTTAGGCCGCTTAAAATGCCGCTTAAATGTGTGTCTCCGCCGATAAAAAAGGTGTCAAATATTCGAATCATTTTTTTCGAAAATAAACCATTCGTACCTTGTCAATATTGATGGCTCCGTTGTAGAATTTTATAAGAACTGCAGCCATCGTCAGCAGTGGAGGCAAGCACTCGATGACATTGTCGACGTCATCCGATATATCGCGCATACGAATTAGCTGGACAATTGAGATACAAATAGTCAAAATAATGAATTTTGTATATCATCGGATTTAAAATTTCAAAACTAATACCTCCGGAATAATTATGGAAACGAGTGCGATTGTAAGAAGAAACGGAATTGAAAATCTCATGAATAACGATTGTCCCGGCCAAATGCCTGCAGAAGTCATGTAAAACTTGTTCAGTTTGTAGTAACGATTTTCAGCAAAATTCTCCATGTGTGTAGTGAGAAGCAACGAAAGCACTTTTGTCTTCGTCGAGGGGTTGAATTGCACAGAGTCAGAATATTCGTGACAATGGAGACAAAGATATCCACGTTTGGCACTCGATTTCCGGAAACCGTAACGTATGTAAAGTGTTTGCAGCTATTTGCTTGGCACGTATATAATTTTCGGGCGACGACTGTTGCATTTTTCATCGTGGGGACAAATTGAATTCAGGCGAGTACGGATCGATGACTCGCGACTCATGTCAGCGCGACAACCTACCATTGAGATATGAAAAAGATGTCAAACGGCCCGTCAGAAAAAAGTATTGTTGACTATAATGTCGCCAACGTTTATTTCCAGAGGATCGGGATGTGATACTAATACGATAAAAAAATGCTCACAATAAGAACCATGAGATAGTATATTAAAATCTTCAAGTATATTCGTCAATATAAAGGTAATGATCAATCCGGTATTTCACTGTCTGCGTATATGACAATACGGTAAGAGGTTTCACCTTTGGTAAAAGAAAAAAAAGGTCTGTCGTCAAAGATGGTATCTTAGTCTGTCCTCATTGATTTCCCAAATAAAATGTATTGAATTCATGTAGCCCAAGTCAGTGATAATAATAAGGTAATAAATATACAACAAAACTTTGTGGCATTACCGTTTCGGAAAATCAGCCATTGTATGAGGTACAACAACATGCGTATAAAGATGATCCGCTCGCTAGATGACGAATCGTTGGAACGTTTTTCACGCGCAATTCAACGCGTCAAGTGTGTGTAACACTTGACGCGTTGAATGGCACTTTGTATAACGTCGCATGTTCCACGGAGGATCCATCGGTAATTGAAGCAACGTAAAGCCAAGAAGAACCCTTCTACCTATGTGTCGCAGGAAGTCGATGTGAGAAGTGTAGCGTTCACGACTTCGTGGAATTACATTGTCGACAGTTTTGCGGCGCCGGCTGTGGAACAAAGAACGGAGGAGAGGACGTTCGGCGCGCCACGTCTGGAACATTGCCGTTGCCATTAATCTCGGCGACGTGAGGATACCAGTGGCTTAGTGGTTTCGTTCTCGGTTCACACGCAGTCGGTCCCGGGTTCGATTCCCGCCGCCATGAATGGAAGTTTTCTATGTTTTTTTCTGTGCTCTTCCGGTGGTTCGGAACCCACCTTGAATAGTAGGTCCGCTGTATAATGGAAATATACTTTGAAAAAAGTGAGTGGCGCAGATCCCCATCGTGGGACGAGCTAAATTAGGCAAAAAAAAAAATCTCGGTGACGTTGTCAATAAACGTCATTGCGCAGTGTCTTTCGGAGAAAAAGTGCCGCAGTGTTGTTTTCATTAAGACCTTCACTATTTCTTCCTGTCATCTGTCGTCATCGGATTACTACCATTGCGAGGGAGATAAGTGAACACTCCCAAAGTGTTGTTGCTCGCCACAGTTAGAATTTCGGATGTAAAACGAGAACGGTTGATACCCAAATTCTAAAACCAATCGAGCGTTTTTTACTTTTATTCGCCAGATCAATTGTGGTTGAAAACAGTGCTGTACAGTTTTTGTTATCGACTGAGCTAGCCTCACTGAGACTAACTGAGACTAGCGCGTCGCCTTCACTTCTTCATGTTACCTTTCTAATCTAGGAAAAAATCGAAAATGAACATTTTGGGTTGAGGAGAAATGAGGTCTGCAGGCCTAAAGATTTCAACCTCGCGAACACGAATATCAATGTTTGAAAGATTTGCGCATGTGGAGAAAGGGTGAAAGCAATAAATTACGGGTTGAAACTGTGATAACTTGAGAACAGTTAGGTAGATGGAAAAAAGTTCAAACAAAAGTTGCACAGAAAAAAATATTACACAATTCGTTTCTTAACTTTTTTTTCTGTACAATGAATTGGTGAGTCGGAAATGTCGACACCCCTGAGAATGTAAAAAACCGCGAGAGGACAACTGGCGCGCAGAGGAATAGGACTCACAAGAGGACCACATGGGCATCGGATTTTTGTAATTTTTCATACTCATCGTACGTAAAGTTGAGACCCCAAATATGAATATGCCGAAGCAGTTCGATGCCATGTTCAGAAGTTTTCGAGAAAATCGACTTTGAAGTTTTGCAAGCAGGTTATGAGGACTAACGAAATGATATTTTCCATCTGGCCAAGTAGCCGAGCGGGCAGCGAGCAAGACCAGTAATTGGAAGGTCCCCGGTTCGATCCTTACCGTGGGAATTTTTTTTTCTCATTTTTTTTTATTTTTATTTCGAATACCCACGTATTTCAAATATAAAATTTATCAAATATATGCTAGTTAAACATATTATCATTAACAAATTATCATTTTTTATAAAAATTGCACGTGAGTTAATACAATTATTTGAAATAAATAAAAATAAAATTATAAACAAAGTTTTAGGAACGAAAATGAAAAAACCTCGGGTAAAAAATGAAATGGTTTTTATTTAAAGTTATGAAAGTTGTATCCATTTTTTAAACAACGGGTGTAGTATCGCACGAGCCACAGTGATAAGCGTCGTAAAAACACGGAAAACAATAATTTTGACGGCATCTAGCACACCGTACGAATGCTGCGTTTTTACAGGCGCAATGTTTTTTTAAAATATCAATAGGGAAACAAACTTTATTGACGTTTTCAAAGATTTCTCTTGTATCGCAAAGTTTTGAAGGGAACCACGCATACCTGATCATTTTACCGAAGATCGGAGAGGACAACTGATGGTGTACGATTGAGTGCATTTTTATACAATCCTCTCGATCGTTGATTTCGCGGCCTTTTTTGATCAGGTAGGCGCACTTTTGGAGACGCTTGATGACATTTTTTACTTGACGGTAAAAATAGACATTGCATGGCTGTATTAACGGGGTAAATTTTGGTGGAATAACTTGCACAGTGCAAGTCGGCAGACGCTTATCATCTCGAAAAACTTCATTGTACATCACGGGATTGGTTTGTCCACCCCAAGAACCAATGAACAAAAGAAACTTTTCTTTTTCTACGTATGGTTTCATAGCGTTGATTAAAAAAGTAAAGAGGAGCGCTCTAATATTATTTTTCCGCTCCACCAACGTGCAATTTTCATGGAAAATGATAATTTGGTCATGATAATACGTTAATTAGCATATATTTGATGAATTTTATATTTAAAATGAGTAGGTATTCGAAATAAAAATAAAAAAATGAGAAAAAAAAAATTCCCACGGAAAGGATCGAACCGGAGACCTTCCGATTTCTGGTCTTGCTCGCTGCCCGCTCGGCTACTCGGCCAGTTGGAAAATACCTTTTCGTTAGTCCTCATGAGCTGCTCGCAAAACTTCAAAATCGATTTTCTCGAAAACTTCTGAATATAGCATCGAACTGCTTCGACATATTCATATTTGGGGTCTTAACTTTACGTACGATGAGTATGAAAAATTACAAAAATCCGATGCCCATGTGGTTGCCTTGCCAGTTGTACTGAGCCGCTTGCGTGACAACGCACAGCTCGGAGTTGCATGGGTACGTATATGTACGGAGAGGCTGACCGGATGCAATTTTGGTATAAGAAAACTTTTTCTAGGACGCCGTGAGCGACATTTCGTGTTGGCTAGCTTGATTTTCTTCGAAACGATCCTGCGACTTGGGCTCGAAACGACAATTTTTAGGAGGGTCTGAATATTGTTAAAGGATTGAAAGTTGTCAATTATACAGCACGAACTGTAAGTTTGATAAAAGGCTACATCAATATTTCATCAAGAGACAAACAAAATTCGTTGTCATCCCTTAGTGTTGAGATAAAGAACTGAAGCTTCGATAATTAAAAATGATAAAGCATTGAAAATTTTAGGGAATCAAATTCGCAGGGAGAAACCCATTGTGTAAAAAATAATTTTTTTTTCTGGCTGTACCCAAGCTTAAACGATAGTTTTTGCCACAATCAAAATTCTAGTGGAGTGGAAATACAAACATATTATTTTTTGGCCTGTCGCTGGAGGGGGGGGGGGGGTTGTTTTGCCCTTCAAAGAACGCGAAAAATAAATGTTTTCGCATCATTGAGTGCGTAACTCGAGACTTCCAGGCATTTCGAAGCGATTTCTGTTGAAAATTCGTCTTCAAACGAGTTTTACAGCTAAACTCTGCATTCTGCGAAAAAGAGGTAGTAAACATGTTTGATACAATTGAATTCTCCACAAGAAAAGTCGATAATAAAAATAACCTTCACTACTTTCAGATATTATCAGACCGATTCGCAAAAATCGCGGGCACCTATGGTGGCAGGCCTAGAGGCGCGCTCGCAAAAATCACTTCTATTTTTAAACGTCGACAACTTTGCGACAAAGGAAACGAAAAGCTTTCTTGGAAAAGCTCCATTGGAGAGTTTATAGATATTTAAATCCATGATTATTTTTCTAATAACATTTCCATCACTAGGCACTGAGATGGCGGGTAAACAAGATTCTAAAAAATCGGATTTGGTAATTATGCCGAAAGCCTGCCTTTGGGTATGTGCCCAACATATATACATGAAGTTACTCAGAAAAGTGTCCTTTATAACATACTTCATTTCCAGGGAAATCGGTGTGGCGTCGACTTTTTGCATAATTACCTCGGATTATTCCGAAATTTTGTATTTGGACTTCAACTCATGGCTAAAATTAGGAAAAAAAATGTAATAGTTCAAAATGCCTCACACTTGTTTTCTGAAACTTTTCTGTAATTCAAGCTCGGAAAGTATAAAAAAATCTTTGCGAATTCTTGAGTTATCTTGAAAATTGTGCAGGCATGCGTGAATCGAGCGCAGGCCATTCATCGCATAAATCGACGGTTTTCCTAGCTATTCTCGCGGAGGCAGAGCCACACGCTACAGTCGGTCATGCATGAAGCGAAGAGCACCTCACGCAAGCGCTAACCTTACACATAACCCACGTGACGCTATCGTTACGGGAGAACTAGCGAGCGCGCGACCTTCGACTCGTGCAATCGATGTGTTCCTGAAAACTGTGTAGTTCGCCGTTCTCGTATCTTATCCGAGAAGTTAACACTGCTGGTAAACAACACTACAGGAATATTCCACTACCGTTCTCATACTTATAGAAAACTGACAAGTGGAGGGCCAAACATGTTAATAACGGATTTTGATGGGTCTCAGATATGTTGAAGGGGGACCCTTCCTGAGTACTAGGCTCACGGCTTTTGCTTCACTAGGCCTTAGTTTCGCAGAAAAATTTTTGGAAATCTCTTTTCGCAATACACGTACCTCCGACTTTCATCGCCCAGCACGAAAGCGAGCGTAGCTCAGTGGGCAAGGCTCGGGACCGGCACCCGGGAGGCCAGGGTTCAAGTCTCGCCAATTTGATGGTTTTTTTTCTAATTTATTTTTTTGTTTTTTAATTCTAACGTTTATTTTTATTTCTATCTTGTTTTTTTTATTGTTTTCGACTTTATATTCTATTTTTATGGATATTTTTTTTTCCTAATAATTAAATCGGTCCATAATAATCCATCAGGCGTTTTTCTGGTACAAAATTCACGCTGACGTTGGAACAATTTATTACAGGAAAATAAGTTACACTACAAAATTCTGTCGTATAAGTTTTTATTCGTCAAATAACACAGTGTATATTGTACGTGAATGATCTCTGCTTTCCGGTATCACTTTTAAAAAGTCTTTGTGCCTGCAAAAAAGTAGCATTTATAAAATGTGCGTGGAGTCGCGCCAATTTGTGTTTTGCGTGCTTTTATGAGAAATACCATCCACAATTTTGCTCCTCCAACGAGCATGAAGAAGTGGAGTCCGACAGCGACTGATGTACAATATTCACTGTTATTTGACGAATAAAAACTTATACGACAGAATTTTGTAGTGTAACTTATTTTCCTGTAATAAATTGTTCCAACGTCAGCGTGAATTTTGTACCAGAAATACGCCTGATGGATTATTATGGACCGTTTTAATTATTAGGAAAAAAAATATCCATAAAAATAGAATAAAAAGTTGAAAACAATAAAAAAACAAGATAGAAATAAAAATAAACGTTAGAATTGAAAAAAAAAAAATTAAAAAAAAAATCATCAAAACGGCGAGATTTGAACCCTGGCCGCCCGCGTGCCAGTCCCGAGCGTTGCCCACTGAGCCACGCTCGCTTTCGTGTTGGGCGATGAAAGTCGGAGGTACATGTATTGCGAAAAGAGATTTCCAAAAATTTTTCTCCGAAACTAAGGCCTAGTGAAGCAAAAGCCGTGAGCCTAGTACTCAGGAATGGTCCCCCTTCAACGTATCTGAGACCCATCAAAATCCGTTATTAACCCAACGATATCGCGAAGGGTACCATTAACCGCGATGATTATCGCGTCGACAAATACAACGTTCCGAGATAACGGCTCAGGTGTCATGACCTTAAGCTGACGGGTACATTAGATTCAGCCTTCATTGTCTTTGGACGCAGGAAATTTGTGCGATTGTTGAAACATTTTTGTGACCGCGCATCCGTCGTAGGATGCTTGACAAATTTATTGTAACATCGATTTCCACATCAACGAATTTATTCTTCGGCAGTCAGTCGTTGCATCACCATCGCTGGAGTAACAGCGCAGCATTGGAACTTGTTCATCCAGAGGTCGGCTCGACAGCTCTTTCGATTCTACATTGGACATCTCGGGGAAGCAAACGATGAAATTGAATGCGTGAGATTTTATTTTGCGGCGAACTTCACAGTTGTTTCGATAATTCCGTCTTGGCTGCCTCTGAAAGGGTAAGTTTTTTTTAAATTGTGGAACGATTCGTGACTCCGGTAATTCGGCAAATTGTCAAAAGAATACACGATTTCACATCAAAACCGTTCTATTGGCAGAATTACCCGAGTAGAAATTTTATAAGGCAATGACTACCCTAGCAATTTTGGCAACTGCAAAGTCAACCGAAAAATATCAACGGTTGAATTTGGACAGCTTTACAACTATAAAGTCACCCGTTGAAAAGAATCCTAATGGTTGATTCAACGGTTGTTTAACCAGGAATGGACTGGAACATGGGCATGAAATGGTTGGAGTGGAATGGTTGTGAACACAGGATGGTTGACTTTCGAAGATGAACAGTTGGAAAGCTGTCCAAATTCAACCGTTGAGCTTTTACGTTGACTCAACTGTCTTTTTCAACCGGTTGACTAAAATGACAGGGCAGGTCCAAGTCAGGTTGCCTTCTTTTCTTGGTGAGGCTCTGACAAGGTAGCCTTTACCCGGGCCTGATCCGAATGCAACGCAGCGCATGATCAGTACCCAATAATATAGCCTGTTAAGGTCCTTAACGCTATAAAGTAAGATTTTTTTGTTCATAACATTTTTTATTTCTCTACTGAGGAGAAAAAAATTTGAAGTATACTAAGTCAACTTAAAACTAAATCCAAATGGGGTATTCAAGAGAAACGGGGATTAACAATCTTACTGTGAGTGTTATTAATGTTTACTTTTAAATAATTTGAAGTAAACTAAGTCAACTTGAATCCAAATAGATATGGGATATTTAAAGGAAACTCGGATTAAGGGGGTTACATCTGTGTAGATTGTCAAAAAAGTAGGTGAATTTTGGGAATGATTATCCCAAAAACTATTCGTCCGATTGAATTCAAGTTCGTTTTATTTGAACCTATACATTGAGGTATGTTGACGATTTTTTATATAAATATATAGCGATTTTCCAAACTTCAAACGCGTTTATCTCGAAACACGCCAAAAAATCTATAACTCCCGAATGAAGCGTCGGCCCAAAAAGTTCAAGGTGGCTAAATTTTCGTTTTTGTTCAAGGAATTAAAAAAAAAAATACATTTCAAAAATTAAGGGTACGTTTTTCGTTTTATTTCATTTTTAATTTCGAATTGTTTATAAATAATTGTTTGAATTTGAGCAACATAATCGTAAATGTTTTCATTGTATAGAGCGTTCAAAAACGAAAAAAAAGACACGTGGTTTTTCGAGTTGTCACTAACCGTTGCTGAGATATATCGATTTGAATGACCGAATGTGGTCAATACTTCAAAAACTTCATTTGACTGTATTTCAAAAGTGGGGGCTCAAAATAAAAAACGCCGGAATACGTGTCTCTTTATTTTCAACACATATTAATGAAAAAAATTGGGGGGCAAACATTTTGACCCAACTGTCCGAAGTTGCCGAAATTCCCAGGAATACCCCATATATTGTTTGGCGAGAAATGAAATCGTACTTCTTTACGTACGTAAAGATCCAAATCAATAGTTGACCGTGAGGACAGAGATTATACGTTAATTCGTCAATTGATGGACTCCAGATAATGTTGCCGAAAAACCGTGAAATATGATTTCAGATTCAAATTATAGACATTTTTAATAACCTGATAGAAAACAGTGATTCGCGTCGTGAACCCGTGACCCTCGGTTCATCAGGCATGCTACCGTGTACATTGAAAAAACGTCGGCAATTTCCGCGTTCTACCTTGCGATCCCGCTTATTGACAGCCCACCATGGCGGGCGGCGCGGGACGGGCGGGTGCCAAGCGCGCCGGCGAAACTTGAGGACGAGTGCGAATCGAGAAATCCGTTTTCGGCGGCTTCGCCCATGACGCTACGGAAGGCAAAATATATATATAGCCGGATGAGTCTATGATACATAGATCCGTGTGCGTGTGTGTGTGTGTGTGTGTGTGCTGTGTGCGTGACAACAAACGAGTGTAAACACAGCCCGTGCTCCGTTCGGATAGCGACATTGTCGTTGTTTTCGTTTCGTCTGACGTCTTACTCGTTGGCATCAGTTTCGCGCGTAGAACGGTTTCTCTCTCTCTCTTTGTCTCGTTCTCTATCTCATTCTTTCTTTCTGTGTGCGGGCGTGCTTGCGCGTGTGTGGCTGTGTGTGTGTGTTTGTGTGTGTTAATATTCCCATTAGCGCTTTCATTATAAAAAAAAAGTAATTTTATCCAATCGTGGATTCATTTTTAGCAGCTGCAATAGAAAAACATTGTATTGCGAGTACCGTGAATTACGTTTCATTCAAAAAATGAGTAACTCGCAAGAAAAAATATGAGCAACGTCAATCGGATCCTCGTCATGTGTACCAGCGATATCGCGGCGGCGGCCAGAGCGGTTGGATTTTGCCGCTCAACCTCAGCTGCATGGAGACTAGAGGTAAGGAGTACGCACGACCGTGGAAATCGCGGTCGAAATGTGTTCTCCGAAACCGGGAAAAAGTCGTCAACGCGAACCGAAATGGAGAACCACTGCTCTATGCGACTGAAGTGAGCGACCCTTGAACCTAGCTCTACGATTCGCTCAAGTTTTATCGGCGCTAACTTCATCTCGGTTCGCGTTGAAGTTCAGTGGTGCCCATTCATCCAACTTTTTCGACACTTTCGCGCACGTTTCTGAGCGGTCCGTGCGTACTCCTTACCTCTAGTCTCCATGCTCAGCTGTTAAGAACGCGTCACGTGACCCACTTACACTCTCTGTTTCGGCATTCTCGCCGCTACACGAACGGTGCTCGCTTCCCTGCCTGAATCGCATGCTATCCCCGTAAACGGTAGCACAATTTCCCCTCTTTCGCTCGGGTATTTTCGCCGACTTGCACTCTCTGTTTCGGGCTTTGGCCGCTACGGCGAAATGGCGCCACCACAATTTGAGTGAAACCCGAGCGCTGGCCATCTCCCTATTCATCTCTGTCTCTAGTCTTCTTAGTCAAAGCCACTGTGTAAACAGAGACTTGTTTACATTTTAGGTAGAGGTCTGAGATTCAAGGGAGATGTCAACTTCATGTTCCTCCCATGTTAATCAAATGGGAAAACTTAAAGAACCGTGGGTGACCCCTAAAATGGTCCGATCTGGTTCATCTTTGGGCAGATATTTACGGATGCAAGATACTTTGAAGTGATCGATTACCATTTGAAATCGGAATTTTTTTTTTTTTCGAGCCATCCTAGTATGACATCTGCGATTCACTTTCTCGTATGCGAGCACTCGTAGCGGCCACTCTCAGAACCTCACTATTCCCCGGATTTTTGTCCCGGATTCCGGTACCGGAGTCCGATTTCCTGTTCTCTAGTCTTCCTGCTTCCTGCTCTGAATATAATAAATTCAAAAACATCCGACGATGTCGTTTGAAGGTTAGGAAATGTCAATAACACATGAAAATTTCGAATATTGTCACTGTTCGGAGTTACTCGTTGTACAACAGAGATTATGCTGTTACAGAGAGTTCAGAAAATGTTTCGAAGCCGGATAATCTACCCGAAGGACTGTCGACGCGGTATAAAACACAATTTTTCAGCCTCGACGCAGAAACGCAGTAAACATGTTGCCTATTGTGCAAAGACAATTTTCTTCTGCCCACCGATGAAAAACAATTCCTGGCACATTTGTTCGAGACCCATCGCCTGGTCATAGGCGATGTGTGGAAAATTGCTAGTTTGAAAAGGTACAAATTACGACGAAGGTACGGAAGGAGGCCAATAGCTTCGTTTTGATGTTTCGGGCTTGGCAAATCTTTCTGTGTATTTTTTTCTAACCGTTCTCGTAATTTCTGAACTCAGTGTTGAAAGAGATGTAGGTCCATGATGCGTTATTGTAATGCGTAAATTAAATCTTGAAAATAACTCAAATTATTTTTGTTATGTCTGCAAGTTTGACACAAATTCAAAAACATGCAACCCAAACAATAATATTTATTCACTAAATAATCTTATTCAATTGAAAGTTCTGCCGTCAAATCCAAAAAAATTCAAATTCATTGATCAAATTCAATTAATTTTTTTTTAATTTTAATTCATTGATTCATTGTTCGATTTAAAAAAAAAAAAAAATATTGTGGCAGAATCTAATATCTCTTCTTTCGTTGAGAATCATCATTTTTTCCAGTTACGTTCATTATTGGGGTGTTAAATTCAAGGAACAGCCCTTAACTACGTTTTGCTCCACAATTTTGATGGATTGTACACTCGATGGAAAACCGAGTAAAGACTAAGTCTATTATTTGTTATCCGATTGTATCTCCGAAGATCGAACGCTCAGAGACGAATTGCACAGAGCCAGACTGGTACGTGTATCGACCGAATAATCGACAAATAGCTACGGCGCAACTCTCATTTATTCTGCATCGTCTATTTCGAAGGAGCTGGTACTGTCTCGGCAGGAGCAAGAAAGAAGAGACGTGAATTTCAAACGTGGCTGCATTTTCTGCAGAATGGAAATTGCGGGTTCTCGTTTGAATTATCTCAACCATCTTTCTCACAAGCACAACATTCAACTGGGAAAACCGGAGAATCTTGTTTTCATTGACAAACTTCTCGACCGAATTCAGAAGAGTATCGAAAGGCAAATACATATGAAGAGTTCTATAAATTATAGGCGTCGGCTCAGGGTCACACCCCCCCCCCCCCCCCCTCAGGATCTTTTCAAATTTTTTTAGGGTGTAATCCTTGATGATCCATATTTACCTGAATTTTTTCAGATTTTTTCCTCCATCATTTCGGCTGTAGTAATGAAGGGCATTTCGTGACGTTTTCGTTTTTTTTTTTCTTTTCAATTGAATTTCTTAGTATTTTATCGCAAAATGAAAATTACACTTAGAGCGCATTTCTATATGAAATTTTCTCAACTTTCCGAAAAAAATATTGATTTTCAGTTTGGACTAACACAAAGCTCTTAAAATCGAGCTTTATTCATCAAGAACTATTTTTCAGACATTGCCCATGTATGAAATTTTTTTTCAATATTTTTTTTAAAAAGCTGAGAACATTTAACATGTCAAACTCGCGTTGGGTTCGCTGTTGAAACTGCTGGAATCGATGAAAATTCAAAAATTCAATGCTGAACCAAATTTTCTTTTCTCCATTTAAAATTTATAAATTCTTCTTCAATCCTCATGAGCTGACGATCATATGAGATTTTTCTCGTTTGCATAGAAATGCAATGTCTAGAAGATGTCTAGTAGAATTCACTACTTCAGTGATTATGTTACGGGTAAAGTTCGATGAAGATCTAGGTTTACCCGGGTAAACCGCGATCCAACCACTTTTGCTGGGTAAAGTTCGAAATATATTTAAAATTGTACACGTTTCGAGCTTTACCCGGGTAAATCGCGTTCCATCCGTTTTCGCTTGGGTAAAGTCCGAAATTCCAAATCCGAAGTCCGAGTCTGAGGCTATAAATGTTTGAAAAACATATTTAATTTTAAAAAAAACACATTTTACAAATTAAAGGAAAAACATGTATTCTACTTATGTAAAGGATACTATAATCTATTTGTTCAAACAAGACAAAAAAGAAAAGATTTCCAATAGCTTTACATTTACATTTATTAAGGCCTTACATACAGTTAGAAGGCTTTAAAAAGACGGATTTTCAAGAATTTTTTTCGCGCAGACTATTCAATTTATTAATTTGAAAATTGGTGTACATATTATAATAACCTTATAATATATTTACATATTTTTTATTTGTAAAAATAATCATCGCGAATGTTGCTATCGCCGATTTCCTAGAGCTACGCAAAAAAAACCAATTTTGCGGTGATCACGATATCTCTGGACCGGATTATCTGAAATGAAAAAACCAAATAAATTTCGTTAATATAATACATTATCTAGTATTTAATCGAAGGAATTAGCGAAAAAATAATTTTTGACAAAACGGCGACTTCTCAAAATAAAAGACTCGATTTTGAACGAAAATTTAAGCCTTAAATTGTTTATAAAATGGAAAATATTTATCGGAGAAAAAAAATCTTCGATTAATTACTAAAAAATGTAGTTAAAAAGGTTGTGTTAAAATTTGAGATTGATCGGTTCAGCCGTTTTCGAGAAATCTTGATCACCGATTTTGAAAACATAGTTTTGAGAAAAACGCGTTTAAAGTTTCAAAAGCGTTTTACATGTGGTAAATTTCGTTTTTTTTCAACTTACATGGAGTCATCTATTCCAGGGCCATATAATAATCCGTTCTCAAATATATGTATATTCAGAAAATACAAAAAAAAAAAAAAAAACGATTTTTTGAAAATTACAAGTGTATGTAACCCCTTAAGGTTATTTATTTAGGTTATTATTATTTAGGTTATTTATTTATTTAGTTTATTCGAGTAAAGCCTGAAACTTGTACAATTTCAAATATATTTCGGACTTTACCCGAACGAAAGCGGATAGAACGCGGTTTACCCGGGTAAAGCCCGAAATGTGTACAATTTTTAATATATTTCGGACTTTTAGCCGTTCCGGCGTGAAGTACTGCAGAATAATTGCCAATTTACACGTAATTCTTGGTAAATCTACTTACCGACGGCGATGTATCACTTTGCCTCAAGATATATTAATATCGAACGATTACTACATGAAAATATGCTTTCAAAACAGTTTGACGTGTATATATTGCGAAAGAATATTCAAGGATCGCAACGTTCTCAAAGAACACATGCGGAAAAAATTGCACAAAAGAATAAATTCTAATAACGAAAGTTACGATATGTACTACGCCGTTGATTATTTGGAACCGGGTCGTCAATGGCGCGAGAGACAGGTGAGCAAATGTTTTCGATAATAATTAAGAAGAAAAGAAAGAATTCTTTTTTTTTTTAAGATAAAATTTTACGTTCAAAGCAAAAGGAAACGATGGAAAAGGAGAAATTAGCGTGTAACAGCAGTGACGACGATGATGAAGAAGAAAACTCTTGGGGCGATTGGACCGAGGATAGCGGCGTTGTAACGTGTCTATTTTGTCGCACGACTGACAACAACTTCGATCGGATTCTTCGACATATAAAGGACGAGCATAATTTTGATTTTCAATTATCTACCAAGGACTTGAATTTTTATGAGAAGGTAGGTGCTTGCTCCGAAATTCGATGGGGGAAAAATGTACAATAAACAATTATTCTTACTTATTTCAACTAGTTTATTATTTAATTATTTATTTATTTATTTATTTATTTATTTATTTATTTACTTCTTTATTCATTTATTATTTATCTATTATTAATATTTTTTTTGTCCACTCATTTAATATTTATTTTATTTTTTTCATTTATAATCTATTCAAAATCGGTAGAAGAAAAAAATGTACGATGAACAACAATTTTGACTTATTCCAACTAATTTATCATTTATTTATTTATTCACTTATTTACTTATTTATCTATTATTAATCTTTTCTATATCCACTCTTTTAATATTTTTTCAATTTTTTACATTTATAATCGATCCAAAATCGGTAGAGGAAAAAAATTTACAATGAACAATCATTTTAAATTATTCCAACTAATTTACTATGTATTTATTTATTCATTAATTAATTAATTTATCTATTTATTTATTTATTCATTCATTTATTTATTATTAATCTTTTATGAAACCACTCATTCAATACTCATTTTATTTTTTTTCATTCATAAAAATAAGATCCTACTCCGAGTAATTCTCTTAAAATTTCGCACTCTATAAATTGCAATAATATTGGTATTTCATTGATGCTTAATTCTAATTTTTTTCCATCCATGAATTACAGATCAAAGTGGTGAATTACTTGCGACGACAGATCTACGTGAAAAAGTGTATTTATTGCGAAGAAGACGCGGAAGATGTACTGGAACACATGCGCGAAACGGATAGTGCGAAATTGCCCCTTCGGCAAGTTTGGAATCAACCGGAATTTTATTTTCCGATGTACGAGACGGATCCTTTCCTGTACAACCTCGACTCCACCAGCGAGAGCGAGGATGACTCGTCGAAAACTTGAACCATCGCCGAAATAATGCACGATTATTTGCAAAAAATTAACGACAGACAAAAATTAGATATCAATATTTTTACGAGAACTCACGATTCGTTGTATTATCCGTTTCAGAACGAACCTTTAATGACAAACCGTTCTATCCGGAGCATGGGCGACAATTAATAGGCAGAATGATAATTATTGTACATAACAAATACTGAAAAATTAAAATTTAATAGATACAACATACGTTACGTTACATTATTATTAAAAACTCACGTCGGTACACTTTCCACACAAAAAAAAATTAAATTAAATTACGGTTTGTTTCTATATTCTTAGAAAGAAAATGGCGTACAAAAAAATTCTTTAGAAGAATTTAAACAGTCCAATTTAATTTTTAAAAAACCGCCGTATTGCCAAAAAAATCACAAAATTTTCGGCTAACTGATAAACAGATAATATTTTCTCCGAGAAACCTTTAAAACCCACCAAATCCTGCGAAAAAAAACCGGCAAGTTGGCGTCACTGGCATCAATTGCTGTTACTTTGTTATAATTGGCTAGCCTAATTAATCAATTCCTTGGTTACGCGTTCATATGTTTTTCAAAAATAAAAATTCCGTTAGTACAAATGTTTACGTTTCACTTCTTCGGATTTTTCTGATTTTTCTTTTTTCAATTCACATCTTTGAAGTACGATTATTATCGTTTACGACTTTAAACAGTTGGTTTATTGGAATTTTTTTGAAAAATCTCGACCATGAATTTCACGAGCCAAATTTGAGAGCCAACAGTTTTCGATTGTCGACGTATTCTCTCGGTTTGATTCATCTTCGTATACGATTCCGACGTTTTGCAATCGTTTTACGGGCGATGACTAATTCGATGATTAAAGTAATCGTGGCGCATCCCAAACCGATCCCGAGAATAACGAATGCAAAACCCAACTGTTGCAGAGTAAGTACCTTTACTTTCGGTTCCTGATCCTGGTTTTCGTACGATGTAATCGACCTTATTACGCGGTCACGATCTCGACTGTATAAAGTTTCTAATAGACCACCAGCTTTGCCTCTCCGATAAATTTCATTAACCCTTTCTTTAAGGGGCCAATCTGTTCGAACGAGATAAACCTCATTCACCTGGCCTAGAGATTCGTGGGACACGTGCATCCGATAATAGTCCGATTCGTCATAGACAACCAAACCGTCACCTACGCAAGCGTTTTTAGGGTCACGGCATAAATTCTCGTTGTACTCGGGTCCACGCGGCGTTTCAAGGTAACGCCCCTTAAACGCTTCATCGTAAAAAAATCTGTTGTATGACCACGGACCGTATATTTTGAGATTCGATCGGGCAAGATCTTGAATGGTATCGACGGTTCGTTGGCGCACGTCATTTGTCAACAGCGACGCGAATACGCCCGAATAAATTCCCTGAATAGTTACCACGAATATGAATAAGCCGGCCAAGTAAATCCTGGGAGCCGTCCCCCGGGGTACTCGGCGAAGTCCCGCATTGCAAATTAGGAGAACAATGTCCAGGATCGATAGGACCAGAGGTTGATTCAGCCAGAATTTTAAAAACAAGAGCGTCACCGTTAATACCACGAGTACACAGAAACGGGAAGTTATATCGAGGACGGAAAGAAGCTTGTCAAGCTGTGATTTGTGTCCGGGATACATAGTCGAGAACAGTACATCTTGTGTCAAAACTACATCGGTAATTTCGAAACGGTAAAAGCCTGCCTGCATGGCATAATTCATGAAAATGTCATGGATTCCATCAACGACCTCTCTTGCCTCGTGATATGTCTCGTTCGCATAAACGTTAACGTAACTGTTATGAACAGGTCGGCTGGTCACCTTCCAAGTTGCATTGATGGAACTCATGAGGAAACGAATGGAAGTGTTCCAGCTTCGATCGAAAACTTCTCGTGACTCCTTGTAGAACCAACCGTCCATCCAATAGCCGACACCGCGAATTTCGTAGCCACCAAGATCTACCGTTTTGTCGAAATCGAGTCCGTCGCAATATGACTCATCTTCGCAATATTCCCGGGCGAACAAGGTCCAAGGATGACCGTTTATTCCTTCGTAAGTACCCTCTTGGTGCCACGGGTTAGGGGCCTCATTCGTGTACGGATTAAACGTGTAGATCAACTGACGTCTCGTTTGGTCGAGACACAGGAACTTTGAATTCAGCAGATTGAAATACCACGCATCCAACAGTATGTCAGCAGCGTTCGAACATCCGTCTTTCGAATCAGTCGAGTCGATGAAGAAAAACGTAGCCATGTGGTTCCACCATTTTGTTCTCGAAACTTGTGTGAGAGTTTCGTTCAGAGGCTTTTCATCACTCGACGTGATCACGAAAACGTGGAGTTTGTATCGATATTCCAAGTCGACCCTCTCGACCCTCGATGTATGGTTGATCATTGCCACCGGAATCGGGGAGGCTCTCGTCGACATCTTCGTCATCGTACTCTTATCCGTCGGTCCAGCGAATCCCACGGTACTGAATCGGTTTGTGTAACATGATTCCAAGATGTCGATCTGAAAAACGAATGATTAGCCGTCACGTGGAATCGCTCGTGTATTCATTTAGTATACGAATTAGTAGCAAGCGAACGTACCAATGTCTCGATGAGTGGCGATTCATCCTGTTTGGATGTTTCGATGATTGTTCCAGCGCAACATATTTTTGTAACAAGCACCGAAATGCAAACGACCAATTCGATTAGCTGCATTGCGAGATAGAATTTTCTTTTCGTATCAAAAGAACGTCTAATTCTGTTGCCGTTTGTTGAAATCATGCACCATGATCGCGAGGTTTCAATAGCTGAACATGGGATAAGGATAATAACGTCAATAAGCGATAAATCAGTCAAAGCCTACAATTAGCTATTTCACACTGATACTTAATTTATTTCCCGTGAAGTAAACACAACGAGTGAGAAATTGAAAATTCTTATTGTTCTCTCGATTTTTCTAACAGCTTAAATTTTTATGCACTTAAGGAGATTGTAATTTTCCCATGAATTCGGGACGAATTCGCCATCAAACATTCGTAAATGTTATTTCGAAACGATCTATCGAGTCTAATATCTCAACATTTTCGGAAGCTGGAGTGACAATCGAAAATTAGGATGATGGAGACATTTTTTGACTTTTGACAGGCTTATATGTTTTCGACTGATAAACAATCGAATTTTGCTGTTTTGGCACATTTTTAAGATGTAGTCAGATGGTCTCGATCGCGGTTTTTATTAGCAACGTCTTCTATTAGAGTGAAAAACTATCATTATAACAACAACAAAAGTTGTGCCACGCGATATCGAAATAAGTAAGGTCGTGTACGAGAAGCATTGATACGCGCTGGGATAATCGGAAAATAAACAGTCGACCGCACAGACGCTTTTATTGCGGCAGCACAGCGTCTTGGATCGCTCCTGTATTTCCTAGTATACGGATCAGTAGTAAACACACATACCGATGCTTCGGCGAGTAACGATTCATCCAGTTTGAAGATCTTGATGATTAATCCAGCCAAACGTATTCGTGTAATAAGCGTCGAGCAAAAGAAACGACGAATGCAATAAGGCGCTCCAAGATAAGTATCCTTTCTTCAGTGTCAACGAAATCGGATGCGCGCTAAACTGGAAAATATATTGAATGTTTGAACCCGTGAAAGTATTCACAATAAAATTCACAGCTAAGCCATAAGCCAATTAAGCCTCAAACCATACATTCTCAGTTTTTTAAATGTCCGTCACTATCGTCGTTGTCATCACCGGCGTCGGCGTCATAAAAAATAAATTAGGAAATTGATTTTTGTTCGAATGAAAAACTCTTGTATACTTGAAATAATTTTTTTTCGTACGTAATTACGTTTTATTTACGAATAAATTAGAAAAATTATTTTTATCGTTTATATAGTGGTTACATTTTTTTTTGTTGCAATATCATGATCACAATTTCCTGTCAATAACTGGGCTTTCAAAGGGTACTCCGTACGTGCACCCGTTGAACTTAAGGGGTTACATACACTTGTAATTTTCAAAAAATCGCAGACAGCATCAAATCGAATTATTAGAAGCTGCCAACGATGCGAACGGATTATTATATGGCCCTGGAATAGATGACTCCATGTAAGTTGAAAAAAAACGAAATTTACCACATGTAAAACGCTTTTGAAACTTTAAACGCGTTTTTCTCAAAACTATGTTTTCAAAATCGGTGATCAAGATTTCTCGAAAACGGCTGAACCGATCAGTCTCAAATTTTAACACAACCTTTTTAACTAGATTTTTTAGTAATTAATCGGAGATTTTTTTTCTCCGATAAATATTTTCCATTTTATAAACAATTTAAGGCTTAAATTTTCGTTCAAAATCGAATCTTTTATTTTGAGAAGTCGCCATTTTGTCAAAAATTATTTTTTCGCTAATTCCTTCGATTAAATACTAGATAATGTATTATATTAACGAAATTTTTTTGGTTTTTTCATTTCACATAATCCGGTCCAGAGATATCGTGATCACCGCAAAATTGGTTTTTTTTGCGGAGCTCTAGGAGATCGGCGATAGCAACATTCGCGATGATTATTTTTACAAATAAAAAATATGTAAATATATTATAAGGTTATTATAATATGTACACCAATTTTCAAATTAATAAATTGAATAGTCTGCGCGAAAACAATTCTTGAAAATCCGTCTTCTACTGTACCTTCTAACTGTATGTAAGGCCTTAAAGCTTTGCCTTCGCGAGAAAGCAAGCGAGCGAGACCGTCAGTACGTGTAATAGATGCCCCGCGCTCGATTTACGCATGGCTGCACATTTTTCAGGATAACTGGAGAACCCGGCAAGATTTTCGATAGTTTTTTGGCTCGAATAGCTGATAATATTTAGGAGGTTGGGCGTTAATGATTTCAAGTTTTACAAAAAAAAACGTCCAACTTTGGCCGTGAGTTGAAGTCCAAATAAAAAATTTCGGAAAAGTCAAATTTTTTTAAAATCTGTTACACGCTATAAAGAAATAATAAAAATATATAATAGAAATAGAAATAGAAAAAATAAAAATGAGAAAAATAAAATGGTAAAGGTGTTTTTTGAGGTATTTAATGTTCAGTCGATTAATTGTTAATGAATAATAGTTCAAACGGAGCAACACGATTGCACTTATTATTATCGCATAGACCGTGTAAAAACGAAAGAAAAAGCTCACCTGGTTTTTTCAATTATCATTGGCGGTTGTTGAGATATATCGATTTGAAATACGAAATATCGTCAATAATTGAAAACCTTCATTCTACTGCATCTTGATAGCGAGCGTTGAAAACGGCAAATCCCGAAACACGTGTCTGTTCGTTTTCGATCTAGTTTGATAAAAAAAATCGTGGGGCAAAAATTTTGAGTCAGGGTACGCGACTATCCGGTTTGACATGGAATGCCCCAGATATATTGGTTTACATATACCAAGTTGTGTATCGGTGATTCCCAAGATCTTACCTTCATTTTAAGTCCAGAAAACGTAAGAAAAATTTACGGGTTCGAGAAAATTTTGCCGATGTATGTTGCAAATTGAATCTACATATTAGTTGTAAATAACGATCAAAATCTAAACTTATCAATTGATATTCAGTTTAAAAAATCGATTTACAATATACTTTATTGTTGGTCACAAAAATATTCTACCTACTTATGCATAGAAATAATGCAAAAGACTTTTCAAGCCCATCAGTTACCGATTTGTTTCGATCGTCAACGTCATTTATTTCTGATAGCTCCGTTCGCTTCACCATAATAAATTCATTATTTGCTTACAAAAATATAGCTTGAAACTAATAGCTGCTTGAAAAGGTCCCGTTTTAACGGAGCTAATTGTAAGAGCTTGCGAGACTCGTGCGACCGATCGCGCGCCGTCGATACATGTCTGCGCAATTTTTTCGAGCACTATGTTTTTACGAATTTCCGACGTCTTTTGGGCTTTAAATGAAGATTAAATTGCAGAAATTACTGATACGAAAGTTCAAACGCGGAAATTTTTTTTTTTTCTTGATCCGGCAACGAGTTGAAGTCGAGGACCAAAATACCGAAAAAATCTGATTTTTGTTCATGTCTTTGATGCGATCTTAGTAGCTAATGTTTAAGTATGATGCAACAGAGATCAATAGAATTGAAATTTTATAAACTCCGCAGCAGTTGAAGTAAGAAATTATGGCACGTTCTGTCGCGAAGACGTCGTCTTTTAAATATAAGAGTGGTTGTTGGCTTCACGCGCGGTTCGTGTCTTGATACCACCGCACCGGACAGAAATTTTTATTGTAAGCGGAAAGAAAAATACGTATCCCTTTTCCGCGTATATTTCACGATTAAAACGTTGAATGATTTGAAAACCGGCAATCCAGTCAATGATGTTGCTCTCCGCCTATTGTATCATCAATAATGAGAAACAATTTCCTGAAACTTGCAGCTACCTAAACCAATTATTTCACGAGTAATCGAGTGAAACATGATTTTTTTTTTTTTTTCGGACGTGCATATTTATGATGAACTTTCGTCGATGTTTCTCGAATGATTGTTGACAATAAACACCAAACAAATAAATTTTTAATTATTTTGACGCAGAAGTTGATTTGAAAAAATATAATAAAATTGAAAATTAAAATTTCACAAGTGTTCCTTCCGGGGTTCAATTATGAGACTTTCACAAAATACTGGTTTTCTGTTCTTGTACTTTCAATTCCTTGAAATTTCATCGATTTGGTCCGACAATGCAAAAAAAAAAAATTGTTTTTTTTTTTTTTATTTTTCTCCGACCCTTTTCTCTTTTTATCACAGTTATTTCATAGTTATAATGACATACTTAACTACTTCTGCATTTTTTAAGATGATGAATCTGATAAATAAAATAATATATCCTGTCTGAAGTTGAATTATTCATAAACACCATCGGTTTCCGGTGGTAAAAAAAGCTACGGTGTCGACCTAACATTGTTCCTTCTTATACTTTCAGGTACTAATAAAGAGAAGGTCTGGAAATTTCCACTCCCTATTTCCTAGTATACAGATCAGTAATAAACGAACATACCGATGCTTTGGCGATTCACCCAGTTTGAAGATCTTGATGATTAATCCAGCCAAACGTATTCTCGCAATAAGCGTCGAGCAAAAGAAACGACGAATGCAACGAGGCGCAGCAAGATAAGTATCCTTTCTTCAGTGTCAACGAAATCGGATGCGCACTCAACTGGAGAACCTATTCAATGTGTGAACCGTTCGATCAGACAGTCGGACTGGGAATGAACGAAACCGCTCGAGCAGTCAGTGAATATCCGTATTTTGTTCGTATGTCGCCGTGGTAACCGAGTCCGCGTCGATATTCATTTGCGAAAATGGTTACAACTTGCAATCACTTAGGAAAATGAAAAGCTTGCGAAGATATACCTCGCAAAAGCAATTGTAATGCATGCATGTGGGAAGATATACGTTGTGACCTGGTTCCCTGTCGGTAGCTCTCACGCGATACCACGCGAGCTCCGTCAACCGGGTACCGATTGGTTTTTTTTCTTCTTCCTCGACTTACTCGCATTGGGACATTTTATTAGGGCGTAATTTTTTTTTTTCCGTCAATTTTAAAGATCAAGCAATCGCGGTTTACTCTATCGCTTGAGAGATTGTCGAAGTTGGTGATGATGTACCCATACTCTTTTTCTTTAATTGTTTCATTCTAATAATTCCAGTGGCACGCGAATGCACATTGTCTCATACGGTGTGAAATCGACACGATATTGATATTAACGTTATTGGTAGGCTGCGGTAACATGTTTACTTTCGAACAAGGAGTTCTCCAAAAACAATAAATCCCTTACCTCTTTTGTGCACTTTATTTTTCAACGTAAGTTGACCATTGACAGAAATATCTAATGGGTATAAAATGGAAGCTTCCGAACAACTGTACTTCAAAGAATTATTTTATCGATATTTCTATTGTATATCATTCAATTAATGCTTTTTATTTTATTAAGGAGGTATATTCTAGCGTGACAGCCCTGAAAATCAATAATTTTTCTGACTAAATGAATAAAGATATTCACATTTTCTTGTCTCAAGTATTCAGTGCATCCTTTGTAAAAGTTTCTACATAACTTTTAACGCAAATTATCTCAAGATGGTGGATCCTGTTTCTGCTGACGGTCCTTTTTTTGCGGTAGGCAGAATATTTTTCAAAAACGATCCGAAATCGAAACAGGTGGCTGATTCTCGTTTCAAAATTTGTAAACTCCTGCTTTATAGGAATATATTTTTCTCGAAATTCTAATGTTACGATTTTGAATCGCATTGGAAATTCGAAGGCTCGCTTTGATAACCACGCCGAAGCGGGCACTGCTAAGCCGCCATGTTGGAAGCTGCCTGGTATTAAGCGGTTTTTCCGTGATTACTTCCCCCGCGATAACGTTTCAACTCTGTCGACGAGGCACTCGATCGTTATTTCTTCTTTCTCGTCGACACATATTGGCTTTCCAAAGTAGGCTTCCACCGCAATACAATCCATTAGGACGTCATTGCAGTTTTTTCATGAATTATTGATATCGTAGCCTCGCCATTATCCATCGTATAGCAATCGCGAAAGTGAGGGCTGACAATTCTCTCGTACTTCTATCCTTTTGAATACTTTATACCTTTTGAATATTTGATACCAATATTTTTGATGGAACGCGAATTCGAACTAGCTCGCGCGACCTCGAAACCCCACGTTTCCCATGCACGTCATCCTCTTGTTGTCTGACCTTCGAACTTTGTGCACCGACACGAACGTTTATAGGCTTGCAGAATGACGCATCGCCGAGGAGAATTTTTGCAATGGTCCACGGTCCTAAAATATTACGAGCAAATTCGAGTCAATTCATCGATTGAGCTTAATACCGTCGAAATTTTTATTTTTTCGAACAGTTTTCATGGAACGCTCGAACTCGGTTGAATTTCGATCGATCGAGGTTGATTACTGTTAAATATTTACTATGTTTCGAGAACAGATGAAATTGCATTGGAACTAAATCTGCTGAATTCCTCCGAATTATACGAGATTCATCATTTTCGAGACATAACGTCAGCCATTTTATTTTCCGTCGGCTTTGAGCGATGGATGTATTTGAAGTTGAAGATATCCCATCTGTAGATTTTCATTGAAACAAAAAGTTAATAAACAACAGAACTTGATGTATGATATTGATATTTTGCAGCATTGTTTCGAGTAATTTTCAATCCAATTTTATTTTCGTTACATTTCGTTCTACATTAAATAAATTTGTAGATGAACGTAAATCTTCCTTCTTCGGTCACGGCGCAGTCGTGGATGCCACCAGACCGCACAAACCACTTGCTTTCGGTCGCTTCTCGACTCGGTCGGTAACAAAGACTTTGAAGCAATTTTTTCAGCGCTGATCGATTCCACAAATGAGAAACGAAAACGATTGTCTGCATTTTGAAATTTTACATACGATCGTTCTTATCTTTTAGCGGAGGGCTTGGCGATAGTGGAAAAGAGTGTTTTGAGGGGATTTCAATTAAAATTCGTCTTTGTTTGTTTGTGAACATCATAATTAACATTTGTAGTACATAAGTAACACAGATTATATTGTAATTGCATATTCCTCAAAAAGTTTATCTCAGAGCTTTTATTTTAAAAAAAAAAAATTATTTAATTTGACTTTTGCGCACAAAAAAAAATCTATGCCTCGAAAACTAAGCAAGATATTGAAATTCTTCTTTCATATTTATTCGCTTATTTTGGCTTGTAGTATTGGGAAAAAAAAATTACCAAAAATACGTCAATGTTTCGTGTTTTTTTTTCCTAATTTTAATTAATCGTAATTAAATTTTGTTTTTTCGTAAGAAATTATCAACGGAAATCGCCATCGGATTCTAAAGCTCTGCATGACATTTAGAGGGGGGTTCAAAGAGCTTTCAAACGGAACTTACGGGATCAACCTAGCTATAAAATTCGCGGCGCTACGATTTTTTGAATGGAAACTTTACGTTCTTCCCATGTTAATCAAATGAAAGAACTTGAAAAACCTTGCGCGACCCCCGAAAATGGTCCGGTCGAGTTTATCTTTGGGGTGAATTCTCTTCGATGCAAGATACTTTGCAGTGAATGTATTTTGATTGAAATCAGAAAAAAACTTTTTTTTTCAAGCCACCCTAATAAAAATCATTGATTCTCCACATATCGAGGCGCAATATTACAATCCATTCACAAAAAACTAGAAATCAATCGATACTGTTAGATATATTATTGTTTTGTCAGCATATATCAAATATGGATGAACGGGCAACGTGGAAGAGAGGCGGGTATTTGTTGAAATTACACAATTATGACGATCTAGATCAAACTTTATTAATTGAAGCATGAGCGGGCCTGCACGATATCTTAAACTAGATTACTTGGCAACTACCGATCGTTTTTCTGTAATTAATTCGCGAACGACGACCAACGATTTTTCTAGTTCAAACATTTGGCATCTACCTCGTCTCAATCTACACTCCTGATCTCCGTCGTACCAAACGCTTCTGTCGACTTCGCACATGCACGATAACATCTGTCTCGCGCGATCGGTTAATTCAGCAATAAAAATTGTTAACAATACAATGAATAGTATAATAATCTAGAATGACAAAACCGGTCGAGTAGTGTGTCAATATTCATATTTTGTTCGTACATCACCGTGGCAACCGAGTTCAAGGAGACATTCATTATCGAGAATCGATACAATTTGCAATCACATTAGAAAATAAAAAGCTTGTTCACATATACCAGGAAAAAGAAACTGTAGAGCTTGCATGTGCGAAGGTCTCCGTTGCGACTCGGTTCTCCGTGGGTAGACCTCACGCGATACCTCGCGAGCTTCGTCGACGAAGTACCGATAGGTTTTTTTCCCTCTCTTTCGACACTCCTGTACTTTCTCGACCAACCTGCACTGGAACATTCCATCTGGGCTTATTTGAACTTTTTCATAAATTTTAAACATCGAACAATCGCGTTTTTCTTCATGGCTCAGCGACTCGAATCTCGAAAAATCGATTTTCTATCGAAATAATCGAGATATCGATTTTTAATTTGTTTTTTTTTTCTCAAATGGGAAACCATCATCATATAATGACATTTTGGAAAAACTCGAATTTTCGCGAAATTGCGGGAAAAAAAAATATTGAGAACCCGCTACCCACTCCAATTTCATAAAAAAAAGTTCTTCATTTTCAATGGTGTATCTGGGGAAAAAATGTCATCCAAGTAAAAAGGGGGAAAATAGCAGTTACCTCTTAATTTAAAAAAATGTTGAAGGGGGGGCGGGTTTAAAAAAATCTAAAAGCGAGTGAGGTCCAAAGATCCAAAAGATACTTAAAAAAAAATCATCGACCACATCGGGGGATAGAATGGGTTTTAGTCAGGTGATTCGGCATGCAGAGATGAATAGGGAGATGGCCAGCGCTCGGGTTTCACTCAAATTGTGGTGGCGCTTTCGCCGCTAGCGGCGAAATGGCGCCACCACAATTTGAGTGAAACCCGAGCGCTGGCCATCTCCCTATTCATCTCTGGTTCTACATCAATTTCAGTGGCCGCAGCATCGTGTTTTCATGCGGTGGACGATTGAACTGAGACGAATCTGCAACACCGGAATTTTCTAGGTGCCAGCCAATTGTAGACGAGTATCAGTGCAATCCAACCACTCGCACAAGTCGGTGTGTAGGCCAATAGCGTTACGCTGACGCCGTTGTCGTCTCGTCACACTCAGGGGGGCTTCCCCTGTCGTCTTCACTCGCCACTCGGCCGCTACTAGCTCGCGAGTTGCGACCACGCCGGCTCAGACGCTCGATCTGACGGTCAGAACATTCTCTGTTTAACCGGCAAACAAGGCACACCTTGCGATAGATAAATCGACATAACAAGATAGATTACTAATCTACTTGCTGGTCCTCGTGATAGAACAGTGATATTTTCATTGGTCGTGTAAATTTCGGTGAATCTATCATACGTCGATAAAACGTGCCGCTACATCAATAGAAGATCGGCATGGCGCTTAGCGTACCAAGTCCTTCACCGACCAGCGACGGTGAAGTTTCTGCGTCCATCACCGACGTGACCCTCCTAAATTGTAGCCACGTGTGGGTGATTGAGAATTTTCGTCATTGTTGGATGGAACCTGGTTCGAAACTTAATTCGTCGCAATTTTTTTCCCCCATCGACGACAAGATCAAATGGTGTATGACCCTTTGTCCGGGCGGCAAAGACGAAGAAAACAAGAAGAATTTGGCGCTATATTTGACACTCGTGTCGAGTTACAATGCCGAAATCGGTGTTAAATACAGATTCTATATCATCAACAATCGAAGAGAACAAACGAATCTACATGAAAACTCTGTACCACAGACTTTTCTCCAACAAGAGGACAATAAGCCGAAGAATGGATTTGACAGTTGGCTCTCAAGAGCTTTTATCGAGGACGAAGCTAACGGATTGTTGTGGAAAAATAATCTTACAATTTATTGCGAGGTTATGGCTTCTACGGTTATCCGAAATGCGCCGGCGGTCATTTACGGCGGCCGCCGAGCCATCCAACTTTGGCGCCCGCGAGATGACTTAATCAAGTTTTTTTACATGTGGACAATAACCGATTTTAGCTGTCGCTCGACAGGTGAGCCTATCGATTCTCCGACATTCTCTGTCGGGGCCGGTAGCGAATTACACTGGCAAATGCGTCTTTGTTTTTCGAGAGGTTGGATTAGCGACGTTCAATATGTAACGGCTTATTTGTATGCTTCATCAAAGGTCGAACACGCCACGGCGACAGCGCAATGTTCTATAATTGATTCGAAACTTCAGAAAACAAATAAAAGTGCCGTTAAAAAATCCCGGCGGTATTCGCCAATTACACCGATAGAGATTGAATTTTCTCATTGGATAAAAAAAGACTGCTTGTTCGACAACGCTGAAGTTTTATTACCAAATGACACACTGGCGATAGTCTGCACAATCGCCTACACCGCTTCGGAAGAGGAATTAGACCGATTCGGTAGAAAATAAAACGTCACCAAAATGGCTTCTACAACGCTAAACGGCGGCCAAGCAAGGACATAGCGAACATTTTTTTCAGATGATGAAAACTATGTCACACAGCTTAATCTATCCGTGCGATTGTTTAAATGAATCATTATATCCAAAGTTTGTTGCGATTGTTAAAATATTTCTACGTATACGCTTTTGTAAAATTTGTACGACTTTGAAAATTCTTCATAAAAGAACCGTTAGAAAAAAATGTCTCTCCCGGTCGAAAAATCTGAGGTTGAGCTTAAAATAAAGATCCTTCTAGTTTCCGCTTTTTATCTCAATATTAAGGCGTGCCTATTATTATTTGAAATTTTATCCAGATTTATATATGGGGGATTTCATGGCAAACCGGATAGTGGCGTACCCTTGACTCAAATTTTTTACCCCACGATTTTTCACATTCATATACGTCGAAAATGAAGAGACACGTGTTTCGGGGTTTGCCGATTTCAGCACCCGCTATTGAGATGCAGTGGAATGAAGGTTTTTAATCATTGACGATATTTGGTATTTCAAATCGATATATATCAACAACGGCCAATGATGAATTAAAAAACCAGGTAAGCTTTTTCTTTTGTCTTTACACGATCTTTGTGAAAAAATTACGTACAATTTTGGAATGATGTAACTCCCAAACGAAGCGTCCGGCCAAGTTGGTTCGAGCTATCGTACTTAAATTTTGCACCCATGTGGCGCCTTTTTATATCTATGTAATCTGTGATTTTCGCAATTATTGACGCATTCGCTCGGCTTTGACAGCGTTTTGAATTTTTTCACGAATGTCTATAACCACCCTAGCGTCCGCAAATTTCGAGATATTCGGTTATATTATTTTTCACATATAGAGTTGGGTACAAGTATGTTGGGTATTGCATTTGAGCCGAATCCATCGATAACATTAGATTTTATGATTTTTTGAATTTTTCAAAAAATCAATTTCTTCGCTTTTCTTGTCGTTCACTTCAACCAATCGAACCATAATTCTCTGCAAGCTTAGGATGTAGTTGTGCTATAATACATATCAAATTTGGCCGAGATCGGCCGAACGGATCAAGATCTGGAGCAATTAGAAATTTCTAAGTTCCAACTCCTGCAAATTCAAAAACACTCGACGGAACGTGCTTAAATTCAGACACACGCTCAAACTAACCGTCAGCTTAAGTTGTTACTAGATTCGATAGTAATTAAACAACGCGCTCGAATTTTGGGACACATTGAATTTTTATATATGTTCGATTCGGTTTTTATACGGTAGGAAGGATCTACGGGCATCCTGTATAAAACAAACTGCAAGCTGAAACTTGCAATTTGCTTCCCCTGAATTTTCGGTAGTGAACGAAACTTCCTTTATGGGGAAGCCGAAGATGAAAAATAAAAAAAATAAAAAAATCGAGAGATGCTTCCTCATAGAAGGATTTCATGCACTACCGAAAATTCAGTCGAAGCAAATAGCAAGTTTCAGCTTGCAGCTTGTTTTCTTCTTCGACGCGGATTTTCTCGACTTACTTGCATTGGGATATTTTATTAGGGCCTAATTTTATTTCTTTATCAATTTTAAACATCGGGCACTCGCCGTTTTCTCGATCGCTTAGAGATTGTCGAAGTTGCTTCTTGTTTGATCCTGATAATTCCAGTGGCACGCGAATGCATATCGTCTCATGCGCTGTGTAAACGCCACGATATTGATATTAACGTTATTGTTATGCCGCGGTCACGAGTTTACTTTGGAACAAGAAATTCCCCAAAAACGATGAATTCTTGCCTCTTTTATGCACTTTATTTTTCAAAGTACGATGGCGATTGATGGAAATATTCATTGAGTATAGAATAGAAGCTCGTGCAACAATTGTACCTAAAAGAATTGTTTTATCGCAATTTCTATTGTATATTATTTAATTTATTCTCTTCATTTTATTAAGGTGGTTAGCATGACGGCCTCAACAATCAACAAGGTTTTCTGACTAAATCGATATTGACATATTCTTCACTCAAGTATTCAGTGCATTCTTTGTAAAAGTTTCTATATAATTGTTTAACAAAAATTATCACAAAACGGCGAATCCTGTTTCTCCTGACGGTCCTTTTTGCGGTAGGCAGAATATTTTCCAAAAACGATCCAAAATCAAAACAGGTGGCTGATTATCGTTCAAAAAAGCTTAAACTCCAGCTTCATAAGACATTTCTTTTCCTGAAATTTCAACGTTACGATTTCGAATTGCATTGGAAAATCGAAGGCTCGTTTGACAATCACGCCGAAGCGAAGACTGCAAAGCCGCCATGTTGAAAGCTGCCCGGTATTGCGCGGTTTTGCGTGAGTACTTCCCACGCTATAACGCTTCAACTCTGTCTACGAGACATTCGATCGTTCTTTCTTCTTCTCGTCGACACGTATCGGCTTTTCAAAGTAGCCTTTCACCGCAATACAATCCATTAGGACGTCATTGCAGTCTTTTTCATGAATTCTGAATGTCGTAGCCACGACATTATCGATCGTATAGCAATCGCGGTAGTAGTGGCTGACAATTTTCTCGTACTTCTACCTTTTGAATATTTGATACCAATATTTTTAATGGCACGCGAATTCGAACTGTCTCGCGCGACCTCGCAATGCCCCGTTACCTATGTCGCACGTCATCCTCTTGCTCTCTGACCTTTGAACTTCGTGTACCGACACGTACGTTCGAAGTTCCAAAGGGTTGCCGAATGACGCATTGCCGAAGAGAATTTTTTCAATGTCCACGGTCCTAAAATAGTACGAGCAAATTCGAGTAAATTTATCGATTGAGCTCGATGCCGTCGAAATTTCGATCGATCGAAGTTGATGATTGTTAAATATTGACAAGTGTTCGAAAACAGACGAAATTGCATTGGATATAAATCTGTTGGATTGCTCCGAATTTTAAAGACTTTATCGTTTGCTGTATAAATAACTGGTCATTTACGATACATTTCGGTTACTTTTCCCAAATATGGCGCCGCTCTCTTAGGCTTAAGGTAGTATCCTACTTAAGAGACATACCAGTCAGAATTTGATAAAACTTATCATACCTGTGGGTATTGATAAGAAAAAGGTTCTGTTAAATTGTTATGGCTCTAGCGAGTACGAGAAAAAAGATATCAACACTTTTATTTTCACACGTTTAACATGGAGTCTTATGGGAAATCATGCGTTTTCTTTGCTTAATTTGATATAATACGAAAACTACCAGTCAGATTTTAATGAAGAAAGGTAAAATGTAAGTTTAATATTCAGAGAACATTTTGGGCACTTGAAAGTCGAGGTCACGAGACTGTGATGATAATAATAAGCAATTAAACATCGGGAAAATATACTGTATATGAGGAGTTGGTGGGGATCCAGTAGACATGGCAACGTTGCGCGAAAGATTAGGCTCGGCGCGCAATTTGAAATGTGTCAGGCATAATGTAGAGACTCCTGTGATCTTCTCGCACTGTCTGCACTTTATGTAAAAAATCGACGCTAAGCCAAAACGTTTTTCCACCTCGATGTCATCCAACGAGAGCACACATTTGCAGCACATGCAATACATATTTTTGCCTAGCTTTTTTATGTGGACGATTCGACGACCCTCAACGCCATGAAATGAATCCATATTTGAATCAGTTTTGAGGTTAGGTGACTCAAATTTACCATCCTCGGCTCTTAACTTTTCAGCTTGCTCTACCGTTTGCAGTATTTTTTTGTACATTTTTTCCGTCACTCTTTTACCCTTCCAATGAAATATTTTACGTTCATTTGCACTTGAACTCAACGGTATTGACGCTGACATTTTGCGACCTATTTCGCGAAGCGCGTTGATTTCGATGTTCTCTCTCTCTCTCTAATAGACATCATAGTGCGCGACGATGCCACATCAAAGTACTACGTGCCTCAATCAGGAGATGGTATATCTTAGACGTGCTTTGACTCTTACAGTATGTACGATACTACCTTAACTTTGTCATTGCAAAACGTAATATTCTTATTTTTTAAGTTTGTCAAGAAGTGTAATAGCTCAATCGAATCTTAAGTAACTCCTTATGAAACATGTTCCGATAAACTGTGTTACCTATTTAAATTTGGCGTTTAATGATTTTATCCCGAGAACTTTTCGATGCAATGGCGCGTGCGATTGGGTGCGAACAGAGCGCTGCAAGAAGATAGTAGAGCATTCGCGATTGTCAATCATCGTTGCTTAATATAATACACAGTTCAACCTCTTTTCCTCGTGTTTCCCCTCAACGAAATAGGCTACAAGTCTCCTGTCTTCTTAAGAATCCTCTGCGTGCGCAAGCGACCGCTGAATGTTCGGAAAAACAGTCCGGCTTATTAAATTGTTTCGAGATTTTTCTGATGATCGAAGGTTATTCAAGTGTTTGGTAGAACATGATAGAACTTATCGATTAGTGCGTTTAGTCTGAAGAGATGCACTATATTACTTGTTTGATTTTTTCTATCTTCTTTTTTTTATTCTTATTCGTAATAATTGACGCAGCCGCTTAGATTTTGCAGCGTTTCGAAATTTCCGAAAAAATTTCAGCCACCGCGAATTTCGAGTCATCGGTGCGAAATAGTTAATCGCAAATAGAACGACGCTCACGGATGTTCGGCATCGAATTTGGACAGAATTCCATCGAGAAGTTCAGATTTTACAGGACTTTGGAATATTTTTCGAAAAATTTACCTTTCGCTCTGACTCGCGTAAACTTGGACCAATCGAACCCGAACTCGCTACGGATGTGAAATATCATCTACTGGGTGTCACCCAAAAATATGTGTGACGGGGCGACGAAAGTGTCGAAAGACAAGATTATGAGGACATCGCCAGCAACTTTTACAATCGCTAAGCCATGAAGAAAAACGCGAGTGTTCGATATTTCAAATTTATGAAAAAATTCAATTACGCCCTAATGGAATGGTGACAAGACTTTTCAACCGGGACAAAATAACCGAGACATTACAACCGCAAACAAAATAACCAAAGGATAAAATAACCCACGGACAAAATAACTGCGGACAAAATATCCGGGGACGAAATAACCTGCCGATAAAATAACCGCAACTAAATAACCGTTAATATTTTTAATTTCCCGTGTTTCGTGTTTGAATGTTTTGTGTTTCATTATTTTTTATTTATTTAGGTTATTTTGGTACACGGGGATTTAGGGTTATTGTTAGTTTTTGGGTACTCGAGGATTTAGAGTTATTGTTAGTTTTTTAAATTTATTTTTGGGTACTCGGGGATTTAGGGTTATTGTTAGTTTTTTCATTTATTTTTGGGTACTCGGAGATTTAGGGTTATTGTTAGTTTTTGGGTACTCGGGGATTTAGGGTTATTGTTAGTTTTTGGGTATTCGGGGATTTAGGGTTATTGTTAGTTTTTGGGTACTCGGGGATTTAGGGTTATTGTTGGTTTTTTTTATTAATTTTTGGGTACTCGGGGATTTAGGGTTATTCTTTAGCCTGGATATTTTGTCGGGGTTGTCTTATCATCAGGTTATTTTGTCCCCGGATATTTTGTCCGCAGTTATTCTGTCCATAGGTTATTTTATCCTTTGGTTATTTTGTCCGTGGTTGTAATGTCGAGGTTATTTTGTCGCGGTTATTTTGTCCGCAGTTGTAATGTGACGGAACCAATGGAATGATTCAATGCAAGTTGGTCGAGAAAGCGCATACGTGTCGAGAAAGAGAAAAAAAACCAACCGGTACCCCGTCGATGAAGCTCGCGAGGTATCGCGTGACGCCTATCGACAGAAAACCGAGTCACAACGAAGACCTTCGCACATGTATGCTCTACAGTTTCTTCTTCGAGGTGTGCGTGCTCAAGCTTTTTATTTTCTAATGTCATTGCAGTTTGTATCGATTCTTGACAATGAATGTCTCCTTGAACTCGGTTACTACGGTGATATACAAACAAAATAAGGATATTGACACACTGCTCGAACGGTTTTGTTTTTGATTACTTTCTAGTTTTTTGTTTATAGATTGTACTATTGCCTCTCGATATATAGAGAACGAACGATTTCTATATATGTGCGCATCACCGTAACTTTGAACTTTGTGTGAGGATTCATCACGGTTTCTCATGACATTTATGGGAGACAATCTAGGTCGAAAAGCTCCTCGAAATAACGAGACTGAGCCTTCCTCCTGCTGCACTCTGTATTATCGAAATGACTTTCTGCTCCTAATATAAAAACAATAAATAAACTTCGATTTTATCAAATAATACCAAAAAAAATTTCGATTACATTTATTATCAGGACGAGGAGGATAAAGAATAGCTGCGACGGACTCTCTTGTCTTCGTTTTTGAGTACGTTTGCATACAATTGATTATTTCTCTGGGGTGCTCGAGTGGACTCGAGATCGGTTGTAGAAAAACGTTTTTTTTTTGCAGATATTCTTCCTCTTGAGCACAACAATTATGATTCTTCAAATCGCTAAGCCATGAAGAAAAACGCGAGTGTTCGATGTTTAAAATTTATGAAAAAATTCAGATACGCCCAAATGGAATGTCCCAGTGCAGGTTGGTCGAGAAAGCACAGGAGTGTCGAAAGAGAGGGAAAAAAACCAATCGGTACTTCGTCGACGAAGCTCGCGAGGTATCGCGTGAGGCCTACCCACAGAGAACCGAGTCGCAACGGAGACCTTCATACATGCATGCTCTATAGTTTCTTTTTCCTGGTGTATGTGAATAAGCTTTTCATTTCCTAATGTGATTGCAAATTGTATCGATTCTCGCAAATGCATGTCCACTCGAACTCTGTTACCACGATGATATGCGTACAAAATACGTATATTGACACACTGCTCGAGCGGTCTTGTTCATTCCCAGTCCGACTGTCTAATCGAACGGTTTACGCATTACATTGTTTCTCCAGTTGAGTGCGGATCTACTTAGGTTGACAGTGAATAAAGGGCACTCATTTTAATGCACCTTGTTGGATTCATCGTGTCTTTTGCTCGACGCTTGTTACATAAATATGTTTGGCTGGATTAATCATCAAGACCTCCGAACTGGATGAATCGTTACTCGCCGAGGCATCGGTATGTTCGTTTACTTCTGACTCGTATACAACACTCAACAAAAAAAATTAAACGGGCGGAAGAACTTAACGGTTTATTAAATGATTTTCGCAAGAATTCGTTGAATTTTAAAGATAATTTTGTTGTGTATTTAATGCCAAAGTGTGAAAAAAATAGCATAGTTTTTCTCCTTTTATATCAATAATTATAAAATGATTAAAAAGCAATAAACGTGTTTCTTCAATTTTTGTTAAAGTTTGATCAATCGGGCAACATAAACGGATGGACGTATCCATTAAAATTGATGGAAGGTTATTGAGGATATATTTAGCCGAAAAAATTTACAAACACTTGTACTTCCAGCAATATTTGCAAAGTAGGGGCAGATTTTTTAAATAACCAAAAAAAGTGATTTTTCTGTATTGCACCCTCATGGACAGGGTTGGGTAAACTGGTGATATCTAGGGTTTTTGACACGTCGTGTAAATTATCTGGTAATTTACGTCAAAAACGTAGAAAACTGTAGAAAACGTCGAAAACGTCAAAAATCATGTAACCTCATTTAAAGTTCATATAAACAGGGTTGTCGTTAACTCGGGATTGTTTCATTGATATCGGTGAAAAATTTTGTAGATCAAATTATGAGTGCTAAGACTAAGGGTCGTGAAAGTATTCGAAAATGATACGAACTTTGCTTCTCATTACTTGATTCCGAATCAATGTGAATTCTTCTTGAATGCGAATCATCCAATTTCAGAATGGAGGTACTCCAACCAAGGATGAAATTGATACGGTTCTGGCTCGTTTTTTTTTTTAGATGTAATATTTCATTCAACGTTGTAGAATCCCAACATTTCAAAGATTTCGTGAATCTTTTCCGAGCCTTCGAGCCTCTTTTTCGCGATATTTCTTAGAGTTTTTTTTACATTTCGTGCAAAACGCGACGGGTCTCCCATTCTCAGATTCTCTACTCGCCTTTCATACCTACCTTCTTGCCAATAATCATGGAAAAGTCTGCCACCATGATTCATTTTATCCAAATAAGACAAATTTATCGGCTTATATCGACCTTCTTTGATCGCGAAATTCAGATGATCAAACAATCTATGTCCTATGTGATGCGGTTGGATGTAGCTGCACTAATGACCTAAAGAGGCGCTTACGTCGTTCGACGTAAATTACATAATGCAGAAAACTAGGGACGTGAAATACCTAGTATCACATACATGTCGAAAACCATGTAATTTACATCGAGTATTTTACCTATCCAACCCTCCTCATAGAGGAAGCTTTTTTTTGGTGAAATTTTGTCCCAATGTCCCAAAACATCTAAAAATCACATTCAGAAAAAATGTCCGGATCTATGTGTGTATGGGTGTATGTATGTAACATTGGTTAAACGTTCACAACTTGAGAACGGCTTGAGATATCCAGCTGAAATTTGTCACGCATGTGAAAGGTTCAAGGCGCATAGCATGATTACATTTTTACAAAAATCCATAAAGTTTTTTTGTTTTTACGCAATTTTCGACATATTGGACTAAAATTTAGCATTTAAGATGTTTCGTTTTGAATTTGGGCAAAATCCATGAGCCGTTCATATTTTATGTCGTTTTGAAATTTTTCAAAAATCGTCGTGCGGTCTCTAGCCCGCGCAATTTGTGAAGCATCAGACTAAAATTTGGTACAAAGTTGCACTATTATCGGAAGATTTTTCATATTGAATTTGGGCAAAATCCATCCAGTCGTTCAGTTTTAATGCGATTTTCAATTTTTTTCATTTGACATGGAATTCGCCATATATTTATTTCGGATTAGACACATAGTTCCTCATAGCGAAAGCTCTGGAAAATGTATAAAATTATGAGGGCGTAATGTGCAAGGTTCGACTTTTTTTCTAAGTGGATGGAAAAGGTAAAAAAATGTTCTCTCGCAAAACAATAAACAGGGCCGATAGAAGATGTATTTAAGTTTTCAAAATTGTAAATCGATTCGCAGTCAGGGATGGGCGGACTTTAAGTCTATTGGGAATTTAAGTCCGGGCTAAAGCTCAAAATCCGTGTCTACCCTAGCAGATTGAGTGCCTATCAAATCACCATAAAAATGCCTAAGGCATTTTGGTAGGCACTTTTGTTCAAAACGTGCCCGTGAATGCCCATGAATGACTATCATCCGAAATGCCGAAATGTGACGGCATTTTCAGGCACACACCGGCATTTTTAGGCACTCTTCGGCAGTTTTAGGCACTCAGCGGCATTTTTAGGCACTCAGCGGCATTTTTTTTTACCGTTCCCCGGCTCTGTTAGGCATTCGCCGGCATTCTTTTTTCGGTAAATGCCTAAAAAAATGCCGTTGAGTGCCGGCCTTTTGGGTAGAAATTCGGGGTCGGTCACTCTTAGGCACTTACCGTCACGATTTGAACAAAAATGCCTACCAAAGTGACCGTGAATGCCTCAAATAACCACGGCATTTAGCCAGTCACTGATAGGCATTTCAATGGGCATCAATTGGCATTTACTACGGCACCCAAGCTGCTAGGGTACTCGCGATTTTACGCGAGGCAAAATATAAACACCCCGTGAATTTGGATTTTGCCCGGCGTAAAGCCCACGGCGTGTTTACACTCGGATTTTACACCGGTCGAAATTCCAAAGCCCTCGGGGCTTTGGATTTTCGCTAGCGTAAAGCCCTTTGGGACTTTGGATTTTGCCCGACGCAAATTCCAAAATACATCGGGACTTTCCCGGACTTTAAGTCTTGTCTGAGTTAAATTCCCCTAAATTACACGAATAGTTGAAATTTTTATTTAATACGTACAAGGATACGTATGGATTAAATTATTAATTATAAAATTAATAAATAAATAAATAATTTTACGTTTCTTTCAAGTGTGCGAGTTAAAAGGGCAAGATGGGTATTAGGCATGAATGGCCGTTGGAAAAAAAGGCCGGGACAAAATAGCCGGACCAAAAAGGCCGGGGGAAAAATGGCCGACGGAATAAATGGCCGTCGGACAAGATGGCCGCGGAAAAAATAGCCGGGGAAAAAATGGCCGGGGAAAAAATGGCCGGGGAAAAAATGGCCGGGGCAAAATGGCCGAGGATAAAATGGCTGGGGAAAAAATGGCCGGGGATAGAATGGCCGAGGAAAAAATGGCCGGGCCAAAAATGGCCGAGGATAAAATGGCCGGGGAAAAAATAGTAGTGTGGTTAAGGTTAGTTTCGGTCAGTTTGGGTTATATTTGGGGGATGGAAATTGTACGGCCGTCTTTTTGATTCGGGATGGAATCACAATACTGTGAATCATCGATACAATTCTGTTGATCCACAAACGGGTGCTCATACACCAAATATTACGCCAGAGTGGTTCTTTTTTGCGATCGGCCATTTTTTCCGTCGGCCTTTTTTTCCATCGGCCATTTTTTCCGTCGGCCTTTTTTTCCATCGGCCATTTTTTCAGTCGGCCATTTCTTCGGCGGTCTTTTTTCCGGCCATTTTGTCCCCGGCCATTTTTTCCCCGGGCCATTTTTTACCGGCCATTTTTCCCCCGGCCATTTTTTCCGCGGCCATTTTGTTCAACGGCCATTTATTCCCTCGGCCATTTTTTCCACAGCCTTTTTGGTCCGGCTATTTTGTCCCGGCCTTGTTGTCCTACGGCCATTTATTCCTAGATCCGACAAGATGGCGTACCGGAAAAACAATAAAAACTGAATTGAATCTGAAGAATCAGGCTAAATGAGATTAGCATTTATTGAGTCAGCAAAATTTTTTGACAGCGCAGGGACAACTTACAGAAAAGCACAAGTTTAAAAAAAAATTTCTTCGTGACATTGCTCGCGATTAAGCCATGCGTTATGCCCGGGAAAAATCGCTCTTCATGAAATTTCATAACTAGACATTCGAAGCTTTAAAACGCTTCCTGTTTCGTCGCGAGACTACTATTTTTCACGAAGTTCCAGCTGTTAAAAAAGAAATCGTAAATTTTTTCTGCCCCTTCAATAATAGAGATCCTCTTGGAGAAGTTCGTACAATCCCTAAAACGCGGAGGAATTGATTTGCAAGTTTGTACTCGCAACTTGATTTAGATTTAGATGCACCGCACGGATCGTTTTCGCCAAACCGTAAATATTCCAGTAAAAATCGATAATAATTTTCCTTGAGAAAAATTCACAAAAATACTTTTACCTGTCGGTTCGTTTCAATGGCTCGCTCCCTTGAGCGTCAAAAAAAATATAACCTATTTGACAATACGAGAGAATAAGTGCAATTGTTTTACAGCTCGCTGTGTTTACTTCACGGGAAAAAATATCAACGTGAATGTGGAATCGCGACTTGAAGGCTTTGACTCACTCATCAAAGTCGTTATTTTATCCGGTGTTCAGCTGTCGAAACCTCGTGATCATGGTGCATGACTTCAACAAACGGAAACGGCATTAGACATCCTTTTGATACGGAGAGGGAATCCAATTTCACAATGCAGCTTATTAAATTGGCCGTTTGCATTCTGGTACTTCTTACAAAAATATGTTCCGCTGGATTAATCATCGAAACATCCAAACTGGATGAATCACCACTCATCGAAACATCGGTATGTTCGTTTGCTACTGATTCGTATACTACAACGATTAGGGTGGCTAGAAAAAAAAGTATTCATCTGATTTCAATCAAGATTTATTCACTGCAAAGTATCTTGCATCCGGAGAATTCACCCTAAAGATAAACCCGATCGGACCATTTTTAGGGGTCGCGCAAGATTTTTCTAGTTTTTCCATTCGATTAGCATGGGAAGAACGTAAAGTTTCCATTTAAAAAATCGTAGCTTTGCGAATTTTATAGCTACGTTGATCCCGTGAGTTCCATTTGAAAGATCTTCAAAAATCGCTCAAAATAACATGCAGACCTTCGAAATCCGATTGCAACTTCCGTCGATAATTTTTTTTCCCATGTTAATCAAATGGAAAAACTTGAAAAATCGTGCGCGACACCTAAAAATGGTCCGATCAGATTTATCTTTGGGGTGAATTCTCCGGATGCAAGATACTTTGCCGTGAATGTATTTTGATTTAAAACAGAAAAAAAAAATGTTTTTTTGTCAAGCCACCCTAATAAATACACGATCGATTCAAGGTGACGACTGATCATTCGTTTTTCAGATCACCATTTTGGAATCATGTTACGCAGACCGTTTCAGTACCGTGGGACTCGCTGGACCATCGGCTGAGAGAATCATGACAAAGATGTCATCGAGAGACCATCCGATTCCGGTGACAATGATCGACGAGACTTCAAGGCTCAAAAGTGACGCTCTGATCGCGGCGGCATCCCGATACAAACTCCAGGTTTTCGCGATAACGACAACCGATCAAGAAACTCTGCTAGGAACTGTCACACAAGTCAAAAACTCGAAATGGTGGAACCACATGGCTTATGTTCTCCTGATTAACCTGCCCGAGGTTGAAAACGGATGTTCGAACGCTCCTCAAATGCTGTTCATAGCGTGGCGAATGAATTTGCTCAATTCGAAATTCTTGTGTCACCACCGAACGAGAGGTCAATTGATTTACACTTTCAATCCTTACGCGAGTAAGGCCCCTAACCCGTGGCACAAAGAGACTACTTACGCAGGAGTAAACGGTCATCCTTGGACCTTGTTCGTTCGTAAATATCGCGAAGACGATTCACGCTGCGACAAATTGAATTTCGACAAGACGATAGACCTTGGCGGATATGAAATCCGCGCTGTTGCCTTAGCCATGGAATGGTGGGGGTCCGAGGATCCAAACTTCGAACCGGGTCTTTCGAATCGACGAAGAAACGTCACCGTTGAGCTCCTCATGAGTTCTCTCGACGCAACGTGGATCACATATTCACGACCCTGGGCGGATTACGATCGTGCGTTAGAAGCGGTCGAAAGTGGATTCCTCGACATTTTCTTGACTGGTATCCTTCTAAAAAATTGGATCCCTCACAGTACCGATGCAATTTGGCGAACCGAGATGATGTTTGTGACTCATTATCCCGGCCACAAGTCGCAGCTCGACAAAATCATTTCCGTTCTCGACAGGACCTCGCGTTTCGGTGTACTCGTGGTATTCGTGATCACGTTGTTGTTTTTAAAATTTTGGCTTCGCCAACCTTTGGTCCCATCAATTCTAGACATCGTTCTACTGATTTGCAATGCAGGACTCCAACGAGTGCCCCGGGGGACGGCTTCCAGGATTTACCTGACGGGCTTGTTCATATTCTTGGTAACTATTCAGGGAATTTATTCGGGAGTTTTCGCGTCGCTGTTGACAAAAGACGTGCGCCTAAAAACCATCGATACACGCGAAGACCTCGCTCGATCTGATCACGGGATATATGGGGCTGAAGCTCGGATGTTTTTGAACGATAAGGCGTTCGAGGGACGTTTCGTTGAATCGCCGAATATCGGCAGCTGTATAATCGATGCATTGAACGACTCCAGAGGTGCTTGCGTAGCCACTGATTTCGTGGTTTTCCAAGCTGCAGCAAATCACAAACTGCACGTATCTCGGGAATCTGTAGGATATGCGCATGGAGTTTTTCTCGTTCGACCGGATTGGCCCCTCGTGGATAGGGTAAATAAGATTTTTCAGAGAGTCAAGGCTGGTGGTATCTTGGAAACTCGGTACGCAATAGAACGCGACCGCGTAATGAGGTCAATTGAATCCTACGATAAGCAAGAGCAGGAACCAGACGTAAAAGTATTGACGATGAAACAATTGAGATTCGCATTTGTGATTCTTGGAATTGGTCTGGGATTTGCTACGATTACTTTTATCATCGAAGTAGCGACCTTCGATACAGCGATTGGAAATTTTTGGAATCGTAGCCGAAGATAAATTGAATTGAGAGAATACGTCAACGATAAAAAATGGTTGGCATTTAAATTCGAAAAAAGTCGAAAAAGACTTCGACTCGATCCTTTGACTTCGTTTACTTCGATTCTTTGGGGGTGAGTTTTGAAAAAGTCGATTCTACGATGTTAAAAATTTATAAAAGAAACAAACTCTTGTGGAATATTGCGATAAAAACTGCTTCGCGAAACCAATACGTGTCAAAGTGAAAGAAAAAACAATTTATCGCACGAGTGTTATCGCGTGAGAACTAACGGCGGGAAACCGCGCGATACCAGGCAACTTCCCGTATGGCGACTTCGCAACTTAAGTTTCCAGGTATTTTCCGAGCGAGCTTTTGATCGTCCACCGCGATTGCGAATTGTAACGTTGCTAGCAATTGGATATCGACACAAGCTCGTTAACTACTTCGAAACGTTAAAAATTTACGGTTATTGACAAGACTCGATCGGGGCGATGGAAAAAAAATTGAATTAAAAATAACTCGAAATGACAGATTTTTATACAGATTAAAAAATGTTATTAATCCAATATCTCCCGTTGTCTCTAAACTTTTTATTCCAATGGCATTGACGATAAGATATCTTTAACTTCCGAGATGTGAGTCGCTCAAAGTTGACAAGAAATAAAGTGGTCACCATCTTTTTTCAAAAATTAAAGAAAAAAGTGTTTGGGAAGAGTTTAAGGGGTTAGGCCACTCTAGAGGCCGAAAAGATAGGCTTTTATGGAGATTTTTTTCATAATAACTACAAAATAAATTGAGATTACGAGAAGGGTGTTTATCATACACATCGGTGACTGTATTCAATAATTTTTTTGAAGCGATTAATTTCAAAATGGCAGTTGTGCAGCGTTTTTGCGATGACGCCTGCGTTCTTACAGGGTTCACACGGCCGGTCAAACAACTTCTGTAATTTTTCAATTACGATAAACCAATAATGTTCTTTCGATTACATATAGCAACAGCTATAGAAGTTCGTAGGATTGTTTTGATACATTGATTTTCTGCCAAAAGCCGCATTTTTAAAGTGAAAAGTGAAAAATGTGCCTAAATATCGTCAGAAAATTAGTAATAACGAATAAACTATGCAATATAGAAATAAAACATACGCACTTCCACAAACAATATATTTTCAAAGATATATTTAAAAATTTCAAGTGAATCGGTTGAAACTTGTTTGAATTATGTTTCCGGCCAACGCGAAAAATGCCGTTTTGAGATAAACACGTCTGAAGTTTCGAGCTGTGGTCGCCGCGGACCAGGTAATAACAAAGTAACTTATGTCACGCGTATGAAACTTCCCGGAGTACGTGTCCGAACAACAAGTCGGAAGGGCAGAAAACACGAGAGAATGACGTGTCGGACCTCACATCAGCAACGTGGCGTTTTCAGGTCACTAGAGACAATTTGAATTCGCGTGCCGTTCGAACTATTGCTATTGAATATTCAAAAGGACAAAGTATGAGAAAATTGTCAGCAGTTGCTTCTGCGAAAAGGGAAAAAAACACCGAGTGTTGCCTTGTTGGTCAAGCTAGATCGGTATCGCGTGAAAACCAACGACGGAAAGCCGTGCCGTGCCGGGCAGACTTCCACATGTTGGCTTTCTAATATTGCGCTTTCGATGGGTTTCCCAAGCGAGCTTTTGATCCTTGACTGTGATAGGAAATTGCAACGTTTTTTCCAATTTCATATCGACCCGAGATCGATTACTACGGTAAAATGTAAACAAAATACGGATATCGACACGTTTCTCGAGCAGATTCGTTCATTCCCCGTCCGACTGTCAAGTCGAACGGTTCGCACATCGAACAGTTTCTCCGGTCAAGTGCGGATTCACTTTCGTCGACATTGAAGGAATAGCATTTATTCCAGCACACCTTATTGCATTTATCGTTACTTTTTCGACACTTATACCGTATATATGGTGGATTGGATTAATCATCAAAACCTTCAAACTAGATAAATCGTCAATCGGCAAAGCATCGGTATGTAAGTTTGCTACTGATTCGTATACTATAAACACATGTATATTATAAACGCATGTACCCAACATTTTTCTGTTCGCTTACAATAAAAAATTCTGTCCGGTAGTATAAAGACACGAACCGCGCGTGAAGCCAACGGGCGCTCTTATATTTGAAAGACGACGTCTTCGTTTTAATTAGACAAAAAGTGCCATCATTTTTTACTTTAACTCCTGGAGAGTTTATAAAATTTCGATTCTACTTATCATCATGCTTAAACATTAGGTACTAAGATCGCATCAAAGACACGAAAAAGAAATCAGATTGTTTCGGTATTTTGGTCCTCGACTTCAACTCGTTTCCGGATGTGAAAAAAAATATATTTCCAACGTTTGAACTTTCGCATCGGTAATCTTTCCAATCTTATCTTCGTTTGAAGTCCAAAAGACATGGAAAATCCGTTAAAACATAGTACTCGAAAAAATGTCGTTTTGTTCGTTTTGATTTTTTTTCAAATTAGTTTCAAGCCGAATTTGTGTAAGCAAATAATGAATTTATTTTGGCAAAGCGAACGGAGCTATCGGAAATAAATTACGTTGAAGATCGAAACATATCGGTAACCGGTGGGCTTCAAAAATCATTTCATGGTGTACTTGGAGATTGAGATATTCGAAATCGATCGTTATACAAAATAATTTAATAATCCGACAATTGTTTTGATGGAAAATGAATCAAATTCTTTTGCGAAAGTAGGAAGAATATTTTCATGACTAACAATAAAGTATATTGTAAATCGATTTTTGAAACTGAATATCAATTGGGAAGTTTTGATTTTTAACGTTAATTACAACTAACAGATTCAATTTGCAACATACATCGGCACAATTTTCTCGATTACTTAAAAAATCGTAAATATTTCATACGTTTTCTAAACTTAAAATAAAGGTGAGATCTCGGGAATTACCGATACAAAACTCGGAATATGTGAACCAGACAGTATATCTACATCCGGCAACGCATTAAAAACGGAGAAGACAATTTCTAAAAATCCCGAATTTTTTCTCAATATTTTTCCCATACGATCCAAGTACTCGGTGGGGCGAAATATGATATATTAAAAAATCAATAGGTTTAAAATGCCATAGTCCTCCAAGCAGTTGAAGGAAAAAGATCTAAAACTGTTTATCGCGGCGTTATCGTCACTACAGGATGGTAGTGTATGTAGTATATGGTGACAAACGTCCGAAATCGCCTGATTGGAACCCTTCTATATTTTTTTCACGATATGGCCATCGCTAAGCACTATTATAGCGTGTAACATGAATTTAAAAAAAAATTGGACTTTTGCGAAATTTTCTATTTTGACTTCAACTCACGGCCAAAGTTGGACATTTTTTTTTGTAAAACTTTAAATCATTCACGCTCAACCTCCAAACCTTTATGTGCAATTCGAGCCCAAAAACTATCAAAAATCCTTCCGGGTTCTCTAGTTATCCTGAAAAATGTGCAGCCATTCGTAAATCGAGCGCGGGGCATCTATTGCACGTGCCGACGGTCTCGCATCGGGTGCTTGTACGGAGTACTCTTAGAAAGCTCAGTTATTGACAGGAAATTACGATCCTGATATTGAAAAAAAAAATGGAACCCTTATATATACCCTTATATAACGATGAAAATAATTATTCCAATTTATTCGTAAATAAAACCCAATTTCGTACGAAAAAAGATTATTTAAGGTATACAATACTTGTACTTGCGAAAAAAAAATCAATTCTCTAATTTATTTTTTACGACGCCGACGTCGG